>ONZH01013185.1:0-57402 GCA_900303285.1 Rhinella marina | reverse complement strand
TAGGTCAACATGTCAGGAGGACCAGAGTGAGCTAAATATTTTTAGGTTAAAAAAATTAGGCGTGAGGGCCTGCTGGTGAACCTCTTAAATATTTAAAGGCAGAGCAACCTAATAAGCAGTTTGATATGCTGGAGGAAGAGGACGAAAAGAGGAAGGGGTTCATGGAAATACAGTGTATTCAATACACCTTAAAAGCCCCATTTAAAGTTCCTTTATGTTCAGCCTCTTTCCTCTGGTGGGGTAGCGAAGTCAGGGGCAATCCAGGCCTTGTTCATTTTGATTAGCGTCAACCTGTCAGCATTTTCAGTTGACAGGCGGATGCGCTTAGCAGTTATAATGCCCCCAGCGGCACTAAATAAACGATCCGAAAAATGCTGATGGCAGGGCTGGCCAGCACCTCAAAGGCGTAGAATGCCAGTTCGTTTCATGTGTCCAACTTAGACACCCAATAATTATTCGGCACAGAGGGATCGCTGAGGATGTTGACATTGTCAGCTAGGTAATCCTTTATCATTTTACAAAACTTTTCCCTCCTAGTTGTGACACTAGGGCGCTTATCAGAACCTTTTCCACATGCAGCGCTGTTCGTCTTTATTGAGAGCAGGTAGGGTTCCAGTGCGTGCTCAGATCACACAGCAGTCAGTGAGCTGGCAAGTGTAAGAGCTGCTGTAGTGTTGCCAGACCAGCGGAAGCTGTAGGTGACTTTTGAAAATGGCCACCTTCACCAGCAGCTCAGGCAAAAAAGTGCAGTTTTAGAGAAACCACTGAACCACTAAGTTGAAGCAGTTGGCCTGAGGGAGGCTCCTGTTCGTCCTTCCTGTTGGAGGAACAGGTAGACTCATTCCTATCATTAGTTCCAGGGTCCTATAGGGTCAGTTTGGTTTAGGTTCCTGTGTATGAACTCGCCTACTTTTGAGGCCTGTTCATACTGGTAGTCAATCAGGATTAGAGTCATGGTTTCCTGTCCATCTACCTTCCTTAGTTTCCAGGCCCAACCTTCTTTCCCTCCTACGGTCTGTGTGGTTTCCCCCCCCACACCTGAGCGTGACAGTATGTGTGTGAGCTTGCCGAGCTCCAAAGCCGCCACCAAGTTGCGGCCATTATCAGACACAACCATGCCTGGTTGTAGGTTGAGTGGCGAGAGCCACATCTCAGCCCAGTCCCTTATACCCTGCCACAGCACTGTGGCGGTGTGTTGTTTGTCACCTAAGCAAATATGATTCAGCACAGCCTGTTGCCGCTTCCCCACCGCTGTGCTAAATTGCTTCCAGATACTGACTGAAATCTGACTGGTGCTTCAAGATGAGAATTCTTAGATGGAAGTGATGGAGGAGAAGGAGGGGTTGCAGCCGCTAATGTAGGTGGTGGAGGAAATCCTGCTGGAAGTAGGGCCCGTAATCCTTTGTGTCGGTAGCACCTGTGCCATCCCAGGGTATGACTCGCTCCCAGCCTCCACAACATTCACCCAGTGTGCCGTCAGGGAAATGTAGCGTCCCTGGCTAGAAGCACTTGTCCATGTGTCAGTCGTTAAGTGGACCTTCCCAGTAACTGCATTGGTCGGGGCACGGGATATATTACAGGACACATGCTGGTGTAAGGCGGTGAGGGCACACCGGCAAAAATAGTGGCGGCTAAGTACTAAGTAACGAGGGACAGCCACCATCAGACTGCGAAAATCCTCAGTGTCCACAAGCCTAAACTGCAACATTTCCAGTGCCAGCAATTTGCAAATGTGTGCATTTAGTGCTATGGCCTGTGGGTGGGTGGTTGGGTATTTGCACTTTCGTTCAAACGCCTGGGGTATGGACATCTGTACGCTGCACTAGGACACAGAAGTGGATGTGCTAGCTGATGGTGCTTTTGAGGGTCCAGGTGCAGGGGGGGAGGCATCTGGGCCTGAGTCTTGGCTAGCACGTAACTCAGGGAAGACCTCAAAAACATTTGGGGTGAGGGTCTGCTGCTGATCTGACCATCTAAAACATTTGGGGTCGAGTGCCTGCTGCTGATCTGACAGTGTAAAACATTAGGGGTGAGGGCGTGCTGCTACTTGCGCTTTACGTACAAGTAAATATATGTTTCCTAACAATATTTCCTGTAAAATCGATGTTATCTTGGGTTTTGCGGGGGTATTTTTGTCATTCCGTAGAAGTGGCGTAATAGTTGGACATCATCGTTAATAACAGCGACTTCGGTGTCCAAGATGCATCCAGACATCCTCCCCATGCTGTTCCCTAACCATTTCTGTGGTGTTTCCACAATTTTCTGATGTTTCCTTATGGACCAGACACCCTCCCCTCATCCGAGCAGGGGGTGTCTGGTCTTCTCCCATTGACTTCCATTGTACTCGGGTGCTCAGCCGAGCACTCGAGCACCACCTAGTGTTTGGCCAGAGCACCCGAGCACCCAAACATCGGGGTGCTCGATCATCACTAGTGGTTATAGTGGTATAATAGGCGCTGTAGTGGTTCATGGTGACTGTTCTCATGCCAATGCTCTCTTGGGCTTTGCAGTGAATGGATGATGCTATGTAGATGGTGCAAAGCAAGACTCCTTGGTAGGGCAGGCAATGCAAGTGTGCGGTGCAGGGCAATAAGGGGGCCAGTATAAGGTAAGAATTCCAACAAGCTTTACTGAGGTATTCTCAAATAACACATGAGGATAAGCTGAGTCTCTCCAAATACACATACACAATCTTTTAAAAGCTGTATAAGGGAACACAGACTGTATATTTTCTCTCTATTAAATCCAGACAAATTTCAAGTAGATCCAAAGCATGCAATTCGTATAGGTCGCGCAGAACCTTCAATATTGTGCAACCATTTGGAATTTAGACCGCCTGTATAAAGTGGTATTTATTAGTTAGATATCAAGTAGCTATGGCCTAATTGGCAGCACTGTTCTTGACCTGAATGGATCATGGCCGTGCTGTGTGGTCATGCCTTAAAGTTTTAAAAATCGTGTAATCCATCTAGTGATCAATTATGGAGTGTAAAAGCAATTATGGAGTGTAAAAGCATTGAACAACTAAATGACAAGTAATAATTTTTTGTTTGTCGTTCTTGCAATCACTGACGTAGACACCTAAATCATTGTTCATCATCAAGAATTCCATAGGTGTCATTTAACAGATGTCATTTAATGCACAGACAATTCCACACTGGCTCTTGCCTGAAACAATCTATTACACGATCTCACATTTTTACACAATGCACATCAAAATGGTTGTTGTTCAAACATTAATGTCTCGAATAATAATTTGTCGGTCGAATTAGTTATTTACTCATGTAAAGGGTCTTACAACTCATGGATACCTTACAATTGATCAGGTATGTGCTCCATTACAATGACATTTTATATGGGAATGACATGTACCTAGAATTCATGGGACGTGACATGGGAAGTAAAATGTCAATGTAATATAGTGACATAGTGACATAGTAACATAGTTTATAAGGCCGAAAAAAGACATCTGTCCATCCAGTTCGGCCTGTTATCCTGCAAGTTGATCCAGAGGAAGGTAAAAA
Source organism: Rhinella marina (assembly GCA_900303285.1). Classification (NCBI taxonomy): domain Eukaryota; kingdom Metazoa; phylum Chordata; class Amphibia; order Anura; family Bufonidae; genus Rhinella; species Rhinella marina. Next base: position 53,878 of record ONZH01013185.1, on the reverse strand, counting down.
AAACCCTGTCAGGTAGAAGCCAATTTTCCCCACTTTAGGGGAAAAGAAATCCCTCCAATCAGGCAGTCAGAATAACTCCCTGGATCAACGACCAGGGCCGTAGCTATAGGGGAAGCAGGGGAAGCAGCTGCTTTGGGGCCCAGACCCACAAGGGGGCCCCTCAAGAGGGAGACTAAAAGATTTTATTGTCAGGGCCCCCTCAACAGTATTATACAATGACATTATATACAGTGACACTATAGGAAACGGATGGAGCGGCTGTCAGGCCTTGTCTGGGAGAGCTCAATCTTGACTAGCCACAAGAGTGAGGGTTGCATGTGAGTTGGGGGTTGCGAAGAAGTTTCTGGGGAGGCCCTGTTAAAAAATTTGCTGTGGGGCCCAGTTAGTTGTAGTTACGCCACTGTCAACGACCCCTCTCTAGAAGCTATAGTTTGTAATATTATTACACTCCAGAAATACATCCAGGCCCCTTTTGAACTCTTTTAGTAAACTTACCATCACCACCTTCTCAGGCAGAGAGTTCCATAGTCTTACTGCTCTTACTGTAAAGAATCCTCTTTTATGTTTGTGTACAAACCTTCTATCCTGCAGACGCAGAGGATGTGCCCTCGTTACAGTCCTGGGGATAAATCGATGATGGGAGAGATCTCTGTAATGACCCCTGATATAGTTATACATAGTTATTAGATCTCCCCTCAGTCGTGAATAACCCTAATTTTGATAATCTTTCTGGGTACTGTAGTCCTCCCATTCCAGTTATTACTTTAGTTGCCCTCTTCTGAACCCTCTCAAGCTCTGCTATGTCTGCCTTGTTCACAGGAGCCCAGAACTGTACAAAGTGCTCCATGTGAGGTCTGACTAGTGATTTGTAAAGTGGCAGGACTATGTTCTCATCATGGGCATCTATGCCTCTTTTGATGCAACCCATTATCTTATTGGCCTTGGCAGCAGCTGTCTGACACTAGTTTCTACAACTTAGTTTGCTGTTCACTAAAATTCCTAGGTTTTCTTCCATATCAGTGTTATCCAGTGTTTTACCATTTAGTATGTACTGGTGACTTGCATTATTCCTTCCTATGTGCATAACCTTACATTTGTCAGTGTTAAACCTCATATACCACTTCTCTGCCCAAGCCTCTGATCTATTCAGATCCATCTATAGCAGTATTCTGTCCTCTTCTGTTTTAATTACTTTACACAGTTTAGTGTAATCTGCAAAAATTGATATTTGACTGTGCACGCCTTCTACAAGATCATTAATAAATATATTGAAGAGAATAGGGCCTAATACTGACCACTGTCGTACCCCACTAGTGACAGTGACCCAATCTGAGTGTATACCGTTAATAACCACCCTCTGTTTTCACATACACATTTTCTCCCAGTCCAAGCATTCTCATTTTATATACTAACCTTTTATGTGGTAGAGTGTCAAATGCTTTGGAGAAGTCCAGATATACGACATCCATTGATTCGCCGTGGTCAAGTCTAGAACTTACCTCCTCATAGAAACTGATTAAATTAGTTTGACATGACCGATCCCTCATGAAGCCATTCTGTTATTGAGTTATTTGCTTATTTTCATTGATGTACTCCAAGACAGCATCTAAACAACAGTTTACCTACGATAGATGTTAAACTTACCGGCCTATAGTTTCCGGGCTCTGTTTTTGGACCCATTTGAATATTGGCACCACATTTGCTATGTGCCAATCCTGTGAAACACTCCCTGTCAGTATAGAGTCCTTAAATATCAGAAATAAGGGTCTAGCTATGACATTACTGTATGCCATCTGGTTCCAGCGATTTGCCCATTTTAATCTTTTTAAGGCGCTGCTGTACTTCTTCCTGGGTCAGTCAGGGCACTTTTAATAGGGAATTTACTTTTACATTCTGCATTTCATCTGACAGTTTATTTTCCTCAGTGAAAACAGTAGATAAAAAGATTTAATAGCTTTGCTTTCTCCTCATCGCTCTCTGCATCTCCCCCCTCATTACTCTGTAAAGGGCCGACACCTTCAGATTTATACTTTTTGCCATTTATATAATTGAAGAACATTTTAGGGTTAGTTTTACTCTCTTTGGCAATTAGTCTCTCAGTCTCTAGTTTGGCTGCTTTTATTTGTCTTTTACATATTCTATTTTTTTCCTTATAGTTTTTCAATGCTTCCTCGCTACCCTCCTGTTTTCGTGATTTAAATTATTTCTTTTTGTCATTTATTACTTTCTTTACGTTTCTTTTTATCCACATTGTTTTTATTAGTTCCTCACCCTTTTACTCTCATAAGGTATATACCTCTCATAATTAGATGTTAGGATGATTTTAAAAATATCCCATTTTGTGGCTGTATTTTTATTTTTGAGGACTTTGTCCCAGTTAGTTAGGCCTATGGCCTCTCTTAGTTGGCTAAATTTTGCTTTTTTGAAGTTTGGTATTTTTGTTCCTCCCTGATGAAACACTCTCTTGAATGACAATTTGAAGGTTATTACTTTATGATCACTATTTCCTAGGTGTCCCCCAACCTGCACATCTGTTGTTCTGTCAGGTCATTGGTTAGTCCAGTATGGCCGTTCCTCTAGTCGGGTCCTTAGCCAGTTGTGAAATGTAATTGTCTTTGGTTATTGCCAAGAACCCGTTTCCTTTAAGAGATATACAGGTTTCAGTTTCCCAGTCTATATCTGATTAGGTGAAGTCCCCCATAATAACAACCTCATTATGATTTGCCACCTCGTCTATTTCGTTTAGAAGTAGATTTTCTGTGGACTCTGGTATATTAGGTGGCTTATAATAAACTATTAATAAATACTATTAGTATTTTATTATTGTTTTTGCCTCCATGTATTTCTACCCACAGTCACTCCATATTTTCATGTCCCTCACTTATATCTTCCTGTAGTAAGGACTTTACATAAAGGCAGACCCCTCCTCCTCTCCGATTTTGGCGATCCTTTCTAAACAGACTATAACCCTGTACGTTAACTGACCAGTCATAGCTATCATCCAGCCATGTCTCAGTTATTCCCACTATGTCATAGTCCTCCTCACACATCACTACTTTCAGTTCATCAGTTTTATTAGTCAGGCATCTGGCATTAGTATACATACAATTAAGAGGTTTATGTATATTTTTTACCCTACACCTTTCCTTCTGAACAGTTCTAGTCCCTCCTTCCATTCCTCCCCCAGTTCCATTACCTCATCACTGGTCTCTATCTTCCCCTGTTATGTAATTTCCCTCCCCAGTCCCTAGTTTAAACACTCCTCCAATCTTCTAGCCATCTTCTCCCCCAAAACAGCTGCCCCTTCCCCATTGAGGTACAGCCCATCCCTACAATAGAGCCTGTAGCTGACAGAGAAGTTGGCCCAGTTCTCCAGGAACCCAAATGCCTCCACCTACCTCTAACTTTGTCATTGGTTCCAATATGGACCATAACTGCTGGATCTTCTTCAGCCCCTCCCAGTAATTTGTCAACCCGTTCCGCGATGTGTCGAACTCGAGTGCCAGGAAGACAACACACCGTTCGACTATTCCTCTCTTTGTGAAAGATTGCCCTCTGTGTACCCATAATAATTGAGTCTCCCACTACCAGCACCTGTCTGACCTGCCCTAATCTCCTGGTCTCCTGCTTACTGGAGCTGACATTCCCCTGACTGGCAGAGGTGTCTGGCTGTAACAGTGCTCTCCCTGAACTGACATCTCCCTCATCTGCCAAACTTGCAAACCTGTTGGTGTGTGTCAGATCAGGGCTAGCCTCCCTGGCACTTTTCCCTCTAACCCGCTTTCTGTTACACAGCTACCTACCTCACTTTCATGAGCCTTCTCACGACTACCCTCCCCCATATCTACCCCATAGAGGTCAGTGAGCAGCAAACTTTTTTCAAAATTGTCAGCGTTTCTAAGTGTTGAAACTCGTCTGGTTAGATGTGTGATTCCAAACGGGCAATTTATTCACATTTTGAACAAAAATATGCACCCTTAAACGGCTTTTCCAGGACTGCATACATCAGACAAGATGTGCACTGGACTGCGCTGTCAATAATGGAACTTATACTAAATGGGGATTAAAGAAAAGAAAAGAGAAAAAATACAATACAGTGATAAGAAACTAACTTACTGTAGTCCCCTCCAGAGTCCCTTCAGGGTCCCTGAATCTGAAGTCACGTAATCTAAAGTCACACACTTAATACAAACACACACTTAAAATCAAACACACGAATGCTCACAATCTCACATTGTTTGTTTGTATAAGTGCAACTCTCAAACCAGACTGCTTTTTTTTCCTTTGGATTCAAAGGACTGAGCTGCCTTCAAGATTGGCTATTTAACTTATAATTAGATAGCCACACCCTAATCACTCACCTGTGCAACACCCTATGCAACACCCTGGAGAAGGAAGAGAAAAAAAAGTGTAATCACAATATACTCTCAGCTGCTATGCAATAAACCTGCAGCAAAAGAAAGTCACACTGTATAAACTAGACTACACTGCTTTGACTTGGTACCGAGTACAATAAAGTCAGGCACAGCCACTCAGCAATACACACAAATAATTTAGCTCTCGCAGATACTCCCTTACAAAGGAGGAAGAAATGGCCAAATCTGTTAGGGAGGGAAATAAAACCTTCTTCAGATATATTAGTGACAGGAAGAAGAAAAACTGCGGCATTACAAAACTTAGCAATGGAAAATATCTGTATATAGATGGGGATAAGGCGGTCGCTGACCATCTGAATAACTATTTCTGCTCAGTTTTTTCAGATGGCGACATTCAAAATCAGAACATGGCTGGACATAGCATTGCCTCTAGTTGTAAAGTTTCAGCCCCAGTGTTTTCAGAGGCCGATGTTCTACAGGAACTTGTCCGGCTAAAGTTAAATAAGGCAATGGGTCCGGATCCCCAGAGTTCTTAAAGAACTCCGATCTGTGGTTGTTGGCCCCCTGACTGATCTGTATAATCAGTCCCTTCTTACAGGAGATGTTCCTGATGATTGGAGAATGGCCAATGTTGTACCCATTCACAAGAAGGGTAGTAGAGAAGAAGCTAGTAACTATAGGCCAGTCAGCTTGACATCTGTAGTGGTAAAAATGATGGAGACTCTACTAAAAAAGAAGATAATTGACCATCTAACAACAAACAACTTGATGGACCCAAACCAGCATGGCTTTACTGAGGGCCGATAATGTCAGACTAATCTCATTGATTTCTTTGACTATGTAACTAAAGTGTTGGGTGAAGGTGGTGCTGTGGATATCGCTTACCTGGATTTCAGTAAAGCTTTCGATACGGTTCCCCATAAAGAGCTGATAGAGAAGTTATCAAAAATTGGACTTAACCCCTGGATAGTTCAGTGGAACTGCAGTTGGCTGAAGGACAGATACCAGAGGGTTGTTGTTAATGGAGCGTATTCTGAGAAGAGGCTGGTTACAAGTGGGGTGCCACAAGGATCTGTTCTGGGTCCTGTTCTGTTTAACATGTTTGTAAGTGACATAAGGGACGGCTTGGTAGAGAAGGTTTGCTTGTTTGCTGATGACACAAAAGTGTGTAATAGGGTTCATGTTCCAGTAGGTGTCGGTAATATGGAGAATGATTTATCTTTATTAGATAAGTGGTCAAAACAATGGAAACTTCATTTCAATGTTTCCAAATGTAAAATAATGCACTTGGGGAGAAGAAATCCTCTATCTGAGTATCGTATTGGCAGTTCTGTGCTAACAAAGACCTCAGAAGAGAAGGATTTGGGGGTAGTCATCTCTGACAGCCTCAAAATGAGTAACCAATGCAGCCAGGCGGTAGGGGAAGGAAATCGTATGCTTGGCTGCATAGCTAGAGGTATAACAAGCAGAAAGAGGGAGATTGTGATCCCTCTGTATAGAGCTCTAGTGAGACCACATCTGGAATACTGCGTTCAATTCTGGAGACCTCACCTGCAAAAGGATATTGCTAAAATAGAACGGGTCCAAAGAAGAGCTACATAAATGGTGGAAGGTCTAAAGCATAGAACTTATCAAGAAAGACTCCGAGTTCTTAATATGTATAGTCTGGAGGAAAGAAGAGAAAGGGGGGACATGATTGAAACCTTTAAATATGTTAAAGGACTGAATAATGTTCAGGAGGGAAGGGTTATTAATAAGAGGTTAGCATCTTAATAAGAGGCTAACATCTGAGGTTAGTTGGGGGAAAAATCAAGAACAACATTAGAAAATATTATTTCACTCAAAGAGTAGTAGAAGCTTGGAACAAACTTCCAGCAGAGGTGGTTGATACATCCACAGTAACTGAATTTAAACATGCCTGGGATAAACATGTATCTATCCTAAGATAACAATAAAAGGATAATAAAAGGGCAGACTAGATGCACCAGGTGGTCTTTTTCTGCCATCAATCTTCTATGTTTCTATGTTTCTTACATAATCTAAAGTCACACACTTATTACAAACACAGACCTAAAATCAAACACGCGAATGCTCACAAACTTGCTTTGTTTGTTTGCTTGTATAAGTACAACTCTCAAACCAGACTGTTTTTTCCCCTCTGGATTCAAAGGCATGTGATATACAAACCTTTTTATGACTGACACCTCCTTCTTCTATGGTATGGCAAAAGTGGTACTAGCAGATAATCCCCTCCCCAACACATATACACTTTCTTTGAAATTTCTCGTGCCTTTCACATTCTAATGAAAAATGTATAATGTACTGAGCACTGTTCACACCTAGCACATGTGTAGTGTGTACTTCATAGTATACACTGCGTTCCAAATTATTATGCATTTTTCTCTGATTTTCCTAAATGGTCAAATGACATTTTCAAGTCATCAATCATTACAGTATAATTTAGATTTTATTGAACAAATCTCCCAGTATAACAATATTTATTTCACAAACTAAAACATTCAAAATGCGCTGTTCCAAATTATTATACACAACAGAGTTTAAAAACATTTTATAAGTTGTAAAGAAGTAAAATGGTCATTTGTTGAATTTGCAGCATTAAGAGGTCGCATTTACTGAAATCAAAAGCCATTTCAATCAAAAACATCTTAACAGGCCAAGTTACATGTTAACATAGGACCCCTTCTTTGATACTTTGATATCACCTTCACAATTATTGCATCCATTGAACTTGTGAGCTTTTGGAGAGTTTCATTTTTTTGAAGGATGTCAGAATTGCCTCCCATAGCTACTTTTTTATATGAACTTCTTGCTTGAGGATACTCCAGAGGATTTCAATAGCATTAAGGTCAGGCATAGTGGTCAGTCAGAAACGCTATATACTTTGCCAAGGTCATTATCACAGCTTCAGGGACCCTACCAGCTCTCTCCCATGTTTCCAGCTCAATGCATGACTCCTCCACATCCTTGCTGACGTTGCAGCCTTGTTGAGATATGGTGGCCATCCACCAATCATCCACTACTCCATCCATCAGGCACTTATCAGGAAACAAGACTGAAAATGTTTGAAGTATGAGTCACGAACGTACTTGCATCAGATTGCAGGCGTTCGGCTAGGCTTTCAAAAGTGACCTAATTTGACATGTTTTCCTTTTGGTTTGGTTGCTGTTTACCACACCCCTTCCCCTCAGCTGTTGTGGGTGTGGTAATTATCTTTCCCCTATGTATCCCTTTCTCTCCCAGTATTCCTTGCGGTTTATGCTTTCTGACATTGTTGTGTGTGGTGTGGATCTCGGCTGAGATCCTGTTGCTGCCATATCTGCATTAAGATAAGTGTCATTTTCCCTATTGTGTTTATCCTACTTTCCCTGTTGTGGTTTTTGCCTTCTGGAGTTTCCTGTTCGTCCGTCCTTTTGGAGGAACAGGTTTACTCTTTCTCCTGTCACTAGCTGCAGGGTTGTACAGGGTCAGTTTGTTATTAGGTTCCTGTGTATGAACTCTCCTACCACTAAGGCCTGTTCATACTGGTAGTCAGCCAGGGCCTAGTTTCAGGGATTCCTGCAGGATGTGACCATTTCCCTTGTTTGGTCTTTTCCCTTCCCAGTATGTCTGGGCCCATTTCAACCATTTCCACTTATGAGCACTGGTTAGAGGTGGCCGAATAGTAGGTTTATGCACAACTGCAGGAACTGAGGATCCTACACCTTGAGGTTTGCGAGACTCCAGAGGCACCAGCAGCTTCAAATACCTGCAATTTGTCTGGCTGAAACCATCTTCATTATGCCTTTAAACATGAACCCATCTGTTCGCTGAGTCAGCTACAAATCACGTCACAGTACAATGATCACACTTAGGTTTTCATGAAATATCTAATGTTTTCATACTTTGTCCAAGGCATTGCTTTTCGACAGCAGAGAGATCCCTTCTTGTTCCCATTTTGCTTGAAACCTGTGGCCTGCTTACTAATGTGGAACATCCTTCTTAAGTAGGTTTCCTTTAATTGGGCTCACCTGGCAAACTAAATATAACAGGTGTTTGAGATTGATTTCAGTGATCCAAAGAGCCCTGAAACATAATATCATCTATGAGTTTAATTCAAAAACAACAAAATTACATCTTTATGACACTTAAATCCAATTTGAATAATAATTTGAAATGCGGTATACAGGTGCATGCACAGTGCCACCCATGTCTAGTTGTATTGCTAAGTGTTTGTAAAGTACTGGGTCATATCAAGATGGCTTAGGACAAATCCAGATTGCTGTAATATGGTTACTTTTTTGCATTTGTATTATGGATGAGCCTACCGTGGTTCACCAAAATGGAAGCCTTTTATGCAATAACTTCAGTTCTGATGAGCCAAGGGAAGTCTAGGTGTTGCGCCCATCATACAGGTTAAAAAAACTAATTGTATAAAAGTGGTCTAAAGAATATGCATTCAACACTTTATTGTTCACAATACCCTAGTTAGCAATGGGAAGAGGGTATGTAAAGTAACTAATTAATGCACATAACTGTATGTGTTTTACTAGGTCCGAAACACATCTGCAGTGTTGGATTTTTTACAATTTAGGGATCACAGTCAAGGTACATGTACAACTCACATTGCAACCTCCATTGATTTCTATGGGATCACCACTACACTGCAATGGCACTGTGATCCTGGCTACGACAGCTGTTATACTACCAGTGTCCCCATGTAGCCATAATCCAAAGGACAATAGTAACAATAATCACTTTACAAATGTTTTTTTCATAGTTGTGATTTTGGGATCAAATACACTTTGGCAAAAACAGAACGGAAAGATCTTCTAGTCTAGGCAAATGTGGGATAGGACTGTAGTACTATATTTATCTGTAAGAAAAGGGAAGGGATCCCAATGTGGTTGCCACAAAATGATACTGCATAAATTGTTACAGTCATCCAGTACAATCTGTACCAATTTATGGAATTCCACTCGAGGGTAGAACTGCTCTTTAAAAAACATTATTAACCATGTAAACATGCAACTCTAAGGAGCGTGAAACCTTAACTAAGAAAAAAATAATAAAACTGACTTTTCCAGTGATTAACAAAACCTGATTGCCTTGGAAATACACCATCACAGTAGATTGGATTAAAATACAGAATATTGAAAAGGTCAAAGCAATGTACTGCTTATTTTAATTCACGGAGCGTAGAACACATTAAATGTCTGATTTCCAATACTTTGCAATTAGAACAAAAAGCCCAGTATTTGTTACATGCATATCACAAGCAATCTCACATTTCAGTTCCCAGAAGCTAAAAGCACATCATTTTAGCATTATTTGTTAATTAAGAATGCTACATGAATGCGATGAACATGTCAGGTTTCTCGGCTGAGCACGATGCTTTGCACTTTGACATGTGTAATAAAACTTTTCTTGTACACGGAGAAGATGATCTATGAAACTCACAATATTTTAAAATCTCACAATGGTTTTTCATAAGATATCAATTTTGTTAATACCATATAATTAAAACATGTCAGTGCATAGCAAGTTGTAGTCTAAATTAATGACTACGTGAATTATTTTAATTAAATAACCAATTACAGAAAAATCATAAGCATGAGAGCTGACATTTAAATGAATGTCATTTAAATTGCTTCCGAACATTGTCTCATCTAGAACACTAATGTAGAATGAATTATTTTATCAACATAGATTATCATTTAAAATATGAAAAAGGTGATAGAGTAGAAAGAAATACAATCTATACACAAATAACAAAAACCTGAAAAATCTATCAATGCTAACATCTATTTCCGTTATAGCTTTTTGTTAAAAATAGTGGATGTGAGTAAAGATTAACAATACATTTGTAATACAAGTTCAACATAGGCGTCATAATGGGTGTTTCTGCAATTGTAGGGTTTTATCATAGTGGCAACATGTGCAATTTGTTTAATCTCTGTTCTATAAATTATTCCCCAATTCCAATAAACCATTGCCCTTTATGCACCTACTTGGATTACAACAGGGTAGTCCTTCTACAGGGACATCCACATGATAGCGCACACACATGCACAGGAAGCTAAGAATGCAGATGAGGTTCTATATATTTTACTGGAGGTTATTACTTACAGATGAAATAGGAGAGCAACAAGAAATATTAAAATAGCTGTCAAATGAGGCACTTCTCTGAAAAACAAAATATTTCATGTTATGTTAAATCCTAAATCCAAACAGGCTAACATGTTATGTCACTTTCAAGCTTGTGCTGTCAGCAGTCATATCATTAGTATCACATTCATGATTACAATGGCAGCAATCTTATAAAGTACAAATGGGGGAATTTATCAAGAGGGTAATATGTGAAGTCAGTTTTGTCTAAATCTGCATTTGTATAATTTGCACCAAATGTATCAACTATCTTACTATCTTATGTATCTTTGAACCTAATTTTTTTTAAAGTCTCAGTGTAGCTCATTAACATGCCAACCACAACTGCTTTTCCACCCACTTTTTAAACATGATTGGTGTAAAAATGCAAAAAATAAAAATAAAAAAAAATTGCTAAATGTTTGTGCGAGTGTCCCAAAAAAAGTTTAAAAAAATCCTATGATATGACTTTTCAGGACAGAATTCTGGAGTGTAGGGTGTGATAAATTCCCGCCAAAGTGTTTATATTACAGTAGCACCAGTTCCAGGCAGAAATCAATCTACAATACCCTTAAAATGCAACATTTCTATAGCTCAACCTAAATGCAGGGATTAAAATTATTTAGACAATCTCAGTCATGGTGTAATGGTTATTTTTCTCATGCACTTCTTAGGCGCAAGTTTCACCATGTCCTTCTCTATGGGTATGGCCACACGGTCAAGTTTCCTGATCAAGCTTTGGAAATTTAAATCAGCGTGGATCATAAAATAAGTGTACAGGACAGATATGACTTGTCCTTTTTGGATTATCTCCTGGTTTTGATTTGCAAAACAGCATCAAGAAACCTGACTGTTTTGTATTATATAGCCGTATATACCAGTAGGAACATGGATTGCAAGGGTTAACAAAGAACAGGGCTAACCACTCTGTTCCTCCTCTCTTGGTAAAACTGGGCTGGCCCTGTTTCCTGCCACTAGGGGGAGTTCCTGTTGAGCTAGAGAGGAGAAAGGAAGCACATATCTGAGCTCCTGCTCCTGCTATAGTGAATCTGTATTCTTTGAAGAAATAAACCTTATCATATGCCTCAAGTGAACACTTGAGAGGACATTCAGCAGAGTGAAAAGTTCTTTTCACCATATAGTATCCACCATTAATCATAGTTGAGGGCAGCTGAGCAGTTCCTACATGTAAATATCACATAACGTGCTTAAAACGTTCTTTCTCCCTCTCTTATATAGCATATACTTCTAACTAGCTAAAAGGGTATCCCACACATTTAACCCCTTTCCACGCCATGCCGTAAATGTATGCATTGGCAAGTCGAATGTTAGCGCACCATGCCATACATTTATGCATGGCTTTAAACCGTCACAGTTAATAGTGACAAATGGCAATCCAGTAATGGCAGCTGTCATTAACATAACTGCCGCTAGACCAACTGCAGCAGTCCCATTCCGGTGATCACTGATATTGGTCACTCAAAACTGAATGACCAATAGCAGCAATGTGGCAGAAAAGAGGTCAGTTTTTTCTGAGTCTGTGCTCTAACTGCCTCATTCCTGTGTGAGGTGATTAGAGTGTGAGCTCAGAAAATGTGGTGTGCCATTGTACTGTAAAAAAAAATTGGGTCCCTCGATCATCACCTGATCTCTCCCTACCTCCACTCCACATTTCTCTCACTTCCTGATGATGCAAGAGGACTGCCCTTAGCAACCATATCCTGTCTGTCGGGCTGACAATCCCCCTTTATCACCCCAACCTCACCCATCACCTCAATATCTTACCCAGCTGTAGCTCCTGTCCTCCTTCCAGTCAGCCTATCTGTGCGCTGACTAGATCTTGCTGATTATGCCATGTGATCCATCTGGAATCTCCTGTGATCCCATCACTTCTTTACCCCCTCATTTTTTGTACAGAACTAAAAAAAGTTTTAAAAAATTATAAAGTAATACATATACCATATTTTATAGCATACATGTTACCTAATTGGTGCATCACATTTTTTTTGTGACTAACTAGTATGTTACAAAGTTAGTTAGCATATACTGTATTTTATATAGATACAAACCAGCGGGTTTGAGCCCACCATGCCACGTGTCCTACTTCCTCTAAGGGCGTTGTCTAAGTCAACCCTTCGTTCTTCACAGTACCCATGGTGGTGGAGATAGGCTTTCCTAAGAGGAAAACCAGGTCACAAACCTTGAGGATTGGCACACGAGGCAGCTGGACCAGGATATACCTGAGCAAGGTACCAGAGGTAGAGATGTAGATTAGCAGGCCAAGTTGTAACCAGGAGCAACAGTGCAGGACCAAGCACAGGACAGGTACACAGAAAATGAAGCACATAAATCAGCAAACTTTTCAGGACATAAGGACCTTGACACTAAGGCACCTGTGAAGGGGGTTGAGCCACTTATATACATGCAGGAGGGTTAGGATTGGTCAGCAAGGTCACGTGATCTAACCCAGAAAGCACAGGAAGTGATACATGCAGCGCACAGCAGCCGCTGTTACAATAGTGTACAAGTTACCTAATTTGTGCATCACGATTATTTTTTGCCTAATTGGCGAATCACAATTTTTGTCCTTAATTGGTGCGTCACAATTTTTCATACTAACTTGGTGCGCAACAAGTTTTATTAAAAAGTTTGACTGCCAAAAGTTTTATTAACCAATATTAGCTAAACTTTTTCATGAAGTTGTTGTCAAAAATTTTCAGAAATAATTGGTATGCTACAATTTTCAATTGGTATGCCACAAAAACATTTCTACTGCTGAAGCTTTTATAAACTAATTTGTCCACCAAAAAGTTAATTAATTAAGTAAATAAATTAATTTGTTAATTTAGTTTTCCCTGCACTAACCACAGCACATACATATTTTTTTTTAACTTTTTGAGAATATAAACTCACTAGCTAAATTATATGGGCTGTAGTTTCCTAAATATGGTCAATTCTCAGAGATTTACCATATTTCAACCTCTCTAAACCACTGTAACTGCTATGGTAAATATTACCAAAGTAGGCCTCAAATGGTGTCTGGTGTTATTCCTCTTCTGAGCCTAACATGTGCCCAGGAAGCAGATAATGATCACATATGGGGTACTACCTTAAACAGGAGAAGCAGCATAACAATTAAGGGGGTGAATATCTCTGGTAACATAAGCTAGTCATAGTATATTGGGCCCCAACATGGCATTATTTTTAAAAGTTAGCAATTGTTTACTCTGTGTATTAATTTCAGAAAAAGACTAATTTGGTCAAAATGTTCACTGGACCTCTAGATGAATTCTTTGAGGGGTGTAGTTTCCAAAATGTGGTAACTTATTTGGGGGTTTCCATTATAATGGTACCTTGGGGACTCTTCAAGCACAACATGGCACCCGATAATCATTCCAGTAAAATATGTGGGGAAAAATTAGCAGTTCTCACTCTGAAAAGCACAAGTGGGGTCAAAATGCTCAGTGCACACCTAGATTAATTTTATGCTGGATTTAGTTTACAAAATGGGGGATTCACAATTTAGGGGTACCTCAGGGTCTCTTCAAATGCAACATGAAAATGATTTCAGCAAAATCTGCCCTCCAAAATCCTAACAGGACTACTTTCCTTCTAAATCCTGAGGTGTGCCCATACAGCAGGTTACAACTAATACAAACTTTGGGCAACATTTGGGCAAAATGTAATTTTTTTTTGTAATTGCCAAGGGTTTATAAATTCTATGAAACACCTGTGGTGTCAACGTGCTCACTACACCCCTTGAAAAATTCCTTGAGGGTTGTAGTTTTCAACATATGAAAGCTTTTTGCGATTTCCACTGGAAGGGTAGCTCAGGGTCTCTTTAATGTGACATGGTCCCAGAAAACCACTGTGGTGTACCCATACAGCAGTTTATGACCACATGTTTCTGTAAACAGCAGAATCAGGGTAATAAATATTGAAGTTTGTTTTGCTGCTAACCCTTGCTGTGTTACAGGAAAAAAAAATTGGATGAAAATGGAAAATGTTGGCCTTATGGCCAAAATAGGCTTCGTCCTTAAGGGGTTAACACTTTCTAAAACTCTTTTACTCACTGAACAAAACAATTTGTTCCTCAATAAATGGTACTTTAAGCAAGCCCCGATGCCCCCACTTTGGAGCGATGAGGTAGGCGCCTCAGCCATCACAACATTTAATCTCCTTTGTGACTTCTGGGTGCATACCCTCATACCTCTTGACTCAGTCATTCAACTTCTTATCAGGATGGTGGTGTACAGTATTGAGCAATGTGTCATCATGGTGTGATGTGTACCTAAACAGTTTGTGAATTAACTGGATGATTGTGAGTTAACGGAAGGTTACTTTCAGCAAGATGGAGCAAAGTATCACAAATCGGAAAGGAGCATGGCAGAATTTGAGATCTTTTCTGGCAACAGGATAATTTCAAAGGGGCTTTAGCCACCACAGTTGCCATATCAGAACAAGCCCTGCACTGTGGACAAATTGAAGGAAGACATCCAATGTGAAATTGCTGCTATTTCCCCCGATATGCTTGCAAATACATTCAAGTATGCCAATACATTCACATTGAGCACTGCGCATGTAATGCTATTGATTACACATGCATAATGTATGTAGCGTATTTTTTTTAGATTGATTTATCTTAACGGGAGTTACAGCAATATTCAGGGCCCCTTTTCGAGTAGTGATGAATGAATGAAAGGTGTCTGGACCACTTCACCTGCTGCACTATGAGATCACCACTCCAGCAAAGAGTAGAGAGGAAGGGAGCAGGGAAGCTACTGAACGTGTTACTCCACCTATAAATTCAGCAGAAGATGAACTAGAAGGATAGTGGGGAACACAATGCACATTATAAAACTAACAATATTTTTACTGCATGTATTTTGCACTAATACTTAATTTGAAATGCCCTGTTCATGGGATAACCCCTTTAAAAATGTAAGGTGATACATTCCATTTAACAATGCAAGTCTATTTGTACTCACATATTTTTACTTACTTTACATGTGTTTTTTTTGTATGAATACTTTTCTAAAATGCCAAAAATAGGGTTGTTAAAGGTGTTGTGCAGCAATATATATTGATGACTTATCCTCAAGATAGGTCATCAGTATCTGATCGGCAGGGGTCTGAGATGAAGAAGGCGGTGCTACTTCATCTGTATTACATGCCCGTCGTCTCAGAAGTTTTGGCGGTGCAGTATAATGATAAGTACTCTCTCCGTTCACTTGAATTGAATGAAGTGAGTACTTGTAATTGCACTATGTAAACGCTACAAGGGAGACGACAAGCAGTATAATGAAGAGGAAGCAGCTCTCGCATGGAGCGCCGCATCTTCAAACAGCTGATGGACGGGGGTGCTTGGTGTCAGAAATCTGCTGATCTGAGATATCCTATCCTGAGGATAGGTCATCAATATATATTGCTGCACAACCCCTTTAATGCATTTACTCATTACACGATTACAAGAAAATGCTAAGTACTTCTATAGTAATACTGTTTTATGTAACACTCTTTATAATTCATTCACTACAAAAAAACTATTTATAGCAAAGTAAGAAAAATGGTGAATGTGAGCAACCTGTGACCTTTCTCAATGATATAAAACACTATTGAAATATTGTTCAGACTTAAGATATAGTCCTTGATAACCCGAGAGTGATCAGCAACTCAATTTACTATTTCTACTGACTTGTCACAACATAGAAATGATCTATTTCATTGTCAAACTTTGCTACCAGAAGGTAATTTTTGAAGGTGAATAAAAAAACAGAGCTGAACCGTTTCTCTTGTTCAATAGTGTCAGAACTTCTCTAAACCTCTGAAAATCCTGATTGTCTTTTGCGACTGTCTGATGTTGAGTGCATCAAATCTAAGGAATGGCTATGCTTTGTTATTTTCATTGTTGAGAAAACAAAAAAATGTACCTCTGATAAATTTTCCCTTTGATTACCCTGCCTTCAAAGGATTTAAACCACAGTGAAAGCCTTTGAAATCTTCAGAGCAGAAGAGACATGAGATTTTTTTTTTATACCGTGAGCATTGAAAAAACAGATGTCATGGGCTTTCATATTAAGACAGGGAAGAATGACTGCTAATTCCAACACAAACAAAAGGAATGTATTCATTATAAATGAGAGGAGGAATAGGAAATGATATTGTTTACTTCTGTAGCAATTTAAATGAGATCAATAGTCAAGAAAAATGCTTTTAAAAAACAAACCAACATATACAATCGGAAAAATTGTTACCCGTGTTATGTCACAAATTTGACAAGTAAACTCACAAACTGTTTTTTTTTGCCAACGCTTCTTCTTCCCAATAATCACATTACAATACAATGTATTACTTACTGCTTGTGTTTAAGCAAATGGAGAAAAATAATCCAATATATTATTTTGCACTATCTTAAGGTTAAAAAGATAAGTAGTTTTTATAGATTTATATGCAGTTTGGAAAGTACCTTGAAAAATTTGGTTATCTGGAAAAACTCCTTAGAGACATTAATAAGAAAGCTGATTCATTCCCTCAAGAAATGCAACCGATTGTTTCTTGAATAAAGATAATTAAAACTTTGGATAAAATCTTCCCTTTTTATGAACAGTAGATGAAGCATATGGTTTGATTACCCGAATAATTGAGTTCTGCTTAATTGCTAATTTGGATGAATTAAATTTGTGTTTCTATGTAAAAACATATACTGTAAATTCAATTAATCTAGCATTAATAGAACCTGATTCCAGATTATCAAAGCTCCAGTTGAACTATTGCACAGCCACCATGGATGAGGCCAAGGAGTCATATAAATCCAATTCATGTTAACGCAGTTTGGGACTAGTTTTGCTACATGACTGATTAGCAGGATTTGTGGTCCATCAGGTGCTGGGATTAAAGTGGTGTCTCAAAGTTTTACGTTTTTCATATAGCACTTCAAATCCTGTAAATAATGTTAAATGAGTTAAATTACCAGGGCTTGGACCCTTACAACGTGTCAACTATTATTGATTATAGTTAGAGATGAGCGAATCTATTCGCCACTTCATAGATTCGTATCGAATCTTCGAAATTTTCTTCTCCGAAGTGAATCCGAATTTTGTCGGATTCGCTTCATATTATTCATAAACGTACGCAAAAATTTGACCGCTAACTATACGTAAGATACGTATGAAATGTAAGTAAATTTACGCATTCTGCATACTGCGGGAAAATGACGTTCCGCCCCCACAAGAGCGGGAAAGTATAGATACGCCCCCCTCAGAACTGGAAAAAAAACAATACTACACCAAGGATTCGTACGCACTTTTGTATGCTCATGCGTACGTGTTCACATAAGTTGCGTACCTTTAACAAGTGTATGTTCGTTATTAGTGTGCAAATGTTCGCAAAACACCACATAATAACGTATAATTTGTACGCAGCTGTGTCGAATAGATTTGTATTCATTCGAAACTTGTGAAAACTTCGACGAATATTCGGCGAAGCAAATTTTGGATGATTCGCTCATCTCTAATTATTGAATCACAAGGTTTAAATCACAGGTATCAGAGTGTTTTCCAATTCTGGCCATCTAAATGGTATGGCGGCTGTCAATCACAAATCCCCTCCAAATAGATCATCATATGAGGGGGGTAATGTGTAGTGTAATCTTGAAGAGGAAGTAGCAAGTGCACAAGCATAGCCCCCTCTTCAAACAGCTGATCACCTGGGTGCCCACCCATCAGATAATGATGACCTATCATGAGGCAGAGTGGCAAGAAGGCAGGTTGGAAGGTGAGAGTAATGTCAGGTAAAGGTAGTACTGCGGCAGCAAGATACTATTGTTAGCAGTATTGTTATATAAAAATATATGCATGAACAGAACAGATATTTTTTTAATGATCTTTCTTATGCCTAGCCCTGTAACTATGACAAGATGACATCCTCTTTGTCTAGAGGAAAGAAAGTTTCATCATCATCATCATTATCTTAATCATCATGGGTGTGGATTCTTTACTGTAAGAGCAGTGAGAGTATGGAACTCTCCGCCACATGATGTTTTGATGGTTGATTCATTGTACAAGCTCAAGAGGGGCTGGATGCCTTGGAAAGTAAAAATATTGCAGGTTATTGGGTACACTGATTCAAGGATTTATTCTGATTGCCATATTGGAGTCAGAAAGGAATTTTTAGTCCTTAAAATGGGGCTATTGCCATTTGGCTACTAAGTTTTTGCCTTCCGCTGAATCAATAAGTTAATATTATTTTATAGGGCAACACAGTGGTTCAGCGCTTAGCACTGGTGCCTTGCGAGCACTGGGGTCCTAGGTGTAAATCCGACCATTGACAACATCTGCATGGAGTTTGTATGTTCTCCCTGCATTTGCATATGTTTCCTCCAGGTCCTCCGGTTTCCTCCCACACTCCAAAGACATACTGATAGGGAGCTTAGATTGTGAACCCCATAGGTGACAGAGTGATGCTAGTGTCTCTAAAGCGCTGTGGAGTATGTCAGTGCTATATACAGTTGAAACAAGAAGTTTACATACACTATATAAAAAAAGACACATAGGTATGTTTTTCTCAATATCTGACATGAAATCAGAATAAACCTTTTCTGTTTTTGGTCAATTAGGATTACCATAATTATTATTATTTGCCAAATACCAGAATAATGAGAGAGAGAAAGTTTTAACCCTTTCAGTACCGGAGGTTTTTTTGGTTATGCATTTTTGTTTTGCGCTCCCTGCCTTCAAACAGCCATAACTGTTTTATTTTTCTGTTCACATAGCTGTATGAGGGCTTGTTTTTTGCGGGACAAGTTGTACTTTCCAACTCTACCATTTAATATTGCACATGGTGTAGTGGGAAGCGGGAAAAAAATTCCAAATCGGGTGAAATTGCAAAAAAAACGCTATTCCGCTACAGTTCTACGGGTTTCTTATTTACAGCATTCGATGTTCATTAAAACTGACCAGTTACTTTCATTCTACTTGTCAGTACGAATCCGGCAATACTATGTATAGTTTTTCCTGCGTTTTGATAGTGATAAAATAATTAGAAAGTTGCCCTTTTTTTTTTTGTCATATCTTGACCCTTTTACTTTTTGGTATTTATGTGTACGGAGCTGTATGGGGGCTCATTTTTTGCGGGGCGATCTGAAGTTTTTATTGATACCATTCTGGGGTGTGTATTACTTTTTGATCACTTTTTATTTAATTTTTTTAAGAAAAAAAAGCGACACAAAATGGCAAATCGCCATTTGGGCGTTTTTTTCCGCCACACAATTGGAATTTTTTTTATATTTTAAAAGTACGGGCGTTTTTGGTCACGGTGATACCCATGATGTCTATATTTATTGTTATTTAGGTATTTATTTTTTAATTATATGGAAAGGGGGGTGATTTGAACTTTTATATATTTTTTATTTTTTATATATTTTTTAACATTTTTTTTTTTAATTTTTGCGATTATTTTAAAGCTCAAATATGAGCTGATATATTGTGTTTTTTTTTCTCTTTATGAGCAATCAGGGATTTACTAGATTGAGATAAATCCAAGAATTGCTCATTTCTTATCCTGGCCTGCCATCTAGTGGCCAGAATAAGATGGCATCATCAGCGAGGTTTACAGCTTTCAGATCGTGTACAGACACCCCGATTGGCGTACGCTTCCAGGTAAAGACGCAACTAGTTGCCGTGATCACGTCTGATCACGGCATCTAAAGGCCCAGCAAGACACCGCTGATCGTGTAAGGAGCGGCAAGTCTCTGCTGTTAGAAACAGCAGAGACTTGCCGGCCATGACGCCCGCCGCACTTACATGTACGGCGCTGGGAGTCTAAGGGTTAAAACATTTTTATTACTTTTTTTAATTATTTACTAGAGATGAGCGAATCATTGAAAAAATTATTCATCGAACATTTGCAAAACTTTTCCTAAATTTCGTATATTCGACGAATATATTCGTTGTATTTGCGTACAAAATATACGTTATTATGAGCTATTAGCGAACATTCGCTGACTAATAACGAACGTTCATTTACAAAATGTACGCAATTTCTTAGAAGACGTACACATGAGCGTACAAATAGCTTACGAATCTCAGCGTAATCTTGTCTAAGCGATTACTTAATACGCAGGTACGTACGAGGAGAGGCCACGGCGTGCACTCCTCAGAGGCAGAGCGAATATTCGAGACATATATATGGTAAATAGTGCAAATACATTATTATAAGTATAATATAAACATTTTAAATATCACCTACCTAGTATGCTCACGGACATGTTTAAGTCTCTTTTCTTCTGACGCTTGTCATAGAACTGGAGCAGAGTCCCAAACTCAGTCGCAATTAGTAATCCACATAGGCAAAATTGTAATCCAAATGGGTAAAAAAATAGCAGCAAAGGTTCGCTTTAAAAAACCCTCTTTCGAGGGGCTCCCCAAATAACCTGAAAAGGCGGAAAAAAGGGATGAGGCGCACGTATGCGCAACTTGGATAAAAAAACTTTTTGTTGATGGGGGAGTCCTAACAATCCATGGCCATCTGGGTGAGGACAAACGCGGGGCAACAAAACTAAAAACAAGGGCCAACTAGTGCCCACCCTTCACAATAAGTCCATGTTGTGGAAAAACTGCAGGAATTACTTAAAGGCCAGCAGGTCCTCATCACTGCTGCTGGAGCTAAAGGACATGAGAGGGCGCTCCTGCCTCATCATGAAAGCCTCCCTGGCTGCGGCAGCAGACCCCCGCTGACCTCTCAAGGATGGTCTTCTTGGTGACTGGGCTGTCACACTGGAAAAGGCAGTGGTAACTTGGGCCCTGCCCATCACTCTGTAGTGGCCAGATCCTCCTGCCGGCATACCAGGTGACAGAATCTCCGGCTGTAACGGTAATGGTAACGCTCTTCCACAAGCGGCGGACTGTGCGGCCTGCAATTGCCATGGGCATGGCAGTTGGTAGTGGTACTGTACCACAGTTGGATGGTACACAAAAGTGTTCGTGGTCGTCTGTCCCACATGAAGGATCGGTGGTATCGGTGGCAGTGGCGGCAAATCAGGAATCAAGGATTATGGCTGACCCTGACCTTGGGATTTCTCTTCAGATCTCAAGGTCACAAGCCTCTTCTGCAGCCTGGGCCTCCTCACTCCAGTCTTCCGGGGGCGCTGCAGGAGTAGGTGGTCGCTTTAAGACTTTCACCCCAGTAGCAAAGGGGCCTTGGAGGCTCTTCATGGGGGTATACTCCACGTAATCCCCTACATGTAGATTGTGGCGTACGGGCGGAAGATACAGCTGCTTAACCGAACGGCGGTTAACATATAATTCCTCCGCCGTCTCCTCATCGCCAGAGGGTCTGGGCATTCCGGGTGGCAGCCTCAGGGACCATCAAATTCTGGCGTAAGGAGTAGTCCTTGCACGGCGGAGCGGGAACTCCTGCCGCCTCCGCCGTGTCAGCCAGTGGAGTCACCACCTCAGCAGGCACCTCATCCGACTTCCTGTTGAGCTGTGAGAGATAGATCTCCTCCGGTTCCTTCTCCTCATAGGGGTCGTCTGCTCACAACATGCTTCCTCAGGACCTCGCTGTCTCGCCGCCATCTTACTCTGCTGACTTGCCACGTCTTCCTCGCGCGCAGGAGAAGGGGGCGGAACTACCAGGGAGGAGTCTGCATCGCTGAATAGAATTCGTACGCAACAGTGTGTAGAGTAACTACCAGGGAGGAGTCTGCGCAACAGCATATAGAGTAACCAAATTATACGTAGAATAGCGTATAATTTAGCGGACAAACTACGTAGCGATGCGTACAAAAGCGAAGCCAATTACCTAATATTCGGATTCGCTTCGCAGCTGAAAAATCCCAAGATTCGATACAAATCAACGAATCGACGAATCGCTTCGCTCATCTCTACTTTCTACAGTAAGATTACTATGACTTTAAACAATTCTGGACTGATGATGTCATGTGTTTGGAAGCTTCTGTTAGGTTTGTTGGCAACATCTGAGTTAATTAGAGACACACCTGTTGATGTATTCAAATGCACTTCTGAAACTCACTGCGTTTTTGTGTAGCATCATGGAAAATAAATCAGCCAAGATATATGGAAGAGAATTGTGAATTTGCACAAATGCGGCTCAACCTTGGGGGCAATTTCAAGATACCTGAAGGTGCCTCATTCATCTGTACAAACAAATATACGCAATTACAACGAGATGGGAATGTCCAGCGATCATACCGCTCAGGAAGGAGACGGGTTCTGTGTCCTAGAGATGAGCATGCTTTGGTCCGACGTGAATATCAACCCAAGAACAAAAGCAAAAGACGATGATGATGAAGATGATGGCGGAAGCTTCTAAGATTGTGTCAATATCCACAGTGAAACGAGTACTGTATAAACATGGGCTGAAAGGCCACTCTGCCAGGAAGAAGCCATTACTCCAAAATAAACATAAAAAAGCCAGATTAATGTTTGCAAATGCACACAGGAACTAAGACCTATCTTTTTGGAGACATGTCCCGTGGTCTGCCGAAACTAAAATTAAACTTTTTGGTCATAATGACCATCATTACATTTGGAGGAAAAAGGGAGAAACTTGAAAGTCTAAGAACACCATCCAAACTGTGAAACACGGGGATGGCATCATCATGTGGTGGGGTTATTTTGCTGCAGGAGGGACTGGTGCACTTCACAAAATAGATGGCATCATGAGGAAAGAAGATTATGTGGAAATACTGAAGCAACATCTCAAGACACCAGCCAGAAAGTTAAAGCTTGGGTGGAAATGGGTCTTCCAAATGGACAATGACCTGAAGCATACTGCCAAACGGGTTACAAAGTGGCTTAAGTATAACAAAGTCAATGTTTTGGAGTGGCCATCACAAAGCCCTGATCTCAATCCTATAGAAAATTTATGGGCAAAGCTGGAAAGGCAGGAGCGAGCAAGGCGACATGACATGGCTCAGGTACACCAGTTTTGTCAGGAGGAATGGGTCCAAATTCCAACTATTGTGAGAAGCTTGTGGAAGGATATCCAAAACGTTTGACCCAAGTCATACAGTTTAAGGTACCAAATATTAATGAAATGTATATAAACTTTTGACTTTGCAGAAAGTAATAAAAATGCCTTAAAACACTCTTTCTCTCATTATTCTGGCATTTGACAAATAATAATAATTATGATAATCCTATTTGACGAAAAACAGGAAAGGTTTATTCTGATTTCTTGTCAAATATTGAGAAAAACATACATATGTGTCTTTTTATATACTGTAAACTGGTTTCAACTGTACATTAAGTGAGTAAAATAAATACATAATTTTTATACAATAGATTGGACTTGAAGGATCTGTGTCTTTTTCCAACTATGCAACCATGATCTGCCAGCTTAGTTCAATTAGTTGTTTAGCCTCAGGTCAAAATTCATTTTGAGGTCTTGTGTCAAAATGTAGTGGTCTGTTTGGGGTCTGAATGAATTTAGAGGTCTGGTCTGGGGTCTCACTTGATTACCAACTATGTAATTATGTAGTCATCATCTGAGGTTTTAATTAATTTAGCAGGCTTGACTTAAGTCTGAATTATTTATTGGTGTGGTGTCAACATTTAGGGATAATAATAATAATCTTTATTTATATAGCGCCAACATATTCTGCAGTGCTTTACAGTTCAGGGCTTCATGTACAAACAGTCATAAATAACATAGCAACACACAAGTCAATTATTACAACAAGAGGAATGAGGGCCCTGCTCGCAAGAGCTTATAATCTATGAGGGATCAAAATTAATTTAGGAGTCTGGGGTCTGATTTGATTTAGGGATCTAATCTGGGTGGCAACTCACACATCTTTTCCCAGTAGAATGCAGTTCAAGCCACAATGATATGTTATAAAGGAAAGCTGAAAAGCACTGAAGACCACCTAGACAAGCATCTACCATTCAGGAAGGAATGGCTGCTTAGGATTATAATTGTACATAGATATTTTTTATTTTTTTTTTAGAACCAGTGACAGAGTTACAGTATGTGTATTGCATCATGCTTGCCAGTGGTGGATTTGGCATTTCTGACCCCCACTCTCAGTTTAGCAGTGCAGCCTAGGCACTTCTGCAAATGTTCTACAGCTGGGAAGGACCCTTGTGTAGCTGAATTGGCTGCAGTGTCCAAACATGTTCTCCCCAAACATATGTCCAAACATGTCCTCCCCTTTAGTCCTTTTTTATAGCCAACTACTTGTGGCCAGCAGGGTGCTCCTTAACCCCTTCCCGCCCAGCGCTGTACATGTACGGCGCAGCGGGACGTGACTTACCGCCCAGCGCCGTACATGTACGGCGCGGCATACACCCGGTCCCCGGGCGAAATCGCCGGGGGACCGGGGTATCATGGCTGCACTGCCCGGCAGGCAGCCATGTTAGCTAAGGGCAGGGGGCGGTATTTCCGTCCCCCTGCAGCTCCGGTGGCTGCGATTGGCCGGATTCCATAGGCCGGCCCATCGCAGCTCCCGGAAGCCACTGGAGCTGCAGAGGAAGCAGGGGCCGGTCATTTGAAGGTGACAGGTGCTGAACAAGTCAGCACCTGTCCTCCCAGAGGTCAGGCAGGGGACTCCACTGTTTTGGGTCCCTACCAGCACTGCCATTGGCTGGAGCAACGCTCCAGCCAATGGCAGCGCTACAGCTGCACAGGAAGAGGCTGAACCTTCCTGCATGCAGCCATTCTAGCTGGAGACTGCATGCTGGAAGGTTCTGTCCTTTTCTGTGTGCTGTTGGCTTGCTGGGACTTGTGGTTCACCACCACTTCTTTCTGATTTTTGGCTGCTGAAAAAAAGAAGAAAAGAAGAACAGGAGAAGAAAAGAAGAAGTTACAGGTCTCTAACACACCCTCCCGTCCCTGTCCCCTCCCTTCCCCTACCCCCTCCCGTCCTTCTTTTACGGACGCCACTTGGTGTTTTTTGTCTTTTTTTTTACTTTTTAACAATTTTCCAGCTCTGCACCGCTTTTTCTGCGTGCGAGCTGTGACCGCCCAGGGCTTTTCAGTGCATACCTGCCTGATCAGCACCTTAAGACCTGAGCACCTCATTTTTTGTGCTTTTTTTGTCAAAAAAGAAGAAAGTACAGTTAGGGTTTTATAGTATAGTATAGTATATACAGAGCTCCATATCTCTATATATATAGATATAAGTTAAAATTTATCGGCAGAAGAGGCATATGCCATCCTTGCCTCTGATACCGAGTCGGCCACTGAAGGAGAAGAGGACCCCACTTTCCTCTACTCCTCCACCCGCTCATCATCATCATCATCATCCGCTGATGAGGGACCCTCTAGGAGGCGCCCCAGAATGACTGCTGAGGCAGCCACCCAGAGTGACCCCACATGGACCTCACCCCCTGAGAATTATCAGCCCCAAATTACAGAGTTTGTGGGAAACTCTGGAATTCAAATTGACTGCACGGGCTTCACAGAAATTGATTTTTTCAAAATCTTTTTCAGTGACGATTTAGTAAATCTTATCGTGGCCCAAATTAATTTATACGCCCAGCAGTTCATTACCCAGAACCCCACGTCACCATACGCAAGACCCCTTGGTTGGACCCCAGTAACAGCAGCAGAAATGAAAATTTTCTGGGGGCTGGTACTGCACATGGGGCTTGTTAAAAAAACAGAAATGAGACAGTATTGGAGTGTGGATGTCTTGTACCACACTCCAGTATTCCGTAGCGCCATGGTCCGGAATCGATTTGATTCTATTCTGACATTTTTGCATTATAATGATAATGCACAGTGTCCTCCCCAAAATGACCCAACATTTGATCGGCTTTTCAAAATTAGACCCATCCTTGACCACTTCAGCGCCAAGTTTTCTGAAGTGTACACCCCAGAAGAAAACATCTCTATAGATGAGTCCCTGTTGCATTTCAAGGGGAGGGTAAAATTCCGCCAGTACCTGCCCAACAAGCGGGCAAGGTATGGCATAAAAATATACAAGCTCTGCGAGAGTAGGTCTGGGTACACCTATAGGTTCCGGGTTTATGAAGGCAAAGATTCACGGATAGAACCCCCAGAATGCCCCCCTGGCCTATCAGTTAGTGGAAAACTAGTGTGGGACTTGCTGCACCCACTGCTGGATAAGGGTTACCACCTCTATGTGGATAACTATTATATCAGCTTAGCTCTGCACAGTACGCAGAAATAAGAGAGGCCTCCCTAGATCCCTGGTAGGGCAACCACTGAGGAAGGTGAAAGTAGGGCTCTCCTCCATGAAAACATGATGGTGGTTAAGTACAAGGACAAGAGGGACGTCCTTGTACTGACCAGCATTCACCCCAACACCAGCTCCCCTGCCGCAGTACGTGGTACCAGTACCACTGTTCTCAAACCGGACTGCATCCTGGCCTATAACAAGCACATGGGAGGAGTTGATCTTTCAGATCAAGTTCTGAAGCCCTACAATGCCACACGAAAAACCAAAGTGTGGTACAAAAAACTAGCCATACACCTTGTACAGACGGCAATGTACAATGCGTACGTGCTCTATAAATCCGCAGGACACACGGGAACTTTCCTTCACTTTCAAGAAGTAGTGATCAAGGCCCTAATTTTTCCCAACCAAGCAGAAGAGGCCCCCAGTACTTCTGCAAGTTACGGTGCCCGAGTTGTACCAGGACAACATTTCCCTGGTGAAGTTCCCCAGACAGCGAGGAAGGGAAGGACCCAAAAGCGATGCAGGGTGTGTTCCAAAAGGGGGATTAAGAAGGACACTATATACCACTGTGAAACTTGCCCTGAAAAACCTGGCCTGTGCATCAAGGATTGCTTCAGAATCTACCACCAATCCATGGATTAGTTTCATCCCTGATGTACCCTGAAATTTTTTCACTTTACACCTCACATTTACTCTCTGTATCTTACATATCCACTTTTCACCATCACTACATATTCATTTCTGTGAGACCCCAGTTTGTGAAAAAGTACCCTTTCTACCACTTAAAATGTCCATATGGGGGTGCTCTTTCCAAAATGGGGTCACTTCTTGGGGTTTTTAGTTGTTGGGGACCTCAGGAAATTTTTAAAATCAACATGGCAATTAAAAAACCATGTCTGTTAAATCTGGCCTGCAAAAACCACATTTTGCAGTTTACCTCTGGTGGCCTGCTGTGCGCCCATACAACAGGCTACAAGCACAAATGGGGTGTTGTTTTAATGGGGAAAAAATGGGGAACATGCATTGGGTCCATTTTCTCCTTTAACACCTTGTGAATCTGAAAAATTGGGGTCTGCTTGTAATTTTTCATTTTCACAAATGTGTGCTTTGAAATGCTGTTACTTGCATTTCTGCCATCAGTGAGACCCCAGTTTATTAAAAATTACCCTTTCTACCACTTAAAATGTTCGTACGGGGGTGCTCTTTCCAAAATGGGGTCACTTGTGGGGGGTTTTAATTTCTGGGGACCTCAGGAGTTATTCAAATGAGACATGTCTGTTAATTCTTGCCTTTAAAACCCATAAATTGCTGTTTGCCTCTGATGGCCTGCTGTGCGCCCATACAGCGGGATACAAGCACAAATGGGGTGTTGTTTTAATGGGGTTAAAATGGGGAACATGTATTGGGGTGCATTTTCTCCTTTAACCCCTTGTGAATCTGAAAAATTGGGGTCTGCTTGTAATTTTTCATTTTCACAAATGTGTGCTTTGAAATGTTGTTACTTGCATTTCTGCCTTCTGTGAGACCCCAGTTTGTAAAAAAGTACCCTTTCTACCACGTAAAATGTTTGTACAGGGGTGCTCTTTCCAAAATGGGGTCACTTCTTGGGGTTTTTAATTTCTGGGGACCTCAGGAAATTTTTAAATAAGACATGGCACTAAAAAACCATGTCTGTTAATTCTGGCCTGCAAAATCCATATTTTGCTGTTTGCCTCTGGTGGCCTGCTGTGCGCCCATACAACAGGCTACAAGCACAAATGGGGTGTTGTTTTAATGGGAAAAAATGGGGAACATGCATTGGGTCCATTTTCTCCTTTAACCCCTTGTGAATCTGAAAAATTGGGGTCTGCTTGTAATTTTTCATTTTCACAAATGTGTGCTTTGAAATGCTGTTACTTGCATTTCTGCCATCTGTGAGACCCCAGTTTGTAAAAAAGTACCCTTTCTACCACTTAAAATGTTCGTACAGGGGTGCTCTTTCCAAAATGGGGTCACTTTTGGGGGGTTTCTACTGTAGGGCCAGCTCAGGGGGTCTTCATGTGCGACATAGCTCCCAATTATTATTCCAGCTAATTTCGCTCTCCAAAAGTCATATGGTGCTCCTTCCACTGTGAAGCCTGCTGTGTGCCAGTACATTGGGCTACGAGCACATATGGGGTGTTGCCATATTCGAGGGAAAATGGTGATCAAAATGTGGGGTACATTTTGTCCCATTACCCTTTGTGAAAGTGCAAAATGTGGGTGTATAGCAACTTTTTTGTCAAAAAAATGCAACTTTTCATTTTCACTTCCGCGTGAATCCTAATTCTAGGAAAAACCATTGAGCTCAAAGTGCTCACCACACACCTTAAAAGATTCATTAAGGGGTGCTCTTTCCAAAATGGGGTCACTTTTGGGGGGATTCTACTGTAGGGCCAGCTCAGGGGGTCTTCATGTGCGACATAGCTCCCAATTATTATTCCAGCTAATTTCGCTCGCCAAAAGCCATATGGTGCTCCTTCCACTGTGAAGCCTGCTGTGCGCCAGTACATTGGGCTACAAGCACATATGGGGTGTTGCCGTATTCGGGGGGAAATGGTGATCCAAATGTGGGGTGCATTTTGTCCTGTTACCCTTTGTGAAAGTGAAAAATGTGGGTGTATAGCAACTTTTTTGTCAAAAAAATTGCAATTTTTCATTTTCACTTCCGCATGAATCCTAATTCTAGGAAAAACCATTGAGCTCAAAGTGCTCACCACACACCTTGAAAGATTCCTTAAGGGGTGCTCTTTCCAAAATGTGGTCACTTTTGGGGGGATTCTACTGTAGGGCCAGCTCAAGGGGTCTTCATGTGCGACATAGCTCCCAATTATTATTCCAGCTAATTTCACTCGCCAAAAGCCATATGGTGCTCCTTCCACTGTGAAGCCTGCTGTGCGCCAGTACATTGGGCTACGAGCACATATGGGGTGTTGCCGTATTCGGGGGGAAATGGTGATCCAAATGTGGGGTGCATTTTGTCCTGTTACCCTTTGTGAAAGTGAAAAATGTGGGTGTATAGCAACTTTTTTGTAAAAAAAATAGCAATTTTTCATTTTCACTTCCGCGTGAATCCTAATTCTAGGAAAAACCATTGAGCTCAAAGTGCTCACCACACACCTTAAAAGATTCCTTAAGGGGTGCTCTTTCCAAAATGGGGTCACTTTTGGGGGGTTTCTACTGTAGGGCCAGCTCAGGGGGTCTTCATGTGCGACATAGCTTCCAATTATTATTCCAGCTAATTTCGCTCTCCAAAAGCCATATGGTGCTCCTTCCACTGTGAAGCCTGCTGTGCGCCATTACATTGGGCTATGAGCACATATGGGGTGTTTCTGTAAACTCCAGAAATGGGGTAATAGATTTTGTATTTTTTTCCGTTGTTAACCCTTGATGTGTTTCATGGAAATTGGATTAAAACTTAATCTGCTAAAAAAAATGGAATTTTGAAATTTCATTCCAATTTTCCATCAATTCTCATGGAACACATAAAGGGTTAACAAAGTTAGTAAAATCAGTTTTGAATAGCTTGAGGGGGGTAGTTTCTAAAATGAGGTGATTTATGGGGAGTGTCCACTATATAAGCCCCACAAAGTAACCCTATATCTGAACTGGTCATTAAAAAAATGGGTTTTGGAAATCTTCTTAAAATTTTAAGATTTGATTCAAATCTTAGAAGCCTTATAACGTCCTAAAAAAGTAAAATGACATTTACAAAATGGTGCCAACATAAAGTAGACATATGGGGAATGTAAAATAATAACTATTTTTGGAGGTATTACTGTGTATTTTGAAAGTAGAGAAATTGAAAATTTTTCCAAATTTTTGGTAAATTTGGGATTTTTTCATAAATAAGGGTGAAATATATTGACTCAAATTTATGACTGTCATGAAGTACAATGTGTCACAAGAAAACAATCTCAGAATAGCCTGGATAAGTAAAAGCGTTCCAAACTTATTACCACATAAAGTGACATGTCAGATTTGCAAAAAATCGCCTGGGCAGAAAGGTGAAAACAGGCCTGGGGTTGAAGGGGTTAATCTCTAGGGCAATTTGTTTGGTTTGTGTGGTGGTGACGTCCACCCCTGGTTCTAGCTAGCAGCTTATTGTTCAATATCACACTGTTAAATCATATGGACTGCCCAGCACCTCCTAAGGGCTCATGCACATGGATGTAGTTTTAGTCCGCATCTGATCCGTGTTTTTAGCCAAATTAGATGCAGACTCATTTATTTCAATGGATCTGCAAAAGATATGCGTATCCGTAAGCCTGTTCCACGGCCCCACAAAAAAGTAGAACATGTCCTATTCTTGCCCATTTTGCAGACAAGAATAGGACTTTTCTCTAGACGGGGAAAAAAAAGGTGATATGCTCACACCCAGGATCCATGTTGTGCAGATCTGCAATTTGTGGACCACAAAAAACGGCTTAGTGCATGAGGCATGAAGGTGACCATAAAGGTGATATTAGATGCAAGTCAACTGAACCCGCCAGGTGGACCTGACAGCTGATATTTATGGGGTGTCTACACTCTTCCTCAAAGGCAAATAAGAAGAATGACTGGGAATGTTGGATTGTTTGATCCTTTGTTCCCATGGGAGATCAGCTGCTGTAGGAGGGATCTAGAAGTTGGCTATTCCCCTTCCTTTAATGAAAACATATGCATACACAGCCTAGCTAAATGTCCATACATATGGGGGAGTTGGAAGGAACAGCTGTCAAACAAGAATTCGGCAGACAGTTATCTACCCTGGACTCATGAGGCTCTAATAACAGTAATAATTAGGGTATTTTGCAGTGATGTGATAAATGTTATGACTTATATCACCATGACATATTTTTGGACTCACATCCTTGAAGCTTAAATTTTCTTCATCTACCTTATATTTGTCTCACTATCACTCAATAACGTGATAATTGAGAGATATGATATGCAATCAGTTAATCCTTTAATGTCATATGCATGATGCCATATATGATTTAGGCACATTTTACCTATATAATTATTTGAGAGCAGAGACAGGAACAGATTGTATATTATAATTTAAGGATTAAAAATATTGATGCTTACAGTGACAAGATAGTAAGTCCCCTATTTGGTGGTGTAAATACTAACAATGTCTGGCCGATTGCATATGCTAGCACACAAATAACTTGAGTAATGTGAGTTGCATCTGAGCCTGCTGAGACATAATACTTTTTTTATTTCCAGCACACAGGAAATGGAGTGTGGATAGATTGCATCCTGTGCTGAGGGAGCTAATATAACCATTGTTTCCTATATTAAAAACTTCCTACGAGTGACCTTTTATCTTTCTTAAAGAGAATGGGAAATTTATTTAGTTCCTTTGTTTTATCATTATGAACATATAAACAAAAACCCATTTGGAGGTCTCCATTTATGCCTATATAGAACCGAAATGTAAAATCCCAGGTAAACAGTCTAATGCTTTAATTAGTCAGTCTTCAAATGTCTGTAAATATCAGGGAGAAAGAGCAGGCTCTACTGTGGGAAAATGACTCAAGTTCTCAGTAGTTACAATAGGATATCTTAAAAAGTTATCCTCTTTTAATGGACATTTCACTAATTTGTTAGAGGACTTTCAGAAAAAAGATCCCCATAAATAGCTGGATGTTTATAGATTATCTCACTTGGTTTGACATGCATATACACAGCTAAACTACCATATCTCATATTATGGTTAGTTGTCCTTGTCTGTGATGAGGATGTAGAATGTAGAAATTTAAAGTAATATAATTTAGAATCATGTCATTTTTTTGCAACCTGCCTAAGGAACCAAAAAGTTCAAAAATTCTGTTTAAAATAACATACCCTTATTAACAAAAGCAATCAAATATCATAATGCCCTTTCTTGGATTGGGTTCTATACATATATAATGGGTCATTTATGAAGACCGATGTTTTAGATGCAGGGCCTTAATAACCCCTATGGCTGGCGGTGGAGCCGCCAAAGTTATGAAGAGGCGCCGGCTTCTACATGACTTTGGAATATCCTGCGCCAGTCTAAATGTAAGACAGCTTCCTTACTAGCCTACATGTAGACCATTTTCTACTCCTAGAGCTTGAGGTGGGTCACTCATCGGGCAGAATGAATGTAAAGGAGATTCTTGTGGTCAGTGTATACCGTAATAGGATGCAGGGCTCCTTCCAGAAGGTGTCTCCACTCCTCCAGTGCCAATTTAATGGCTAGAAGCTCCTTGTCCCCGATTCCATAATTCTTTTCAGCGGAAAGCGGAAAACTTGTTGGAGAAGAATCCACATGGGTGAATCTTCCCATTGGGTAATCGTTGAGAGAGAACCGCCCCCACAGCGAATGAGTAGGCATCCACCTCCAGGAAGAAAGGCAAGGTGGTATTCGGTTGGCTGAGGATTGGGGCAGACAAGAACCTGTCCTTGAGTAGCTGGAAGGCTTGGTTGGCCTCCGGGGACCACTGACGAGGATCAGCAGATTTGTGAGTTAGTGCTGTGATAGGAGCAATAATGGAGGAGAAATCTTTGATGAATCGCCGATAGTAGTTGGCAAAGCCCACAAATCTCTGAATAGCCTTCAGTCCCATAGGCTGTGGCCAGTTTAACACAGCTTGAACTTTATTTGGATCCATTTTCTGGCCGGTACCAGACAGGATGTACCCCAAGAAAGGAATAGATGACTGCTCGAAGAGGCACTTCTCTAGTTTGCAGTAGAGCTGGTGGGCCCTCAGGCGTTCTAAGGCTTGTCGAACATGGCCACGATGATCTGAGAGGGAGCGAGAGAAGATCAGGATATTGTCCAGGTATATGACCATAAAGGAGTATAGCATGTCCCTGAAGATTTCATTGATAAAGTTCTGAAACACTGCAGGAGCATTGCAGAGGCCAAAGAGCATGACCAGGTACTCGTAGTGGCCATCCCGAGTATTGAATGCAGTCTTCCATTCATCCCCGGGCTTAATACAGATCAGATTATAAGCATCACGCAAATCCAACTTAGTAAATACGCTGGCCCCCCGAATTCTGTCGAATAACTCGGAAATCAGTGGCAACGGGTACTTGTTCTTAATGGTGACGTCATTCAGACCCCGATAGTCAATGCATGGACGGAGACCCCCATCCTTCTTCTCCACAAAGAAGAATCCAGCACCTGCTGGAGAGGAAGAAGGTCTGATGAATCCCCGAACAAGATTGTCTTTAATATATTCAGACAAACCCTGCGTTTCAGGTAGAGACAGAGGGTAAATACTGCCCCGAGGGGGAGTTTTGCTGGGCAATAAATCAATAGCACAGTCCCAGGGACGATGAGGTAGGAGTTTCTCCGCTTGTGACTTGCTGAAGACATCAGAATAAGCGGAATACTGTCGGGGAACAACTTCTTCAGTACTGGAACAACAGAGAGGGATGGTTCCAGGTGGAGATACTTTCTGTAAGCAAGACGTCTGGCAGTCGCGACCCCACGACATTACTTCCCCAGATTTCCAATTGAGGTGGGGGGAGTGCTTCTGTAGCCATGGTAACCCCAGAATGAGCGGACTAATGGCTTTGGGAACCACTAAAAGTTCTATTTCCTCTTGGTGCAGAGCTCCCACTCGCATGACAAGGCTTTTGGTGTGGGACAGAACGGACCCGTTTGGTACCCGATTACATCGATGCCCACCTTGGGACAGGAAAGAGGAACCTGTGGAATTCTCCATTTGGATGCAAGGGATAAGGAAATGAAGTTCCCAGCTGCTCCGGAATCCAGGAAGGCAGGTGTAGACAGTATCCCTTTGGGAGTCAGAAGGGACACAGTGATTGAAAACAGAGGATTTTCTTTCTTCTTTGCAGGAGAGAGACACATGGGACCTAGGACAATCTCTCCTGAATTGCCTAGGTTCTGGCATTTTCTGGCTTATTGGGACAAGTCCCCACTAGATGACCAGGCTCAGCGCAATAGAGACATAACTGATTCTTCATACGGTTTTCTCTTTCCCGAGATAGCTTAGTACGCCCGAGTTGCATGGGTTCCTCCTTAGGAACTGCCAGAACCTGTAACTTGGGAGCGAGCCTGGTATTAAACCGTGTGGACCCTCTGCTGCACGTTCTCTAAACCTAATGCCCACCTTATTACATAGGGATATTAGGTCATCCAATGTCGGAGGCAATTCCCGAGAGCATAGTTCATCTTTAATGTGATCGGAAAGCCCATCCCAGAATATGGCCACGAGAGCCTCCTTGTTCCACTTTAGCTCTGATGCTAAGGTTTGGAAATGGATTACGTAATGAGCCACGGTTTGGGATTCCTGGCGAAGGCGTAGTATGGATGTGGCTGCAGATGAGACCCTTCAAGGTTTGTCAAAGATTTTCCGGAAGGTCTCCAGGAATGCCAGACTGTTGTAAAGAATTGGAGCATTCTGTTCCCAGAGTGGCGAGGCCCAGGCTAATGCTTGCCCGGTAAGCAGGGAGATGATGAAGGCTACCTTTGCTTTTTCGGAAGAAAAGTTCCCAGGAAGAAGCTTGAAATGGATTAAGCACTGATTAAGGAACCCGCGACAATTCTTAGGGTCTCCATCGTATTTGGAGGGAAGCGGAACCCGGAGGAGGTGTGGCGTAGCCATCACGGATGAAGGAGGTGCTGGAGTAGTGACCACCGGCAGGAACTGCAACGACTCAAGGCGTGTGGAGAAAGACTGCAGATACTGGAGAAGCTGCTGTTGATTCGCCTCCTGTTTGTCAACACGCTCCAGTACTTGCTGTAGCAGGTCAGCGGTAGAAGCCGCACTGGCGGCTTCCATGTTTGGTAGGCCAGAGGATGCTGTCACTAGCCTTGCGGGCTAGTTCCGTTTAGCCAGCTTTCGAGTACTAACAAGTACTGGCAAACAGAGTCTAACTAGCCCCTGGGTATTCACCAGAGCCCGCCGCAAGGCGGGTTGGATTTGAGCAGCTGGGGACTAGCAGGTCGCTTTGCCGCGCGGAAGCAGTAGTTCAGCCGAAGACTGGATAGCCAGCAGGCTAGCTGAGATGAGAAACAATCAGGAGACAGGATCAAAGGAACAGACACGAGAGCACTGAGAGCAGGAGTACGCTGGAAGACCTGATACTCGGGCATCAGACATGCGCACAGAGCTGCCTCTGTGCCTCTGATAGGGATCAGGTGCAGGACAGATGACGGTTTCACAGAAGGTGTAGGAGCCGCAGTACCTGCTGCCAGTCCCTAGATGGGGCGAGAGTACAGTTTCTGCAGATACTATGCTGGCTGCTGGAATCACCACAATAGACGCTTGTGGAGAAAGACAGACAGCAATGGCCGAGGCGGGCGGCCCCGCCAATGGGGTGAGTGTAGTGGCGAACTGCACCCAGATGTTACACCAGGACAGGAAGAAGAATACACAAAGTGATTTAAAAAATGTATCCATGAAACCATACATAGAATATTCACACATAGGCTGTGAAAATGTGATACAAAATTGATGGTAGAGTCCCTTTATCAATTATCAAAAACAATTGTCCCCAATAATTGGTTAATCGAGAATAGAGGTGAGAGCTGCATTTACATGCAGCAATCATCTCCTCTATACAAGACAAGCAAATACAGTTTTGAAGTTTCTAGGCAGCAGATCGCTCCTTACACAGATTGATTTGCTGCCAAGAAACTGTAATTTTGGTGTCTGTATCAACAATGCTTTCACCTGATGCAGGCACTTGTTCATTCATTGGGTGATTGGTGGTAAATTTACACAGAACAATTATCAGGACTGAAAATGCTTCTTCTCGATAATTTTCCTGATCGTGGGCCCATGTAAAGGGGCCTTTAGTGCTTCTGTCAAGGCTAAACTCTAAGGAAGAGATTTATTATCTCCCTACACCAGTCACAGACCCTGTGTTTGAGTCAGGGTTGCCAACCAGAATTTTTCTTTTTTCTGGACAACTTATCTCCAAATCATGGACAGCCTGCATTTTTTACGGACAAATTGGAAAACCATAATGAATGATAAAGATTCTAATTAATAGTGTATATGCCTATAGCTCAATATATTGATAAGATCCCATCACCAGCATATACAGTAAGCTGTAAAAAAATGATAATTACCACCAAAATAATCTAGTCGATGGTTTGAGTCAAAAAGTCTTAAAACCTATGTGTTTGACTTTTTAAATGCAATTGTGACAAAATATGGTTGCAAGTGATGTTTACACGTTGTCTTATGCCTTTCCAAAAAGGGTGTGTGTGTGGTAAGGGAAAGGGGGCAGAGACCCCTGCACATTTATCTTCTTTTACACTACTTTTCTGGAGAAGATGAAGACAGAAATCTATGGCAGTTCCGAGCTGCCAAAGATTTTAGTTTAGGAACCCGGACTGCCGGAGGATACACCTAATTTATGATGAGGTCTGCACCTTGTCATAAATTATGCATATCCTTCGACAGTGTAGGGGATATCAAGACTGGAGTAGAAAATGCTGGTCTTGATAAATCTCTCCCTACATATTTAGTAAATGTTTTAGAGGTGGTGGCGTTATATTTATTTCATTGTTTGGATGTATCATTGTGTATACGGTTATGTCGGTGTGTGTTTGTGTCTGTATCATATTTTGTAAGAAA
The DNA here is from genome assembly GCA_900303285.1 of Rhinella marina. Classification (NCBI taxonomy): domain Eukaryota; kingdom Metazoa; phylum Chordata; class Amphibia; order Anura; family Bufonidae; genus Rhinella; species Rhinella marina. The sequence goes on along the minus strand of ONZH01013185.1, from coordinate 16,601 downwards.
GCAATTTCAGACCCCACCAAAATGACATCTGATAGAAATACCATGCCTTCATACACTTGCAATGGTATCTGATATACACTGGGATTAAATGTTCCTTCTTGAGTTAAAGTAATAAATGAATTTGCAGATCAGTTGCTCATTTAAAAGATATTTATAGCATACAACAAAGGGACAACATCTCTAAATTTAAAAGTCTGCTACCTCTGATATGGAGAAATGAAAGATTTTTCCACAGCAGATAAGAAGGCAGACTGCTAATGTCTTTAGAGATCATTCTGCGGCTGATATAAAAATAGCTGTAAATTATTTGTAATACCATCTGGGCTTATATAGAGATAGTAACTCAAATAAACACAATGTGCACTGCCTTGAATAAATCACAGCAATTTTAAAATTAGTTTGGTATTTGAAGGGGAGCCAATCTAGTTCCCTTAACAATTGCATAGATTGCCTAGTCAGCATAGCATGAGTCAAAATCCTGGCAGTTAGCCTTCTGAAAGTGTTAGATTCTGTGAAGAGTTTTCTCAGGAAGGCTATAAATTCGGGCATCTCCATCATAAAGCTCTAACCAAGTTGTTAAAAACATGACTTACAGTTCAACAGAAGTCGCTGTTACCAGTGGATGAAATGTTGGCAGAGATTCAGAAAATGTTTGAAGAACAAAACATGACTTCCTGTGACATTGTGAAACTTGAGACACAATGAAAGGTATAATAGGAATGCTGAAGATAATGTGCTATTCTATAATTATCCAATGAGTACATCAATAAAATGCCATTATTAGTCGAGCTGGGATGAAATCTCAAACACAAATCATCTGCGTTTCTTCTTCCTCTTTTTTTAAACATATTAAATTAAATTAATTTAAAGGTGAAAAGGCCAATTTACAAGTTGGGATCATACAAAAGTGAATGGTAATCTAATATCATAATTATCTTCTTTTTCATGGTTCATAAATCAGAGGCTCTTCAACTGGGGTTTATGTGTTTATTAATTTTCTGTACAAGGTAATTGTACTCTTATAGTCCAAAATGGTGATCAAAACCACTGGCACAGTGCCAACTGGTGTGGCATGGTTAGCTTGATTTCAGATGAAAGCAATGCAGCCACATTTTAGCTTCTGTATAAGGTTCTGTTCACATTTCATTTTTGCTTTCCGTTGGCAGAATTATGACTGATGGCCGTGATATATGCCACTTTATCGGTCTACAGTACCAAGCATCTACAATAGGCTCTCATTGAAAAAAATGTATATGGTGAAATATAAGGTATACCAACACATATCAACCCGGATTATACCAAAAGAATAATGCTTTAGCATATGCTATTTGCATGGGGACATTCAGAGTACAGTATGTGTCATGAGCTTGCCAATTCATCAATTGTATTGAGTGGTTATTATGGCAGTAAGGGTCCATTTAAAAAAATAAGAAAAAAAAAATATTATATATATATATTTTTTTAATGGACCCTTACTGGTAGCACACTTAGACGGTACACAATAGACGTTCCAACATAATATAATTATCTCAGCCTGAGAGAACGTTTAAAATAAAGTCGATATGTGTTTAATTGGTAATATTCATTAAAAAATCTGGGGTAAACCCTTTATAACTAGAACAGGCGTACTGGTGACCAGTCGTGTGTAGAGGGTCACAATGCTTATACACCATGCACACCGGTATACGAGAATGAAAGAGGTTATAGTAAATGCAGTTAGAGTGCTGTTAAATTTGTCACAATGGCTCCATCAACAATATTGTGGAGCATAGATAACAGACTGCACCGCAGGCAGTGTCCTTGCTGGAGTATAGAGGGACAAGTGGTAAATAGCATCTAGCGGACCCCTGCTAGATAGTGGGGTACATATATTTAATTGCTAGAGTTGCTAGATCTGACCACGGGCGCAGTATACAGTGTTTACCCAGTGCACTGCAGAGCACCCTTGATTGATAGGGTGTCTGCAAAATGTGCATTAGATATAAAAGCACCTGCGTTGTCAAGCAATCTATGGGAGGGAAATAAAGCCAGTTACTCCCAAACCTGCACTCTAACTGGTAGTGTCACTAAGATCACATAGATCTAACTAATGAAGTCACTTAAAGCGTTTCTGCGCCAGGACTATTGCCTGCGCTTCATCAGGAGCTAATAACTCATGCGACAATTTCAACAAAATAACAAACCAGCATTGTAACATGCCCTAATCGGCACTGTGATGGCCGCAGAGAGCAAAATGGACACGAGCTGATAAGGAGGATGCCCTCCCACTGGGAGGGGGCACTGATACTTGCAGCCAATCAGGGACCTGGAGTGTAGACAATCTGTTCACAGGTCCTGTGCAAGTAATACACTTAGCAATACAACCCAGGGGAAAACAAATGAGATCAGTGGGGAATCAGGATTCAGGCTTATATTACAAGTGATTCTATGAGACACTCAGAGGATAAGTATTGAGGAACACATAGGAATGTCTGACACAGAAGAGGATATGAATAATGGCAGACCTATCTAGAACAAAGGACCTAGAACATACCCTACCCACTGGGAGGGGGTGCTGGTACTAACATCCAATCACGGAGGATATTCCACCCACTAGGAGGGGGCGCTGATACTCGCACCCAATCACAGACCTGGGGTGTAGACATTCTATTCAAAGGTCCTATGCAAGTGATACAAAGAGGGGCAACAATAATAATAATGATAATAACAACAACATCAGAATGGATTACTGTTTATCTCAAGACAGAACAGATAAGGTCTACTTGTGGAAATCAACAAGCCAAATATAGGATAGAACACTGACACATAACAACAGCAATAGTTAGTGGATGTCACTCGGTTAAAACAGCTCCCTACATAAACTGAAACAGGGGGACTCAAGGACATCAAATGAAGCAGGCAAATGATACTGCTTCATTGAGTCCTTTTGGACTAACAGTCTGTAGTTTGAAAATCCATTGTGCTTCTTTACGAAGCAGGGGGATATCAATATCACCTCCCCGCATGGACCTGTTAACATGTTCGATCCCTTGTACTGTGAGGACAGTTGTATTGCCCCCATGTATATCGCACATATGACGTGCCACTGAGGTATCACGTTTATTTTTTTATGTCAAGCAGGTGTTCCCCAATGCGCCTTCTAAATTCTCGTTTAGTTTTTCCCACATATTGGGCCCCGCATTGGCATGTCAATAAGTAGACCACCCCTGTCGTCAAACAGTTAATAAGCGATTTGATGGTATATCTCTCTTTCGTCACAGTACTAGTAAAGAATGACTGTTTACGTACATATCTACACATGATGCACGAACCACAGGAAAAAGTTCCTGTAAGGTTGCTTTTAAGCCATGTCGCATCACGTGGTTGTTGATACAGACTGTGGACTAGGTGGTCACGCAGATTAGAAGTCCTGGCGCAGAAACGCTTTGAGTGACTTCAGTAGTTAGATCTATGTGACCTTAGTGACACTACCAGTTAGGCTACTTTCACACTAGCGTTTTTAAATTCCGGTATTGAGTTCTGTCATCGACAATGAATGGGGACAAAACTGAACTGAAGACAACGGAATGCTCCTGAAAGCATTCCGTTCCGTCTTCAGACCGGAGAACAAGACGTACTTGATGTTGAAGCACTCTACAGCTCTATTCCCCATCACACTGGATGTCAGGCTGTTGGTGCCTTTATGTCTCAGTGGGGTGAACATCTTTATCGTCACAATGAGCTTGTGATGAGGTTACTTGAATTCACGCTGACACACAATGTCTTTCTATTTGACAGGCAGATCTTCCACCAGCTCAGGGGAGTTGCAATGGGTAGCCCCTGTGCCCCAACTTATGCAAATCTCTGCCTGGGCTAGTGGGAGAAGGAAGATGCCTTTTATTATGATATGGAAATGTATACGTCGTCGATACTAGTCTGGATAAGATATCTCGACGATATATTCATATTGTGAAAAGGTACCAAGGAGACTTTTGTTGATTTTGTGTCTCTGTTGAATGTGAAAAATCTAGGTCTATATTTCACTTCCGAGATTAACAACAAAACGATTACATTTCTTGATCTTACGATCTCACTTGGAAGTAATGGACAGATTGTGACTAACCTTTTCCATAAACCAACAACTTACTGCGATGGGACAGTAGTCATCCCCTTGCCCTCAAAAGGAGTATCCCCATAGGACAATATCTGAGGGCAAGGAGGAATTGTTCGCAAATAGATGATTTTAAAAGAGTGGCATCCGATCTAAGAACTCGATTCTCTACCCGTGGCTACCCCACGATGTGACGAAAAGGGCATACCAACATGCCCTGTATACTAATCGGGAACAGCTCCTCACACCTAAACAGGTGGAGGATGGTAATACCACCCAGAGGATTATTGGGACCTATGATAAAGCTCACAGACAGATACGTGATATCCTTGAGGCACACTGGCTGATTCTACTATCTGACCCTGACAAAGCCAGCCAACTACCGCCACATCCGTTGATCACCTATCGCAGGAGTTCTAATCTGCGTGACCACCTAGTCCACAGTCTGTATCAACAACCACGTGATGCGACATGGCTTAAAAGCAACCTTACAGGAACTTTTTCCTGTGGTTCGTGCATCATTTGTAGATATGTACGTAAACAGTCATTCTTTACTAGTACTGTGATGAAAGAGAGATATACCATCAAATCGTTTATTAACTGTTTGACGACAGTGGTGGTCTACTTATTGACATGCCAATGCGGGGCCCAATATGTGGGAAAAACGAAACGAGAATTTAGAAGGCGCATTGGGGAACACCTGCTTGACATAAAAAATAAACGTGATACTTCAGTGGCACGTCATGTGTGCGATATACATGGGGGCAATACAACTGTCCTCACAGTACAAGGGATCGAACATGTTAACAGGTCCGTGCGGGGAGGTGATATTGATATCCCCCTGCTTCGTAAAGAAGCACAATGGATTTTCAAACTACAGACTGTTAGTCCAAAAGGACTCAATGAAGCAATATCATTTGCCTGCTTCATTTGATGTCCTTGAGTCCCCCTGTTTCAGTTTATGTAGGGAGCTGTATTAACCAAGTGACATCCATTAACTATTGCTGTTGTTATGTGTCAGTGTTCTATCCTATATTTGGCTTGTTGATTTCCACAAGTAGACCTTATCTGTTCTGTCTTGAGATGAACAGTAATCCATTCTGATGTTGTTGTTATTATTATTATTATTATTATTATTATTATTATTGTTGCCCCTCTTTGTATCACTTGCATAGGACCTTTGAATAGAATGTCTACACCCCAGGTCTGTGATTGGGTGCGAGTATCAGCGCCCCCTCTTAGTGGGTGGAATATCCTCCGTGATTGGATGTTAGTACCAGCACCCCCTCCCAGTGGGTAGGGTATGTTCTAGGTCCTTTGTTCTAGATAGGTCTGCCATTGTTCATATCCTCTTCTGTGTCAGACATTCCTATGTGTTCCTCAATACTTATCCTCTGAGTGTCTCATAGAATCACTTGTAATATAAGCCTGAATCCTGATTCCCCACTGATCTCATTTGTTTCCCCCTGGGCTGTATTGCTAAGTGTATTACTTGCATAGGACCTGTGAACAGATTGTCTACACTCCAGGTCCCTGATTGGCTGCAAGTATCAGCGCCCCCTTCCAGAGGGCGGGGCATCCTCCTTATAAGCTCGGTGTCCATTTTGCTCTCTGCGGCCATCACAGTGCCGATTAGGGCATGTTACAATGCTGGTTTGTTATTTTGTTGAAGTTGTCACATGAGTTATTTGCTCCTGATGAAGCGCAGGCAATAGTCCTGGCGCAGAAACGCGTTGAGTGACTTCAGTAGTTAGATCTATGTGATCTTAGTGACACTACCAGTTAGAGGGCAGGTTTGGGAGTAACTGGCTTTATTTCCCTCCCATAGATTGCTTGACAACGCAGGTGCTTTTATATCTAATGCACATTTTGCAGACACCCTATCAATCAAGGGTGCTCTGCAGTGCACTGGGTAAACACTGTATACTGCGCCCGTGGTCAGATCTAGCAACTCTAGCAATTAAATATATGTACCCCACTATCTAGCAGGGGTCCGCTAGATGCTATTTACCACCTGTCCCTCTATACTCCAGCAAGGACACTGCCTGCGGTGCAGTCTGTTATCTATGCTCCACAATATTGTTGATGGAGCCATTGTGACAAATTTAACAGCACTCTAACCGCATTTACTATAACCTCTTTCATTCTGGTATACCGGTGTGCATGGTGTATAAGCATTGTGACCCTCTACACACGACTGGTCACCAGTACGCCTGTTCTAGTTATAAAGGGTTTACCCCAGATTTTTTTAACGAATATTACCAATTAAACACATATCGACTTTATTTTAAACGTTCTCTCAGGCTGAGATAATTAATGGACCCTTACTGCCACAATCACTCCAGTTGTTCCGCTGAACTGAACATAGATTACCATAAAAGCCCATGAGGATCTACTGTAAGTTCTGTTCAGTAAAACCACATAAGGTCTAGACATTATTACAGCTGCATTACACCCATGTAATGGTTGGTTGCTAGGAGTTGGTTGACGGTTGAACAGCTGTTGAACAATCATCTGGTGTACAATTATATTGTAGACACGACCATACATGGACGAAATTATCAAACATGGAGGACATCTTTTCAGAAGACGATGGTCAATTCAAATGATTGTTCATTGCTAAATTTATGGCCACGTTAATTGTCGATTTTAAGGTGGCCAAACACATTAGATAGAAGTTGGTTGATAGTTGAAACAGCAGTTGAAGAAACCATTTTACAAGCACAACCATACACATTTTAGTCCATATTGGCAGTTATGGTTGTTCAAACTGGCTACACATGGACAATGAAACCAGTTGATGGCCGAACAATCTTTCTGGGAACCTTTCTTTAAAGAATGATCTTTTGTCTACTAACAATACTCAAATGAAATATTTTTCGTCCATCAGATAAAAAAAAAATTTCAAACACAACTGACTTCTTTAAGGATGATAATGGTCTATCATCGATCATCTAAAGAATGATAATTTTAGTTTAAATAATATGTTTTCATTAAATTAGGCTAAGGTTATTTTCACACCAGTGTTTTGCTGGATCCATCATGGATCAGCAAAAACACTTCTATCAGGATAATACATCTGTCTGCATTTGTTATGAACTGATCCGGTTGTATTATCTTTAAAATAGCCAAGATTGATCCATCTCTAAAACCAATCTAGGTCAATGGCGGACGCAGGGGCGGATTGGGAACTTAAAGTGGCCCTGGAAAAAATACTAAAAGTGGCCCTGGAAAAAATACTAAAAGTGGCACTGTTTTGTAGTCCGGTCCAAATTGATGGAAGGCAGGGCTAGCAATACCATATTGTGGCACATTATACCACCCCAACAGAGCCAAATACCACAGTCCATCACAAAATACATCCCCAAAAATTTCCACTGGCTGGCCTTAAGGAGGGCTCAGGCAGACCCCTGGGCATCAGCCCACCGGGAAATTTCCCTGTAAAGTCTATGGCCAATCCGCCCCTGGGTGGACGGATCTGTTTTCTATTGTGTCAGAGAAAATGGATCCATCCCCATTGACTTACATTGTTTGTCAGGACGGATCTGTCTTGCTCTGCACTACATTGCGGACAGAAAAATGCTGCTTGCAGAGTTATTCTGTCCGTGATGTGGACGCAACCAAATGCAACGAAATGCATTCTGGTGCATTCCATTCAGTTGAGTTTTGCCCCATTGACAATGAATTGGGACAAAACTGAAGGGTTTCCCCCCGCTATTGAGATCCTATGACAGATCTCACTGGCGGAAACGGAAAGTGCAGATTTGAAAGTAGCCTAAAAGGGGTTACTCCATAAATTTGAAACTTTTTTTTACTCACAGCAGCTCAAAAAGCATCTCCCAGGATGCATTACAATTAGCTCCTGTTAATCCATTACTTCCTTGCACACAAAATAGACCCTCAAATGCAACCCCAGAGATTAAATATGGTATGTAATGTCCTCACTATTTCCCTTTTCACTGTCTAGTGAGAGATATGTATAAGGTAAATTTAGAACTAAGGATGAAAGAATCAAAGTTGTGTGGACCACTTCATCTGCTTCTCTATGAGAACACTACGCTGGCAGTGATTGGAGGGAAAGGGAGCAGGGACGTTACTTAGCATCTTGGTCCACCTCTGAATGCAGCACAGTGGGCAGTACAGTGGCTCAGTGCTTAGCATTGGTTACTTACAGGACTAGGTCCAGGATTCAAATCCAACCAAGGAGAACATCTGCATGGAATTTGTATGTTCTCCCCATGTTTGGGGAGGTTTCCTCTGGGTACACTGGTTCCCTCCCACACTCCAAAGACATACTGATAGGGAACTTAGATTGTGCAACAGATTAAAAGCAAATTATCTGGAAAAATTATATGGATAAAACAAGCTAGTTCTGAAACTCAAACCATTGTTTTTTCATGATCCATATTAAAATATTAACAATTGCTTAGCTCTGATATCTTTTCACACACATTTTACAAAGTGTAGTGTTTGGATAATATATGGACACATTGGATAGATGTCTTGAAGGCATGACACTAGTCTTTTAAACAGTGACAAAACATTATAACTTTGCTTTCTACTCTTCCAGCACAGCACAGTAAAAAGTATTTATTACAATTTTATCTGGGTGATAAGCGTTTTGTCAAATTATCATAGTAATTCTGAGCAATAAATGAGCACCAGAATTAATATGCTCTGATACTTTATTAAATCATTTGCCATAACAGATCTGATTTTACATACATATAAATGGGTTCTACTTTGACATAATTTCAGATAATTCACAAAAGTATCATTCAAATCCAGTACATCTTGCCAAATCCATGCTTCTAAAAGACATTACATTGCCCTTGAAATTTACCATCTTGACAGATCGTTCTAAAATCTTTAGGGATTAAACAAATATTAATTCATTAGTAACTACAAAAAAAACCATTTCAGTAATTTCATTAGTTGTAATATACGAAATATATAAAATGGTAAATATACAGTACAAAACAGACACATACCAGGATCTTTCTTTCTATTAAGAGCTGCATAAAAAGACCTATTTGATAAAAGAGAAAAAAATAATATTTTATAACAAAAAACAAACAAACAGCAGCCTGAATGTTTTTCTGGTGTATAACGCTATGATGCCTTTCTTTTTTACAGTACATTAGGATAGATTACTAATCCTATCTAATATTTAGACCAGACATACTGAAGATGTGCCAAATTTAGCATGTATTATCAATTTGGTATATCTTGCTAATTGTTAAACACTTTTGTCTAACTTCCCATCGCCTAATGGTTGCCTTATATTGTGCCAAAAATGTTGCCCCTTCCTGCTAAGCCACACTCCCTTCTTTAAAATACATAATGAATCTGCAAGGCATGTATGGCCTTTTTTTGTACAAATTAAGCCAAAATTTGTCTCACTGTTTTGCTGTTCCCCCACTCACATAACATGTTCCCTGGTTGTTGCTACCATTTAGAACTGATCGGTATATCATTCCTATTTAGGCCAGAATATCCCCCCCACCTTCCCCCTAGAGGTGCTAAAAAGTAGCTGAAATTTGTCTCATACTTTGGAGGACTTATCAAGTCCATGCATTTGCAAGGAAAGCCCAGCGAATACTGCATAATAATGTATTTACCCTCTGATGCCACTGAAAGGAAACTAACCATTTTCTGTCCAATTTACAGGTTACAGGTTACAGAACATTGATTGGGTTCTCAGCAGTGGGATATCCTAAGTGGACAAATCCACTTACATCACATAGAAGCCCAATAACATATTGCTTCTCTACTTTAGACAAAATTACAGATGAGCGAGTACTAAAATGCTCGGGTGCTCGTTATTCGAGTCGAACTTTTCCAGATGCTCGGGTGCTCGTTTCGAATAACGAACCCCATTGAAGTCAATGGGAGACTCGAGCATTTTTGCGGGGGACCAAAGCTCTGCACAGGGAAGTTTGCCTGAAAACCCGGAAACCTCAGAAAATAATGGAAACACCACGGAAATGGACAGGAAACAGCAGGGGCAGCATGCATGGATGCTTCTGAGGCTGCTTAATCCCACCATTACCCCAAATCCTCAGGCAACAGCCTGGTGGTTACCCTCATGGCAATTGTGCTCACCCAGACCAAGAAAGGCGAGGCAAATACCCATCACATGTTAGGGAAGCACCCAACTAGGTGCAACGAAGGTCCATCACCGCCTGCAGGTGACACCACTGCTCATGCTGGCACTGCAGCTGAAATCAAGTTTAGTATCTGTTCTAATCAGTTGCTGTGCCTGCTGGTGGTATAGTGGTGAGCATAGCTACTTCCCAAGCAGTTGATCTGGGTTCGATTCCCGTCTATCGCAGGAGGCAATTCAGAATCAATACAATATCTAATATGTCCCCCTACCTGGGTAAATTGTTTGGAGAGAGGGCCTGTAGGTGGGGGGGAAGGAGGTTTTGCTGGAAGAGCCAGAGGAGTGCCCACTGGGCTAGCGTGTGTGGTGGTGACAACAGCCAGAATGGATTTGTAAAAACTATTGCATCAACTGGTATGGTATCAATTCTTCTCAGTTTAATACCGTATACGTCCCCTATCTTGGGACCTTATATTTAATGGATTTTTCGACCACGGAAAACAGAAAAAGAGCTTGCTCTGGCCAGGGGAGTGTCTTTCCCACTGCAGCTAAGGGGACGTGTCCATGCTCTGCCTATCACAGGTCAGGAGGCAATTAAAAGAAGAACAAAAAAAAACATCAGTACAACATCTAATACGACCCCTATCCGGGTAAATTGTTTGTAGAGAGGGCCTGTAGGTGGGGGGCAGGCTGGGGGGAAGGAGGTTTCGCTGGAAGAGCCAGAGGAGTGCCCCCTGGGCTAGCGTGTGTGGTGGTGACAACAGCTGGATGGAGTTAGAATGACGACGCAGGACCCCAACTTAAAAATTTAGCATCAACCAGTACAGTCGTAAATTATGAGATTGATCAAGTGTGGCATGACTTTTTAGATGGAGATTGCATTTGGTCACGTACTCCCTGGAACCCCATAGTCACCCCTTCTCTGATGTGCTAGCCCACAACATTCTCTGTCCTAATTCGCAAGACCTTTTGCTGTTTCCGTGTGCTGACAGTGTGGATTTACCAGTGTTGTCTGAGGAGGTGGTGGACAATGGCAAGACACAGGTGTCGGGGGGTGAGGTAGTTGTATGGGAAGCAAGTTACAGTGGGGACTCCTTGGGGGAGACTATCTCATGATGGGACAGATTCAACTTGGGTGGATCAGGCACAGGAACAGATGAATTTTTGGGGGGGTTTATTTAACTTTTATTTAGCAAAAATAACCACAGAGATATTTATTCGTTATCTTCTCAGCGCAGTCTGGCGTTGGGGTTTGTCACTTTGATGGCGAGCTGTGCCGCTCTCTCCACAACGGTCTGTAGGTTCTTAGATGGAGACTTTGTCGGCGATTTCAGTACATAAGGACTTGTTGCTCATCCACAGAACCTCGACCTCCTTGACATTGTGGACAAGGAATTTGCGGGTGGACCAGGAATTTGCTGAACCCTGTGGGCAGCATGTGTTTGGTCTTCTACTTGCTACCGTATCCAATGTTGGGCAATATAGATTCGCAAGTAATATTATTTTTCACACCTATCCCCAAAAATAAAAATGTATGCAGTTTGCACAAATAAAACTGGAAACAGGAACTGGAGAGAGGGCCTGTAGGTGGGGGGGAAGGCTGGGGGGAAGGAGGTTGAGCTGGAAGAGCCAGGGGAGTGCCCCCTGGGGCTAGCGTGTGTGGTGGTGACTACAGCCGGATTTAGTTAGAATGACGACGCAGGACCCCAACTTAAAAATTTAGCATCAACCGGTACAATTGGCAATTATGAGCTTGATCAAGTGAGGTATGTGTTCTATGTATACTACTCAGTTTAATACCGTATATGGCAGCTATCCGGAAAAATAGTTTGGAGAGAGAGAAAGATAGGAAAAAGACGTAAATTGTTTGGAGAGAGGGCCTGTAGGTGGAACTCCGGAAAAATTGTTTGGACAGAGGGCCTGTAGGTGGACCTCCGGAAAAATTGTTTGGAGAGAGGGCCTGTAGGTGGACCTCCGTTAAAATTGTTTGGACAGAGGGCCTATAGGTGGACCTCCGGAAAAATTGTTTGGACAGAGGCCTGTAGGTTGGAACTCCGGAAAAATTTTTGGACAGAGGGCCTGTAGGTGGACCTCCGGAAAAATTGTTTGGAGAGAGGGCCTGTAGGTGGACCTCCGGAAAAATTGTTTGGACAGAGGGCCTATAGGTGGACCTCCGGAAAAATTGTTTGGACAGAGGGCCTATAGGTGGACCTCCGGAAAAATTGTTTGGAGAGAGGGCCTGTAGGTGGAACTCGGGAACAATTGTTTGGACAGAGGGCCTATAGGTGCACTGCTGCACTGAATACCCGCTCTGACAGCACGCTAGCGGCAGGGCAGGCCAGCACCTCCAAGGTGTACAGCGCCAGTTCAGGCCACGTGTCCAGCTTTGAAACCCAGTAGTTGTATGGAGCAGAGTGATCACTACGGACGTTGGTATGGTCAGCTAGGTACTCCCTCACCATCTTTCTGTACAGCTCCCCCCTACTCTGCCTAGACTGGGGACAGGTGACAGTGTCTTGCTGGGGTGACATAAAAGTGGCAAAGGCCTTGGAGAGCGTTCCCCTGCCAGTGCTGGACAAGCTGCCTGCTCGCCTACTCTCCCCCGCTACTTGGCCCACAGAACCATGCCCTCTGCCGCTAGCGGCGTCAGATGGGAAGAATTGTTTCAGCTTGTGCACCAGGGCCTGTTGATATCTATTCACTCTCATACTCCTTTCCTCTGCAGGGATGAGAGTGGAAAGGTTCTGCTTGTACCGTGGGTCCAGGAGAGTGAACACCCAGTAATCGGTGTTGGAAAAAATTCTTCTAATGCGAGGGTCACGGGATAGGCAGCCTAACATGAAGTCTGCCATGTGCGCCAGAGTCCCAACACGCAAGAATTCCCTCTCCTCACTGGCCTGACTCTCCATTTCCTCCTCCTCCTCCTCCTCCAAGTCCTCCTCTTCAGCCCATACACGCTCAAAAGTTAAGGACTGAGCACTGGTACCCTCTACTGTCTCGCCGACATTCTCCTCCTCTTCCTCCTCATGCTCATCCCCCTCCTCCGATACGCGCTGAGAAACAGACCGGAGGGTGCTCTGGCTATCAAGCGACGTATCTTCCTCCACCGTCTCTTGTGACAAGCGCAAAGCATCCGACTTGATGCTGAGCAGTGAGTTTTTCAACAGGCAAAGCAGCGGGATGGTGAGGCTGATAATGGCGGCATCGCCGCTGACCATCTGTGTTGACTCCTCAAAGTTGCTCAACACCTGGCAGATATCAGACATCCACGTCCACTCCTCATTGTACACTTGAGGAATCTGAGAGACCTGACTACCAGTTCTGGTGGAAGATGACATCTGGCAGTCTACAATCGCTCTGCGCTGCTGGTAAACTCTGGATAACATGTTTAATGTGGAATTCCATCTCGTGGGCACGTCGCACAACAGTCGGTGAGCGGGCAGTTGTAGGCGGCACTGCGCTGCCCTAAGAGTGGCAGCATCTGTGCTCGACTTGCGGAAATGCGCACAGATGCGGCGCACCTTGGTGAGCAAATCAGACAGATTGGGGTATGTCTTGAGGAACCGCTGAACAATTAGGTTGAACACGTGGGCCAGGCATGGCACATGTGTCAGTCTGCCGAGTTGCAGAGCCGCCACCAGGTTACGCCCGTTGTCACACACAACCATGCCTGGCTTGAGGTTCAGCGGTGCCAGCCACACATCGGTCTGCGCCGTGATGCCCTGTAACAGCTCTTGGGCGGTGTGCCTTTTGTCACCTAAGCTCAGCAGTTTGAGCACCGCCTGCTGGCGCTTACCCACGGCACTGCTGCTGCACCTAGAGCTACCGACTGAAGGCGCCGTGCCCACGGATGGTAATTCGGTGGAGGAGGAGGAGGGGTCGGAGGAGGAGGAGGCATAGTACGTCTGAGAGACCATGACCGAGGTAGGCCCCGCAATCCTCGGTGTGGGCAGTACATGAGCGGCCCCAGGGTCAGTCTCGTTCCCAGCCTCCACCAAGTTAACCCAATGTGCCATCAGTGAGATATAGTGTCCCTGCCCGGCAGCACTTGTCCACGTGTTCGTGGTTAGGTGGACCTTCTCAGAAACAGCGTTGGTCAGGGCACGGATGATGTTCTGTGACACGTGCTGGTGTAGGGCTGGGATGGCACATAGGGAAAAATAGTGGCGGCTGGGGACTGAATACCGAGGGGCAGCCACCGCCATGAGATTTCGAAAGGCCTCGGTCTCTACCAGCCTATAGGGCAGCATCTCCAGGCTCAGCAATTTGGAGATGTGGACGTTGAGGGCTTGGGCATGTGGGTGGGTGGAACTGTATTTCCTCTTGCGCTCCAGCGTCTGCTGTAAAGACAGCTGAACGCTGCGCTGGGACACGTTGGTGGACACTGTGGAGGATCGTGGAGGCGAAGGTGTGGTTTTACGGCGGGAAGCGCTCGTGCCGGGGTCCTGGGCAGGGGGTTGACTAGCAGAGGCAGCGAGTGACGCAGGGGGTTGACTAGCAGAGGCAGCAAGTGACACAGGGGAAGGAGCAGTGGTGTGACCCGCAGGAGGTGGTGAACGGCCTTGGTTCCATTGAGTGGGTGTTTAGCACTCATATGCCTGCGCATGCTGGTGGTGGTTAGGCTAGTAGTGGTGGCACCCCTGCTGATCCTGGTGTGGCACAGGTTGCACACCACAGTCCGTCGGTCATCCTCACTTTCTTTAAAAAAACCTCCAGACTTGCGAAACATCTAGGCCTCGCCACGGGAGCTTTCACTACGTGAAACAGTTGCTGCTGATGCACCAGCTCTGGCCCTGCTTCTCCCTCTGGCCACACCACTGCCTCTTACAACCTGTTCTGGTGCAGCACTCGCCCTCCGCCTCAGAAGCACTGTCTTCACTCGGCATATCAACCCAGCTTGGGTAAGTCACCTCATCATCCTCCGATTCCTCAGTCTGCTCCCCCCTCTGAATTCCTCCCCCTAACAACAACTTCACCACTGTCTGACAACCGTGTCTCCTCATCGTCTGACACCTCTTTACAAACTTCTTCCACTAACTCAACATTGTCATCATCATCACCCACAGACTGCGACAGTTGGAAAACTTGGGCATCGGGAACGAGGTCAGCAGCAACCTGAGAAAGTGGTTTGTGACTCTGGGAAGGGTCCAGAAAAACAGTTCCTGAGAGTATGCCGTATCGCATGCCAAATTTTCCTGGGAGGGGGCAGACTGGGGGAAGGAGGTTGAGGTGGAGGAGCCAGAGGAGTGCTCCCTTGGGTAACGTGGGTGGACTGCGTGGAAGACTGACTGGTGGACAAATTACTTGAAGCATTGTCCGCAATCCACGACATCAGCTGTTCGCACTGTTGTGGTTTCAACAGTCCTCTACCACGTGTCCCTGTAAGTTGAGACATGAAGCTAGGGAGTGTAGCTCTGCGGCGTTCCCCTGCTCCCTCATCAGCAGGTACTGTCTCACCCTGCCCAGGACGACCACGGCCTCTGCCCCCTGCAGTAATTGAATGCCCACGCCCACGCCCTCGTCCTCGACCCTTAGCCCTGGGGTTCAACATTGTTTGTATATAAGTGTATATATAAAAAAAAAAAAATAAACGGCCTGTGTACTGAAACCACAAAACTTGCAGTCTGGTAGAATTAAGTGACGTACAGAAAGTGTCACCTGGACAGTATATACGGATGGGAGCGAATGTGCTGAACTGTGACACAAAGAAAGGTTACACACAGCTGAGTAAAATGGATTTGTATCACTGAGCTAAAAAAACTGAAAAAAATATTTATTTTTTTTTTTTTGTTTTTTTGGGAACGTGACGTGCAAGAACTATGGTAGAACTCACTGACACTGTTAACGGTGGCTATTTGTCTGCGCCAGACAAATGTCGCACAGAGATTTTCTGGATCAAGCGGTAGATGATATTGTAGCAAATGACTTGGTTGTATTCTGTGACGTACAGAAGTGTCACCTGGACAGTATATAGGATCGGAGCGAATGTGCTGAACTGTGACACACAGAAGGTTTACACACAGCTGAGTAAAAATGGATTTGTATCACTGAGCTAAAACAACTGAAAACTAATTCATATTTTTTTATATTTTTTTTAAAATTTTTTTTTTGGAACGTGACGTGCAGGAATATGGTAGAACTGACTGACACCCTGTTAACGGTGGCTATTTAGTCTGCGACCCAGACAAATGTGCACAGAGATTTTCTGGATCAAGCGGTAGATGATATTGGTAGCAAATGACTTGGTTGTATTCTGTGACGTACAGAAAGTGTCACCTGGACAGTATATACGGATCGGAGTGAATGTGCTGAACTGTGACACACAGAAAGGTTACACACAGCTGAGTAAATGGATTTGTATCACTGAGCTAAAAACAACTGAAAAACTAATTTTTTTTATATTTT
>ONZH01013184.1:0-42279 GCA_900303285.1 Rhinella marina | reverse complement strand
TCATGACCATGTGAGCATGTGTGGGCGGAGTCAGGCTCCAGGCTGTGCTGTCTGAGGAGATTCAGATTCTTCTTGATAACGTAAGGTTCATCCTGGTGAGGTAATAGAGATGTGTGTGCCGCCTAAGGCCATGTTCACATAGCAGATTACTAGCAGAAAACAGGTGGATTGTGGTGGCAGATCTGTAAGTTGGTGCAGGTTTTACATGTTTGTGGTTGGGGTTTATTTGCTTCAGCATTGACTTTTATGAAATTCACAATCAAATTTGTTTCCAAGAAATAATGTCAAGAAATTTTTAAATCAGTGACGGAAAACACCTTGACCATTTTACACTGTGTGCACCAGGTGGCGATATTAACATTATAGTAAATGGAGAAACTGCTGGTGAGGTATAGGTGTGGGTTTAGCATAAATGCTGCTAACCTAATGGCGCTCTGCACTTTATACAGTGGGGAAAAAAAAATTGTGCAAGTTCTCCCACTTATAAAGATGAGGTCGGCCTGTAATTGACATCATAGGTAGACCTCAACTATGAGAGACAAAATGAGAAAACAAATCCAGAAAATCACATTGTCTGATTTTTAAAGAATTTATTTGTAAATTATGGTGGAAAATAAGTATTTGGCCACCTACAAACAAGAAGATTTCTGTCTCTCACAGACCTGTAACTTCTTCTTTAAGAGGCTCCTCTGTCCTCCACTCATCACCTGTAGTAATGGCTCCTGTTTGTTATCAGTATAAAAGACACCTGTCCACAACCTCAAACAGTCACACTCCAAACTCCACTATGGTGAGGACCAAAGAGCTGTCGAAGGACACCAGAAACAACATTGTAGACCTGCACCAGGCTGGGAAGACTGAATCTGCAATAGGCAAGCAGCTTGGTGTGAAGAAATCACCTGTGGGAGCAATAATTAGAAAATGGAAGACATACAAGACCACTGATAATCTCCCTCGATTAGGGGCTCCATGCAAGATCTCACCCTGTGGGGTCAAAATGATCACAAGAACTGTGAGAAATGTCATGCTCATGTGTGGGGGGAAAACCACACTGAGCGTGGGAGGGAATGCAGATTAGGCCTGGAAACTAGGGAAGGAAGATGGGGTAGATGTGGGGGAGGGTGGTAGTGAGGAGGCTCAGGAAAGTGAGGTAGCTAGCTGGGTAACAGTTAGAAAGCGGGGTAGAGGTAATAGTGCCAGGGAGGCTAGCCCTGATCTGACACACCCCAACAAGTTTGCAAGTTTGGCAGATGAGGGGATGCCACTTCAGGGAGAGCACTGCTGAAGCCGGACACTTCCTCTGCCAGTCAGGGGAATGCCAGCTCCAGTAAGCAGGGGACCAGGAGAGCAGGGCAGGCTAGACAGGTGCTGGTAGTGGGAGATTCAATTATTAGGGGTACAGAGAGGGCAATTTGTCACAAAGACCGGGATCGTCGGATGGTGTGCTGCCTTCCTGGTACTCGAGTTCGGCACATTGTGGATCGGGTTGACAGATTACTGGGAGGGGCTGGAGAAGATCCAGCAGTCATGGTCCATATCGGAACCAATGACAAAGTTAGAGGTAGGTGGAGCGTCCTTAAAAATGATTTTAGTGATTTAGGGCATAAGCTTAGGGCAAGGACCTCCAAGGTAGTGTTTTCCGAAATACTGCCTGTACCACGAGCCACACAAGAAAGGCAGCGGGAGATTAGGGAGGTAAACAAATGGCTCAAGAACTGGTGTAGGAAGGAGGGATTTGGGTTCTTGGAGAACTGGGCCGACTTCTCTGTCACCTACAGGCTCTACCGTAGGGATGGGCTGCACCTCAGTGGGGAAGGGGCAGCTGTTTTGGGGGAAAAGATGGCTATAAGGCTGGAGGAGTGTTTAAACTAGGGACTGGGGGGGAGGGTAACTACATTATAGATGGGGAAGATAGTGCAGATAGAGACCTGGGGCAAGGTAATAGAACTGGGGGAGGAATGGAAGGAGGAACTAGAACAGTGCAGAAGGAAAGGTGTAGGGTAAGAAATATACATCAACCTCTTAATTGTTTGTACACTAATGCCAGAAGCCTGACTAATAAAACTGGTGCACTGGAATTAGTGATGTGTGAGGAGGACTATGACATAGTGGGAGTAACTGAGACATGGCTGGATGATAGCTATGATAGTGGGAGTAACTGAGACATGGCTGGATGATAGCTATGACAGTGGGAATAACTGAGACATGGCTGGATGATACCTATGACTGGGCAGTTAACGTACAGGATTACAGTCTGTTTAGAAAGGATCGCCAAAACCGGAGAGGGGGAGGGGTCTGCCTCTATGTAAAGTCCTGTCTAAAGCCCACACTGCGGGAAGATATAAGTGAGGGACATGAAGATGTGGAGTCACTGTGGGTAGAAATAAATGGAGCCAAAAACAATAATAAAATACTAATAGGGCTTTATTATAAACCACCTAATATACCAGAGTCCACAGAAAATCTACTTCTAAATGAAATAGACGAGGCGGCAAATCATAATGAGGTTGTTATTATGGGGGACTTTAACTACCCAGATATAGACTGGGAAACTGAAACCTGTATATCTCATAAAGGAAACAGGTTCTTGGAAATAACCAAAGACAATTACCTTTCCCAACTGGTTCAGGACCCGACTAGAGGGACGGCCATACTGGACTTAGTATTAAACAATAGACCTGACAGAACAACAGATGTGCAGGTCGGGGGACACCTGGGAAATAGTGACCATAATATAATAACCTTCCAACTGTCATTCAAAAGATCGTTTCTTCAGGGAGGAACAAAAATACCAAAACTTCAAAAAAAGCAAAATTTAGCCAACTAAGAGAGGCCATAGGCCTAACTAACTGGGACAAAGTCCTCAAAAATAAAAATACAGCCACAAAATGGGAGATTTTTAAAAGCATCCTAATATCTAATTGTGAGAGGTACATACCTTATGGGAATAAAAGGTTAAGAAACAAGAAAAAAACAATGTGGATAAATAGAGCTGTAAAGAAAGCAATAAATGACAAAAAGAAAGCATTTAAATCACTAAAACAGGAGGGGAGCGAGGAAGCATTGAAAAACTATAAGGAAAAAAATAGAATATGTAAAAGATAAATAAAAGCAGCCAAACTAGAGACCGAGAGATTAATCGCCTAAGAGAGTAAAACTAACCCTAAAATGTCCTTTAATTATATAAATGGTAAAAAGTATAAACCTGAAGGTGTCGGGCCCTTACAGGGTAATGAGGGGGGAGTTGCAGAGAACAATGAGGAGAAAGCAAAGCTACCAAATATCTTTTTCTCCACTGTATTCACTGAGGAAAATAAACTGTCAGATGAAATGCAGAATATAAAAGTAAATTCCCCATTAAAAGTGCACTGTCTGACCGAGGAAGAAGTAGAGCTGCGTCTTAAAAAGATTAAAATAGACAAATCGCCAGGACCGGATGGCATACACCCCATATCCTAAGAGAATTAAGTAATGTCATCGCCAGACCCTTATTTCTGATATTTAAGGACTCTATACTGACAGGGAGTGTTCCACAGGATTGGCGCATAGCAAATGTGGTGCCAATATTCAAAAAGGGTCCAAAAACAGAGCCCGGGAACTATAGGCCGGTAAGTTTAACATCTGTCGTGGGTAAACTGTTTGAGGGTTTTCTAAGAGATGCTATCTTGGAGTACCTCAATGAAAATAAGCAAATAACTCCATATCAGCATGGCTTCATGAGGGATTGGTCATGTCAAACTAATTTAATCAGTTTCTATGAGGAGGTAAGTTCTAGACTGAACCGCGGCGAATCAATGGATATTGCATATCTAGACTTCTCCAAAGCATTTGACACTGTACCACATAAAAGAGTATATAAAATGAGAATGCTTGGGAGAAAATGTCTGTATGTGGGTAAGTAACTGGCTCAGTGATAGAAAACAGAGGGTGGTTATTAACGGTACACACTCAGATCGGGTCACTGTCACTAGTGGGGTACCACAGGGGTCAGTATTGGAGGGGTCACTGTTACTAGTGGGGTACCACAGGGGTCAGTATTGGGCCCTTTTCTCTTCAATATATTTATTAATGATCTTGTAGAAGGCTTGCACAGTAAAATAGGGATTTTAGTGAACAGCAAACTAAGCTGCAGAAACCAGTGTCAGACAGCTGCTGCCAAGGCCAATAAGATAATGGGTTGCATCAAAAGAGACATAGATGGCGGTGATGAGAACATAGTCCTGCCACTTTACACATCACTAGTCAGACCACACATGGAGGACTGTGTACAGTTCTGGGCTCCTGTGAACAAGGCAGACATAGCAGAGCTGGAGAGGGTTCAGAGGAGGGCAACTAAAGTCATAACTGGAATGGGTGGACTACAGTACCCAGAAAGATTATCAAAATTAGGGTTATTCACTTTAGAAAAAAGACGACTGAGGGGAGATGTAATAACTATGTATAAATATATCAGGGGTCAGTACAGAGATCTCTGCCCATCATCTATTTATCCCTAGGACTGTGACTGTGACGAGGGGACATCCTCTGCGTCTGGAGGAAAGAAGGTTTGTACACAAACATAGAAGAGGATTCTTTACGGTAAGAGCAGTGAGACTATGGAACTCTCTGCCTGAGGAGGTGGTGATGGTAAGTTCACTAAAAGAGTTCGAGAGAGGCCTGGATGTATTTCTGGAGGTAATAATATTATAGGTTATAGTTACTAGAGAGGGGTCGTTAAGGAGTCGGGAAGGAATTTTTTTCCCTAAAGTGGGGAAAATTGGCTTCTACCTCAGGGTTTTTTTTTGCCTTCCTCTGGATCAACTTGTAGGAAAACAGGCCAAACTGGATGGACAGGCCTTATAAACTATGTTACCTCCTAAAGGAAACCCGGACTCAAATCCTGACTAACTACCAGTATGAACAGACCTCAAATGTAGGCGAGTTCATACACAGGAAACCTAAGATCCAATCTGACCCTATAGGACCCTGGAACTAATGTCAGGAATGAGTCTACCTGTTCCTCCACAAGGAAGGAAGAACAGGAGTTTCCCTAAGGCCTAATCACAAACAACAGGGAAATGTAACTTAACACACAAAAGGAAATGAGGACACTTATCTTCAATGAAGAAATGGAGGCTCCAGGATCTCAGTTGAGAACCACACAACAGGTCACCACAATAGCTACTGAAGCTATAAAGCACAAGGAACTGTGGGAGAAGCAGCAATAAATAGGGAAAGAACAATTACCACAGCAGCAACACCTGAGGGAAAAGGGTGTGGTAAATACCAGCAACAAAAAAGGAAAACATGTCAGATTATATCTGTGTTGCCAATCTGACCGACCTCCTGCTACCTGTCACAGGAACGTCCGTGACAGCAAAAATCCCAGAACCACACAGGGAGACCTAGTGAATGACCTGCAGAAAGCTGGGACCAACGTAACAAAGGCTACCGTCAGTAACACACTACACCGCCAGGGACTCAGATCCTGCAGTGCCAGACGTGTCCCCCTGCTTAAGCCAATACATATTCGGGCCCGTCTGAAGTTTGTTAGAGGGCATTTGGATGTTCCAGAAGAGTATTGGAGAATGTCATATAGTCAGATGAAACCAAAGTAGAACTGTTTGGTAGAAACACAACTTGTCGTGTTTAGAGGAGAGTGAATGCTGAGCTGCATCCAAAGAACACCATACCTACTGTGAAGCATGGGCAACATCATGCTTTGGGGCTGTTTCTCTGCAAAGGGACCAGGACGACTGATCCGTGTACATGAAAGAATGAATGGGGCCATGTATTGTGAGATTTTGAGTGCAAACCTCCTTCCATCAGCAAGGGCATTGAAGATGAAACGTGGCTGGGTCTTTTAGTATCACAATGATTCCAAGCACACCGCCAGGGCAACGAAGGAGTGGCTTCGTAAGAAGCATTTCAAGGTCCTGGAGTGGACTAGCCAGTCTCCAGCTCTCAACCGCATAGAAAACCTTTGGAGGGAGTTGAAAGTCTGTGTTGCCCAGCGACAGCCCCAAAACATCACTGCTCTAGAGGAGATCTGCATGGGGAATGGGCCAACATACCAGCAACAGTGTGTGCCAACCTTGTGAAGACTTACAGAAAACGTCTGACCTCTGTCATTGCCAACAAAGGATATATAACAAAGTATTGAGATGAACTTCAGTTATTGAGCAAATACTTATTTTCCACTATAATTTGCAGCAGGAGACGTCTTTGTCAAGCTGTAATTGATGCTCCAGGCCACATGACAAGTTATTGAGACACTGACATATTTGTGGCGGTATACCCAGCACTGGGGGCGGCTTTTGTTTCAATAAATTGTTTGAGATGAGGGAATCACCATCGCTGCTTCTACTTAAATGCCCAACTTTCATGATATAATATCACTGGAGCAGTAACTTTTTACATTTTCCATAAATTTCATGTGAAAGCCAAATATCCCTAATATTTTGTTAATAATGTGTAGACACAGCTCTGCGCTGTATGCTTATATATATATATACACACACACACAGCTGTGCACTCAACCCACAGAGTCTGTATTGCTCCTTTGGTCAGCCTCTTCCTTCGGGGTTCCTTTGTGCATCTACAACTGTCACCCCGCTATGATGGAGATCCTAAGGCCCCTTTCACACGAGCGGGAGACTCGCATGTCTCCCGCAACGCATCTACAGGGCTGGACTCCGGCACTGACTGGGATCGCATATAATGTGAAAGGGGCATAAGACCTGTTGGGGATTTTTGAACCAGTGCCCCCATCCACTTGAACTTTAATGCTCACAGTTCTCTACTGACCAGGCTAATGTTACCTTCTTCTCCATAGAAGGTTTAGGTTTAGTCACACTCATGACGTGTAATCAACTTGATTTCTTGCTGGCCATTAAGTCTTTGAGGAGTCTACATGGTCGGCCTCCACAACATCTTCCTTATTGCATCTTCAACAGGACAACCTTTTCATCACACAGTGCATCATCCAGTTCTGCAGCCTCTCCTGGGAGTCTTCCTACAACAACAAGGCTCTTGTGGGTGCATTTTGGAATGGCCTGTCTGGTTGCATTAAGGATGAATTGGCAGTTTTGGATCTTATAGCTACCCTGGACAATTTAAATCACATTGGCCACATATATTGGTCTGATTTCCTAGGAGAGGAGAACTCCACTACTAGCACTTTCCTTCTAGATGTGCTTGCTTCCTTTTTCTTCAACCTCTGTAGTGGAGCACATGTACATGGGCAGAGTCAAGCTACCGAAGGAGGAGTGCCAGCACAGATGCCGCAATAACTTATGTCTTTACCATGGTGGCAAGAATCACAACGTGAACAGTTGTTACTTCAAGGCAGTAAACTGTAGTTCCTATGGTCAATTGGAGTGATGAACCTAAGTGAATATTAGAGATGAACGAATCATCCAAAATTCGCTTTGCTGAATGTTTGTCAAATTTTTTAAAAGATTCGTACCTAATACTTAGCTATTCGGTCGAAGTTGTGTACAAATCATTCGTTGTTCTGTCGTGTTCTGCAAACATTCGCGCACGAATAATGAACATACAGTTGTTAAAGGTACGCAACTTATGTGAGCATCCTGCCATTCTTCAACATTTAGCTCTGGAGAGCTTAAATACATGATCCGGCGGATGGACCGGCAGGATTACGATGGCACACACCGCCACCCGAACCAGCAGAAGAAGGAGATAGTGCAGCAGGTGATCCAAGGCTTGCGGCCAACTATTACAAATTATACCAGTAGAAGCTGCAGCTACATGTCCTTTGGTACTGCTGCCCTGTGCCACCTTCTCCTTTTTTTTTTGGAGCTCGAGTTCTGGCTGGAAGTGGAACCCTTTTGCTTTTCCGTGCCAGACATTTTCACTTGACTGTGGCCTGGCAGGTCTTTATTTCTCTCCCTGTCTGATTAATTACTAGCCCTGCACTGGCCCTGATATGTGTATTATTATGGATGCCCAGAACAACACCACAATTTCCAGAAAACAGTTCTCAGTCTTTCACAGCTTCACAGTGCTTCTGCTTGTCTCAGCAGTCACAGCACAACTGATGTCGCTGGCTTACCGAGCCTATGGGCCAATCAGAGCAAGCCCTTCCCACTAGGTCAGGTGACCGCTTTCTTCCCGGGCTTTTTGCTGCCTATTTTCCGCATGAATAACGAACTTACAGTAAAAGTTCGCTAATTAACTGAATTTGTATGCAGCAGCGTATAAATTAACTTATACGTAGCATTAGCGTACAATTCATTGGACAAGTACGTAGCGTATGTGCACAAAGGTTTAGGTACATTTAAGATTCAAACAGATGCAAATCTGAAAAATCTGGATTCGCTTCAGAATAGAAAATTTGCAAGATTCGATACGAATATACGAAGCGGCAAATTTGCTCATCTCTAGTGAATATACTTGCTTGACAAAGGCCTCATTGAGCTGGGCTGAAACGTTGCCAGGGGTAAAAAGGGTCTTCACCCATTCACCGTTTATTTGGAGTGCTGCCTCATTTTCTGTGGATTTATCTATAGTGAATATACTATCTCTTCAGAAAAAAAAATACCCTTTCAATGGAATATCATTGAAAAGGTAATTTATTTCAGTAATTCAATTCAAAAAGTAAAACTCATATTATATAGATTCATTACACACAGTTATGTATTTCAAGCATTTATTTCTTTTAATGTTTTATTGTGTTTGCAGCTAATGAAAATCTAAAAGTCAGTATCTCTAAAAATTACAATATTGTGAAAAATGTTAATCTTGTAGACTCATGGTGTCACACTCTAATCAGCTAATCAACACAAAACACATGCAAAAGTTTCTTAAGCCTTTAAATGCTCCCTCTCTCTGGTTCAGTAGGCTACACAATCATAGGGAAGACTACTAACTTGACAGTTGTCCAGAAGACAGTCATTGACACCTTAAGCCTTAGGTCATTGCTAAAGAAGCTGTCTGTTCACAGAGAGCTGTATCCAAGCATATTAATGGAAAGTTGAATGGAAGGAAAAGGTGCACAAGCAACAGGGTAGACTGCAGCCTTGAAATGATTGTCCAGAAAAGGCCATTTAAGAATTTGGGGGAGATTCACAAGGGGTGGACTGGGGCTGGAGTCAAAGTTTCAAGAGCCACCACACACAGAAGTATCCAGGACATGGGATACATCTGTCACATTCCTTGTGTCAAGCCACTCATAGAAACATAGAAGATTGACGGCAGAAAAAGACCACCTGGTCCATCTAGTCGCCCTTTTATTATCTTTTTATTGTTATCTTAGGATAGATACATGTTTATCCCAGGCATGTTTAAATTCAGTTACTGTGGATGTATCAACCACTTCTGCTGGAAGTTTGTTCCAAGCTTCTACTACTCTTTCAGTGAAATAATATTTTCTAATGTTGTTCTTGATTTTTCCCCCAACTAACCTCAGATTGTGCCCCCTTGTTCTTGTGTTCGGTTTCTTATTAATAACCCTTCCCTCCTGAACTTTATTCAGTCCTTTAACATATTTAAAGGTTTCCATCATGTCCCCCCTTTCTCTTCTTTCCTCCACACTATACATATTAAGAACTCGGAGTCTTTCTTGGTAAGTTATATGCTTTAGACCTTCCACCATTTTTGTAGCTCTTCTTTGGACCCGTTCTATTTTAGCAATATCCTTATGCAGGTGAGGTCTCCAGAATTGAACCCAGTATTCCAGATGTGGTCTCACTAGAGCTCTATACAGAGGGATCATAATCTCCCTCTTTCTGCTTGTTATACCTCTAGCTATGCAGCCAAGCATACGATTTGCTTTCCCTACCGCCTGGCTGCATTGGTTACTCATTTTGAGGCTGTCAGAGATGACTACCCCCAAATCCTTCTCTTCTGAGGTCTTTGTTAGCACAGAACTGCCAATACGATACTCAGATAGAGGATTTCTTCTCCCCAAGTGCATTATTTTACATTTGGAAACATTGAACTGAAGTTTCCATTGTTTTGACCACTTATCTAATAAAGATAAATCATTCTCCATATTACCGACACCTCCTGGAACATCAACCCTATTACACACTTTTGTGTCATCAGCAAACAAGCAAACCTTCCCCACCAAGCCGTCCCTTATGTCATTTACAAACATGTTAAACAGAACAGGACCCAGAACAGATCCTTGTGGCCCCCACTTGTAACCAGCCTCTCCTCAGAATACACTCCATTAACAACAACCCTCTGGTATCTGTCCTTCAGCCAACTGCAGATCCACTGAACTATCCAGAGGTTAAGTCCAATTTTTGATAACTTCTCTATCAGCTCTTTATGGGGAACCGTATCAAAAGCTTTACTGAAATCCAGGTAGGCGATATCCACAGCACCACCTTCATCCAGCACTTTAGTTACATAGTCAAAGAAATCAATGAGATTAGTCTGACATGATCGGCCCTCAGTAAAGCCATGCTGGTTTGGGTCCAACAAGTTGTTTGTTCTTAGATGGTCAATTATCTTCTTTTTTAGTAGAGTCTCCATCATTTTTACCACTACAGATGTCAAGCTGACTGGCCTATAGTTACTAGCTTCTTCTCTACTACCCTTCTTGTGAATGGGTACAACATTAGCTATTCCCCAATCATCAGGAACATCTCCTGTAAGAAGGGACTGATTATACAGATCAGTCAGGGGGCCAACAATCACAGATTGGAGTTCTTTAAGAACTCTGGGGTGGATGCCATCCGGACCCATTGCCTTATTTAACTTTAGCCGGACAAGTTCCTGTAGAACATCGGCCTCTGAAAACACTGGGGCTGAAACTTTACAACTAGAGGCAATGCTATGTCCAGCCATGTTCTGATTATGAAAGTCACCATCTGAAAAGACTGAGCAGAAGTAGTTATTCAGATGGTCAGCGACCGTCTTATTCCCATCTATATACACATGACCTAGAAATAATATCAGAAGAGTCTTACCTGGGCTAAGGAGAAAAAGGACTGGACTGTTGCTCAGTGCTCCAAAGTCCTGTTTTCATATGAAAGAAAAATTATCATTTTATTTGGAAATCAAGGTTCCAGAGTCTGTAGGAAGAATTGCTTGGGGTCCAGTATGACATTTCCACAGTCAGCGATGGATTTGGGACTTCATCTGCTGGTGTTGGTCCACTGAGTTATGTCAAGTCCTAAGTCAGCACAGCCGTCTACCAGGAAATCCTAGAGTACTTCATGACTCCCTCTGCTGACAAGCTTTTATGGAGATGGACTTGGCACCTGCCCACATAGCAAAAAATACTAATACCTGGTACCATGGTATCACTGTGCTTCATTGGCCAGCAAACTCGCCTGAATTAAACCCGATAGTGAATCTATAAGAGACACCAGAGCCAACAATGCAGACGAGCTGAAGGCCATTATCAAACCAACCTGGGCTTCCATAAGATCTTAGCAGTGCCACAGGCTGATCATCTCCATGTCACCCCATACTGATGAAGTAATTCTTGCAAAATTATCCCCAAGCAAGTATTCAGTGCATAAACTGTACAAACTTTTCTTCAGTAGGCCAACATTTCTTTATTAAAAATCATTTTTATTATAATGTAATATTTTTAATTGGTCTTACATAATATTCTAATTTTCTGAGATAATGACTTTTGGGTTTTCATTAGCTGTAAGACCTAATCATCAACATTAAAAGAAATAAACACTTGAAATAGATCCCGCTATCGAATATATGAGATTCACTTTTTGAACTGAATTACTGAAAGAAATAAACTTTTTGATATTATTCTAATTTATTGAGATGCAGCTGCATACCTATGGCCCTGTCTTCCAGTGACATACAGTTTATTGAACAGTCCTTCTTGGATTCAGGTTTAACCTTCTCCTTCCAGCGGAGAAGAACACCAAGGCAAATGCCCACTTCAACTATGATAAAAATCGGCTATTAAAAACAGATGCATTTCATTGGCTTTTTTTATTTAACATCTGAAACCTGCAGCACGTGCAGCAATTCTTTTTATTTTAACCCCTAAAAGGCCACTTTTCACTAGCGTACCCATTTTAAACAAACGTTAGGCGAGTGCACTTACGGGGTCCATCTGGCCATGAAAATGGCCAAAAATAGGACATCCTACTTTTTGACTGGCCTAGGAGGAGGCTGCAGGGTCCCCAGGTAAGCTGTAATTGGTTTTCTGTACTTCACAAACCTGGAGGCCATCATTAGTCCAATGGCTGCCACAGATGGGTTTCCATACAGTCTTAAAAGGTATGCACTTGGGCGAGGGAAACCGGGTTATTCCCTAAGTCTCGCGAGACTTTAGTGAATAACTTCGGGCATCAATTTTTAAACTTGAAAACCATTTTAAAACATGGATCTGATATGACTTCGGATCCATATTTTAAAATGGTTTTCAAGTTTAAAAATGGATGCTCGATGTTACTCGTTATAGTCTCGCGAGACTTCGAGAATAACCCACTTTGCCTCGCCGAAGCACATACATTTTAATTCTGTACTGAGACCCATGTCCGTACAGCATTAAAACAAGGTTTTTACCAAATTGATTTCTGATCAATGGCCATGGCAGGAAATGGCTGGCTATATATTGTGCTTATGGCCACCATCACTAAGTAGCATATAGGAAGTTAACCCTCACCCCCTTATACAGCTGAGAGAAGGGGTAAAATGACTACTATCCTGTGTGAGTTTTTTTGGATGATTTGTTGGTTAAACCTTTTCTACATTCTGGACAACAACTATTTTTCCAATTTGATGATAGGAAATTAGATTAGACGTTTGGGTAACTATTCTCCACATACAGTGCATGAAAATGGCTTCGCCCCTGTGCAAATTCTGATGCCAAACACAATCTGAATTATGGGTTAAAACATTCTCCACTTGACATGAAAATGGCTTTTCTCCATCTGTGAGTTCTTTGGTGTCTAAGAACGTTTGATCACATTCATGGCATGAAAGAGGCTTCTCTTGAGTGTGAGTTCATCGATATTCAACAATTTCTGATTTAAAAGTTAAATATTCTCCACATCAAAATTTTCAACAAGATTTGCTTTTCTTAAGAAACATTTCCCACATTCTTAACATTTTCTCCTGTGTGAGTTCGTTGATGTTTAACAAGTTGTGGTTTCCAAGTAAAACATTTTCCACATTCTGAACATGAAAATGGCTTGTCTCCCGTGTGAATTCGTCGATGTGCAACAAGGGTTTTCTTCTGTAGAAAAGATTTCCCACATTCTGAACACGAAAATGGCTTTTCTTCTGTGTGAATTTTTCGATGTACAACAAGTGTTGCTTTGTGTGAAAAACATTTTCCGCATTCTGGGCATGAAAATGGCTTCTCCCCTGTGTGGATTCGTTGATGTTTAATAAGTTGTGATTTCCAAGTAAAACATTTCCCACATTCTGAACATGAAAATGGTGTCTCCCCCGTGTGGGTTCGTTGATGTTCAACACAATGTGACTTCCAAGTAAAACATTTTCCACATTCTGAACATGAAAATGGCTTCACTCCTGTGTGAATTCTCTGATGTTTAGCAAGATGTGCTTTTCTTATGAAGCTTTTTCCACATTCTTGGCATGAAAATGGCCTCTGCCCTGTGTGTATTGTCTGATGCTCAACAAGATGCGATTTTCTCATGAAGCATTTCCCACATTCTTGGCAAGAAAATGGTGTCTCCCCTGTGTGAATTCGTTGATGTGCAATAAGTTGCGATTTCCAAGTAAAACACTTTCCACATTCAGGACAGGAGAATGGTGTATCTCCTGTGTGAGTTCGTTGATGTTCAACAAGTTTTGATCTCCAAGTAAAACATTTTCCACATTCTGAACATGAAAATGGCTTCACCCCTGTGTGAATTCTCTGATGTTTATCAAGATGTGCTTTTCTTATGAAACATTTCCCACATTCTTGGCATGAAAATGGTCTCTGCCCTGTGTGTATCGTCTGATGTTCAACAAGATGCGATTTTCTCATGAAGCATTTCCCACATTCTTGGCAACAAAATGGCGTCTCCCCTGTGTGAATTCGTTGATGTTCAACAAGTTGGGATTTCCAAGTAAAACATTTCCCACATTCTGAACATGAAATTGTCTTCTTCCCTGTGGACGTTTTTTGATGTTTAACATGCTTTCTGTGACTCTTATTCTGCTTTACAGTCTGTGATGAATCAGAAGATGGAAGACGTTTAAATGGATCAGACGAGCGACCTTGGCTGTGAAGAGCTGAGGGTATATCCGAGATAGTGGCATGCTCTTCATATGTGTCTTGTGTGAGACCATGTCCATTTGTTTTAAAAGATGAAGAGATCAGATGTCCCTCTGAGCTTCCAGCACAGTCACCTGCCAAGAACAAAACTGTATTATTTTAAAATACTATAACCATGAAAATTAAATAGATTATTATTATTGCTCCATTCTTTCCATGGTGCCGTACATATAAAAAGGGGCGTAAACACACATAAAAAAACACAAGTACAATAAGCATGAACAAGATACGTTACAAACTGGTAGAGGGAGAGGTATATATGTAGCAACATGCTGGCTAAACCTGCTGTCACGGACGTTCCTGCAACAGGACACAGGAGGTCGTTAGACTTGCAACGCGGGGTATAATCTGACATGTTTTCCTTTTTTGTTGCTATTTACCACACCCTTTTCCCTCAGGTGTTGCTGGTGTGGTAATTGTCCCTCCCCTATTTATTGCTGCTTCTCCCACAGTTCCTTGCGGTTCATAGCTTCAGGGGATATTGTGGTGAACTGGTGTTGGTTCTCAGTTGAGATCCTTGTGCTTCCATTCCCTCATTGAAGATAAGTGTCCTCTTTCCCTTTTGTGTGTTATGTTACATTTCCCAGTTGTTTGGCCTGAGGGAGACTCCTGTTCGTCCTTCCTTTTGGAGGAACAGGTAGACTCATTCGTGTTATTAGTTCCAGGGTCCTATAGGGTCAGTTTGGTTATTAGGTTCCTGTGTATGAACTCGCCTACCTTAGAGGCCTGTTCATACTGGTAGTTAGTCAGGATTAGAGTCAGGATTTCCATGAGGGTGTCCATCTTCCTTCCTTAGTTTCCAGGCCTAATCTCATTTCTCTCCTACGCTTGGTGTGGTTTCTTTCATTCTGTACCCACAGTATCAGCAGCATCACCCATTCCCAAGCTGATCCAGTGCTCCAGACTAGAAAAAATACCTAGGAGCCATTGGCTCCTGAACTGAAAAATTTAGGAGACAAATTAAATTTTTAGTCGCCAAATTTAAATACATATAATTATAATTAAAAAAAGATGGAAGATGGAGAAGATGGAAAGTCTGGCCCACAATAGAACAGTCCTATCCTATTTTTTGTGGGGACAAGGTGACTAAAAAATGGCAGTTTTTATTATTTTTTGTTACGTGTTTACCGCATCCGAGATTTTTTTTATATTTTAATAGTTTGGACTTGTTGTGGACAAGAATAGGACATGTTCTATAATTTCTTTCGGAGCCGCGGCTCGGCAAGTTCGCACGCCGCCCATTGAAGTGAATGCGGCCCCATCTGTTCCGCAAAATTGCAGAATAGATGCGGGCACATTCACATGATCGGAAGCTGCCACTGCCACCAATGAAGGGGGAGGAGGGGACCCTATGACCACTGCCACCAATGATTATTATACTGGGGGGGTTGGGGTGGGGGCGCACTGTGCCACCAATGACTAGTACTGGGATGGGGGGGCTGCGCCACCAATGTTTTTATTACTTGGGAAGGGGAGGGCACACTGAGCCACCAATGATGATAACTATGTTTAATACAAGTACAGGAGGCGGGTTTTGGCGCAGAATCACATAGCCGGCACCTGACCTTTATGACAGTGAGCTGCGATCAGTGGTAGTTAACCGAGTAAACCTGCTACCTTGGATTCTTTACGGTAAGAGCAGTGAGACTATGGAACTCTCTGCCCTGAGGAGGTGGTGATGGTAAGTTCACTAAAAGAGATCAGGAGGGGCCTGGATGTATTTCTGGAATGTAATAATATTACAGGTTATAGTTACTAGAGAGGGGTCGTTGATCCAGGGAGTTATTCTGATTTTTTTTATTTTTTTCTCCTAAATTGAGTAAAATTGTTTTTTACCTAAAATGTTTGTTTTTTTACCTTCCTCTGGATCAACTTGCAGAATAACAAACTGAACTGGACGGACAGATGTCTTTTTTCAGCCTTACAAATTATTTTACTATTATGAGACCTATAAGTGCAAAGTCACAGATTTCCTATAAATGAAAAGTCATGGGTATGGTACACAGATTATTATACTGTACTAGCAAAATTGCAAGTGTTTTTTCTTTCATTTAAAGACAGACAAGCAACTAAATGTCCCTTTTCCACAAACACACTGCAAACTGTTATTGACCCATTTTTCAATAAATGTGTTTGAACTACAAGATCTGTTGCAATAATGCATTCACTAACACAAATAAAAGAATGCAATCTTTGCATTAGAATGTCTTTGAACTACGTGTTCAATAACACAGGTATAAAAAAAAAGTTTCTTGTCTCACAGGGGGTTTTGTAATGTGGAACTAAATTCCAGCTAGCAGCTTTATTAAACACACAACTGAGTGACCAGCACCAATTAGATCTCCATATTCATTCCCTATAATCACACTATATTAGTGGCTTGTGTCTGTAATAGCTTTTTGACCGACACTGCCACATAACACCCTTCCCGGTAACAAGCTGAAGACAGAATTCCATGCTCATGAAGAAGTGTTGCCAACTATGACCGGCACCAATGGGTCCGCGATCTGCCGGCACCCCAAAAAAAATAAACTTGTGCTGCGGAGGCACTGACCAAAATGATACGAAAGCACCCCTTAGTACTTCCGTTGCCCCACCCTGTATCTTCACATCCATGAAATGGTGCATGAGCCCTAAGTAGCTACCTACCCATTGATTGTCTGATCCAGGTTGTCAGCCTTGGAGCCAAACAGGGCAAGCCCCCCCCCCCCAGTTCCTCCCATTGTCATGGTATCTTCCATCTTCCTCCCCCATGGATTTCCCTGCTAACATTTTTACATGATTTGTCAGAAAAAAAAACAAAAATCTTCAGACTAGTTTGGCAGAGGAATTTTTGTGAAATCCTATTAGTATCCAATTAGTACAGAACCAATTTGCTCATCTCTAAATAGTAATTTCCTGATGACAGTGATGGCAAAACAGATCACAATCTAACATTAGACGTAGAACGTGATGTTAGGACACCAAAGTGTACTCTTGCAGTTTTCCACTTCTGTGTTAAAACCAGCATCTTCATAGGACCATGCTTATTTCTGTCTCATGGACCTTCACTGAAGGATCAACATCCTGCTGCATATACACAATGCCGTAACCTCACACAGCCTCGACACTCGGTGGCAGGATAGCAGTGGACATAAGTCATACATATCTCAGGCTCTACTAAATGGATGCATATTACGATAAAACGAACTTATTATATAGCCCTGAGGCAGATAATAGCCGCCAATTTAAAGGCACAGTAATAAACAATAGAAATAACTGTTAAGCACATTTTTAGAAAGATCAGGTGGGGTCTTTCCTCACCTCCCGAGTCTAATAAGACCAAATGGTTCCTTAGTTCAAAATTAAGCAAATGCTTTTCCCTCATCAGTACTGAAAGCAGATAAATAAATCAGTTTTCTTCACAGAGGCATATTTCATCTCCATATTCAACCTGTATTGTTGAATTCAAATTTTACCTATAACAGTCTCAAATTTTTGTACATATTTTTGATTTTGGCTGAATACAAAGAATACAGCAGGAAAATCTGACACAGCAGAGCTTAAAGGGGTTATCCCATCTTGGACAATGACGGCATATCGCCAGGATATGCCCCCATTGTCTTATAGGTGCTGGGACCCGCACCTATATCGAGAACGGGGCCCAAAAGCGAAGGAGGGCAGCCGCCCTTCATTCATTTCTATGGGGCCACCGAAAATAGCCGAGCACTGGCTCAGCTATTTCCATCGGGTCAATAGAAATGAATGGGAGCCGGGCTGCGCTTGTGCAGTGCGCTCCCATTCAACTCTATGAGCGCAGTGGGGGGGGGGCTGCGCCTGGTGGTCGGCGGTTCCCGGGGTCCTCCAGGCTCAGAGCTTCCCTGCTTCGTTCTTGATATAGGTGCGGGTCCTAGCGATATGCCCCCATTGTCCAAGATGGGATAACCCCTTTAATGAAAAAGAAAAAAACTTTCTGCCAGTGAATAACTAGAATCTGTGAGTCTTCCCTCTGCTCTGTTCAGTGGTTCCTACTCACCTGGGTGGTTTTCTGTAGGAGGTTCCTCCTTACACTGGTCATCACCTCTCACATATGTCTCTGTAGAATTACCATTGCTCAGATTTTTATCTGGATTCAAAAGCTGAAAAACAAACATTATTACTATCAGAATCAATCATACAAATAATTCAGAATGTTCAAGAAGAATAGAGAGGATCATTAATTATCAAAAATAACATAGCACTATTTATCTGAGTGAAATAACTGTGATCTCCCAAAGCAAACAGTGATTTTAGATGATTGTCTCATTCACATATGTATTTGGCATGGCTAGACATGGATCATATTGATTCAGTGGAGGAGGTTGGCCTTCAGTGATATTTGTCTCAGGAAAAAGGAAGGAAAAGATAGATATAAATCCAGTTGGTTCCTTATTCCCACTGCCAATAACCAGAACATTGAAAGCGGTTTCAGGCATCTTTATTCCCATCATCTCACCATTTTTCATTACACAGATATAAAAACATATAATACTATGAGATAAAACAAGACAGAACACAAGGACTTCACAGCCTTCTACAGATCATAGGGAATATCTCCATCTACCTGATGATCCTGTGGAAGAAGAGGACTGGGACATCTCTCTGGTGTTCTTCTCTTACTGGATCTTCCTGTAGGAGACACATACAGTGACTGAATTCATTCTTTACATACAGATAATTAAAGGACGGGTGTATTTAGTCCTGTCTATTACCTGGTGATGTGAGGGGCTGGTGGTTCTCCATCATGACCTCCTTGTACAGATCCTTGTGTCCTTCTACATACTCCCACTCCTCCATGGAGAAATAGACAGTGACATCCTGACACCTTATAGGAACCTGACAACACAATGATACAGTCATCACCCAGACCCCTCCAGTGCTGTTACTGTATAATGTCCCAGCATTCCCAGCAGTGTCACCTCTCCAGTCAGCAGCTCCATCATCTTGTGGATGAGTTCTAGGATCTTCTGTGCATTGATTTCCTCATGTATCAGGGAGTGAGGTGGAGGCCCCGTGATTGGGCTCAGGGTTCTTCCCCCA
Organism: Rhinella marina; assembly: GCA_900303285.1. NCBI lineage: Eukaryota > Metazoa > Chordata > Amphibia > Anura > Bufonidae > Rhinella > Rhinella marina. The sequence goes on along the minus strand of ONZH01013184.1, from coordinate 23,000 downwards.
GGGGCCCGACAGCGCTTTCTAGATGTCCTCTTCACCACTGTGTAATCCTGGGTATGGGGAGACACAGTAATAAATATCACTACTGACATTTCCAGAGTCCATCACCTCTACAGTCTTATCCATCTGTTATTACCATAGATAAGAATGATGTAATGTGACATCATCAGAATCTCTCACCTCTCCGGTCATATCATCTGTTATTACCATAGATAAGAATGATGTAATGTGACATCATCAGAATCTCTCACCTCTCCGGTCATATCATCTGTTATTACCATAGATAAGAATGATGTAATGTGACATCATCAGAATCTCTCACCTCTCCAGTCATATCATCTGTTATTACCATAGATAAGAATGATGTAATGTGACATCATCAGAATCTCTCACCTCTCCGGTCATATCATATGTTATTACCATAGATAAGAATGATGTAATGTGACATCATCAGAATCTCTCACCTCTCCGGTCATATCATCTGTTATTACCATAGATAAGAATGATATAATGTGACATCATCAGAATCTCTCACCTCTCCAGTCGTATCATCTGTTATTACTATAGATAAGAATGATGTAATGTGACATCATCAGAATCTCTCACCTCTCCAGTCATATCATCTGTTATTACCATAGATAAGAATGATGTAATGTGACATCATCAGAATCTCTCACCTCTCCAGTCATATCATCTGTTATTACCATAGATAAGAATGATGTAATGTGACATCATCAGATTCTCTCACCTCTCCAGTCATATCATCTGTTATTACCATAGATAAGAATGATGTAATGTGACATCATCAGAATCTCTCACCTCTCCAGTCATATCATCTGTTATTACCATAGATAAGAATGATGTAATGTGACATCATCAGAATCTCTCACCTCTCCAGTCATATCATCTGTTATTACCATAGATAAGAATGATGTAATGTGACATCATCAGAATCTCTCACCTCTCCAGTCATATCATCTGTTATTACCATAGATAAGAATGATGTAATGTGACATCATCAGAATCTCTCACCTCTCCGGTCATATCATCTGTTATTACCATAGATAAGAATGATGTAATGTGACATCATCAGAATCTCTCATCTCTCCAGTTATATCATCTGTTATTACCATAGATAAGAATGATGTAATGTGACATCATCAGAATCTCTCACCTCTCCGGTAAGTTGGAAGAGTATCTCTAGGGTGAGATTTAATATCTTCTCTGCCATCTTGTCTCTGTCCATATCCATGATGGGTCAATCAGGAAAATTCTGTTCAGTGGAAGATATTAACTGAGATGTTTCTATATTGTAGGAACCTAAATGAAAAGAAGAATAAACAGACAGAATCCCATGTAAAAATACATGAATTAGTTAATAAGGAGAGACATTAGAGGAGATATTACAGTGTAGATGTTGTGGCTTCTCTCTTCCTCGCTCCTCCACATCAGCTCTGACAGGAGGGTTTTCCTCACCTTCCAGGGAAGTCAAACAACATGGAAGGCAGCAATAAAACGCTCTTCCCCTACACCTGATCCAGTGGTTTCCTGCCACTTATTATTCTTATTGGAGGATGTAAGCAGAGTATGAGGGTTTTTAGTGGTAACTGTGTCCTCCCTCCCTGTTTTGGGCGACAGTCCTCCTGTGGAAAAGCAGCCCCGTGATGTGGCGCAGATATTGGAAAGTTCCGATATGATAGGATCAGGCCATGTCCACAGCTTCTTCAAACTGAGAATTGACAAAGGATTCCTTCTACTCCTCGTTTCCAACTCATTTCCGGTTGTATTATGACGTGTCATCTGCCCAATACCATCCATGGCAGCACCATGTCAGACTGGGGGTCACATACATTACAGCGACAAGCTTAACCCCTTCCTGCATCACAGTGTAACTGCACATTGTAATTAGGACTAACTTCCTGCATCCTGATTTACAATTACTTTCCAAGTACACTTGCTAGGCCCAATCCATAAGCAGCGAATGTCATATAGGACATAACAATTATTCAGGTGGGAGGGGACTGGTTGCCATTTTAGTTCTTAAAGGGGTGTCCCTTCTCAACGTTTATGGCACATTGCCAGGATATTCCATCAGTATCAGACAGTTGTTAGACCCACCTCTGGGACACGCTCCCATCTTCAGAACAGAGCATAAACTGTGAAGATTTCTATTGGACTGCCGAAAATAGCCAAGCGCGCTGCTTGGCTATTTTTGGCACTGTCATAGTAGCGAAAGGTGCGCCCTCCTGCACTTTGTGGGCTCCATTCTAAGGATAGAAGCAGGTTCTAGAGGTGGGACCTGCACCTATCACACATTGGGGGCACATCCTAGCGATATGACCTTAATGTCCAAGATTGCACAACCCTTTTTAGTTTACTTATGCTCTCGATAGGTCATCGATAGCTGATTGGTGGCGGTCCAACACCTGGGACCCCCGCTGGTCAGTTGTTTAAGAAAGCACCGGCACTCACAGCGGCGCCACAGCCTTCTCTCCAGTTTTTCCTAGGCCATGTCCATTCTAAGTCAAATTCATCGGTCACATGGCAAATCTCAATCCCACAGAGCAAAAGAGCGTACTAAAAATTTACATGTCTGCATGGTATCAACGTCATACTACTGGACCATGTAAAACCGTTATCATGATATTTAACCCCTTCCTATTACAGCCAATTCCCATTTTTTTCCGTTGCTTTCCAAGAGCTATAATGTTTTTAATTTTCCGTCAGCGTAGCAGTACAGAGGATTGTTTTTCACAAAATTAGTTGTTCTTCTCCGTGGCGGCATTCACGTTTAAAAGTATGGTGAAAAAGTGAACAAACTATATGTGGACTGGAAAAGTCCCAATACCTTCCATAACCGTGTACCCCAATACATGACTGTGACCATACACTTACCTCCTTCTGCAGAGTAACCCTGTAGTTGTTCTGTGCTTACAGGACCTGTGATGATGTCACAGTCATGTGTGGGAGGAGTCAGGAATCACATGACCAGGTATTTATCTGTAGATGCTGAAGCGTAGTGGGTGAAAGGACCTTTGGTGATGTCATGACCATGTGACCATGTGTGGGCGGAGTCAGATTTCAGTCTGTGCTGTCTGAGGAGATTCAGATTCTTCTTGATAATGTGAGGTTCGTCCTCGTGAGGTGATAGAGATGTGTGCGCCGCCTGAGGCCGTGTTCACACAGCAGATTACTAGCAGAAAACAGATGGATTGTGGTGGCAGATCTGTAAGTTGGTGCAGGTTTTACAGGAGTTTTGGGTTGACATTTCTTTGCTTCCGCATTGACTTGACTATGAAATTCACAATCAAATCCATTTCCAAAAAGTAATGTCAAGAATTTTTAAAATCAGCGGAAAAAACACCTAGACCATTTTACACTGTGTACATTTGGTTCAGATGGTGTCAAGCGTGTGTGGCGGCAACCAGGTGAGGAGTCCAAAGATAAGTGTGTCCTGCCTACAGTGAAGCACGGTGGTGTAGTGTTATGGTTTGGGGCTGCATGAGTGCTGCCAGCTGTGGGGTGCTACAAGTCATTGAGGAAACCATGAATGCCAATATGAACTGTGACATACTAAAGCAGAGCATGATCCCCTCCCTGGGGGGCCGCAGGGCAGTATTCCAACATGATAATGACCAAAAACACAAGACAACCTCTGCCTTGTAAAGAAACTGAGGGTAAAGTTGTTCGGCTGGACTGGTCCAAGCATGTCTCCAGACCTAAACCCTATTGACCATCTGTGGGGCATCCTCAAACAGAAGGTGAAGGAGCACAAGGTCTCTAACATCCACCAACTCTATGATGTCATCATGGAGGAGTGGAAGAGGATTCCAGTGGCAACCTGTGAAGCTCTAGTGAACTGAATGCCCAAGAGAGTTAAGACAATGCTGGAAAATAATGATGGCCAGGGGAGCACCCAGGAATTTTGTCTAGGGGGGTCCGAAAATGTAAAAATATGGCGCGTGTAGCGCGCCACACCAATTTTTCATCCCGCCCATTTCTTCAGGCCCCTCCTACATGTATAAATGTGGCGTGCAAAAATATTAGCCCCACCCATTATTATAAGCCCCTCCTATATATAATAAGCCACTCCCAACAAACACTATACAGCTGAAATTATATTGTTGATGCCTGTTTCTACACATCATATGGAGAGAGGAGGGCGTGTCCTGGCTGCACTGCCTGCTCCACATTATACAATATACAACAGCAGGCTACAGCCAGGAAGCTCCTCCGCTCTCCTCCCTCCGCAGATCCAGCTCAAGGCCTGTGGCTCCCCTCACCATCCGCCACCCACCAATGGCCTGCTGCCCCCCTTGGCTGTCTTCATCCAGCTCTGAATCTTCCTTCTGCAAATAGCAGGGGGAGGACCCGGAGCATCTCCTCTCCTACATAGCGCCACATGCCTCTTACATCCAGTGATGTCACCTTTGTTGTAGACATTCTCTTTCCTCATCTTCTCCGTTCTGACCAGACCGCCATGATGATTTTTCAGCCATCTCCCGTCTCTGCAGAGATTGACAAACAGACATTAGACACATTTCCATCAACTTCTTACCACCCTTTCCTGCTACCCCCAATACTGTGCTCCTCAATACTATACTGCAGAAACTGTCCACCTGAAAATGCTGATACTGTGCCAGGGTGCCCCCCAAAGTAACATTGCTCCTCAAAATCCCACAAATAGAAATAATTCTCTGCCAGAGCACACTTAGTAGTAATAATGCCATCGTGCCCATACTAGTAATCATGTTCCCCATAGCCCCCCAGTAGTAGTAAAGCTCACCATAATACCCCCTAGTAGTAACAATTCTCCTTATAATATGACAGTACAAGAAGTACCCCCACTTAGTGCCCGCAGTTGAGCTAATGTCCCCATAATGTATGCCAGTATAAAATACCCCTATATAGTGCCCCAGTAAGTGCCGCCATAGTGCTCCTCTCCCCCTTCCCCATAGTGTCCCCCATAATATGCCAGTAAAAAAATGCCCCTTCTTACAGCCCCCAGAGGATGCCCCTATAGTGCTCCTCTCCCTCATAATGTTCCAGTAAAAAATGCCCCTTCTGAGTGCCCCCATAATGTGCCAGTAAAAAAATCCCCCTTCTTAGTGCCACCAGATGCCCCAATAGTGCTCCACTCCCCCATAGTGCCCCCAAAAATTCCCCATAGTGCCACTCTCCCCTATAGTACCTACCCTAATGTGCCAATAAAAAATGCCCCCTTAGTGCCAGATGCCATAGTGCCCCCATAATGTGCCAGTAAAAAATGCCCCTTTAGAGCCACCAGATGCCCCCAAATAATGGCCCTATAGTGCCACCAGATGCCCCATAGTGCTCCCAAATAATGCCCCTATAGGGCTCATAGTGCCCCTCTCCCCTATAGTGCCCCCATAATGTGCCAATAAAAAGGCCCCTTTAGAGCCCCCCCACTCCCCATAGTGCCCCCAAATAATGCCCCTATAGTGCCATCAGATGCCCCATAGTGCTCCCAAATAATGTCCCTATAGTGCCACCAGATGCCCCATAGTGCTCCCAAATAATGTCCCTATAGTGCCACCAGATGCCCCATAGTGCTCCCAAATAATGTCCCTATAGTGCCATCAGATGCCCCATAGTGCTCCCAAATAATGTCCCTATAGTGCCACCAGATGCCCCATAGCGCTGCCCCCCCCAAAAAAAAATAACAAACAAACCACTAATACTTACCTCCATCAGCAGCGATGCGATGCAGGCCTCGTCCGGCCTTTGTCCCTGCTTGCTGTGTGCTGCCCAGCTTAGGCAGAGTGATGACAATGACGTCATCGCGACGCCTGAGCCGTCCTCTGATAGTCCGAAGGCATTGGTGCCTGTGGCCTATCAGAAGAACAAGGAAGGGAGACGCATCTCCCTCCCCTGCTCCGCTGCAGCACAGCCATCTGTATCGCTGTTCTGAGGACGGCAATACAGATGATATTGGAAGGGCTCATCTCCTACTGCCCCCACCACCGCCACTAGATCCAGGGCCACACCGCCTGTGGCAATCGGCTGTGTGGCCCTAGGGATTTTTTTTTAAAAATGAACGGTTCTAGAGGGGTCCAGACCCATTGGACTCCCCCTGTCGATGCGCTTATGATGATGTGATCCTCTGTCATACCTGACCAGCCTGACAGGAACAGGGAGGAGATGATCCTGCTCAGCCATGACAGGATCGTATCAATTGTACAACAGAGTTCCTGCTCTACAATAGATAATAATGGAGGGATCATACAGTGGGGAAAAAGTATTTAGTCAGCCACCAATTGTGCAAGTTCTCCCACTTATAAAGATGAGGTCGGCCTGTAATTGACATCATAGGTAGACCTCAACTATGAGAGACAAAATGAGAAAACAAATCCAGAAAATCACATTGTCTGATTTTTAAAGAATTTATTTGCAAATTATGGTGGAAAATAAGTATTTGGTCACCTACAAACAAGCAGGATTTCTGGCTCTCACAGACCTGTAACTTCTTCTTTAAGAGGCTCCTCTGTCCTCCACTCATTACCTGTAGTAATGGCTCCTGTTTGTTATCAGTATAAAAGACACCTGTCCACAACCTCAAACAGTCACACTCCAAACTCCACTATGGTGAAGACCAAAGAGCTGTGGAAGGACACCAGAAACAACATTGTAGACCTGCACCAGGCTGGGAAGACTGAATCTGCAATAGGCAAGCAGCTTGGTGGGAAGAAATCAACTGTGGGAGCAATAATTAGAAAATGGAAGACATACAAGACCACTGATAATCTCCCTCCATCAGGAGCTCCACGCAAGATCTCACCCCGTGGTGTCAACATGATCACAAGAACCACACAGGGGACCTGCAGAAAGCTGGGACCAACGTAACAAAGGCTACCGTCAGTAACACACTACACCGCCAGGGACTCAGATCCTGCAGTGCCAGACGTGTCCCCCTGCTTAAAGGGAACATGTCACCTCAGAAACACGTATAAAACTGAGAGAATTACCTGATAGTAGCCCCCAGTCAGTTCCTAATCATGTGTTTGATGTCGCTGTCTGATGCTCAATAAGTTAAAAACACGATCTTTTAAGCGCCATCTGCGCTATCTTTTAGGTCAGTCTCAAGTCAAGGGGGCAGTGGCTTCCTTGCTTCAAGTCAAGGTAAGCACGCCCCCTCTCTTGTGATTGACAGGTTGCAGTCCGTCTGGCAGCCCTGAATTCTCGTGCATGCGTGGAGCGCTCCTCAGTAAGGTGTGCTCCCATGTCCTGCTGCCGCTGCGCGCCCAGCTTCAACGGCGCACTGAATACAGCCTATAAACTATTTTATATATGTTAATATGCTGGGGTCAGGGGCGAAGTGTGACCACTGGCTTGTGTTCTCCCCTTGTCTGCAGCCAGTGGTCACGCTTAGGAAGCTAAAAGAATAGCGAGCGCGCTTGCCCGCACTGGCCAGGGCATTCGCAGTGCGCCGCCGAAGCTGGGCGCAGCCTGTCAATCACAAGAGAGGGGGCGTGCTTACCTTGACTTGAAGCAAGGAAGCCACTGCCCCCTTGACTTGAGACTGACCTAAAAGATAGCGCAGATGGCGCTTAAAAGATCGTGTTTTTAACTTATTGAGCATCAGACAGCGACATCAAACACATGATTAGGAACTGACTGGGGGCTACTATAAGGTAATGCTGTCAGTCTTATACGTGTTTCTGAGGTGACATATTCCCTTTAAGCCAGTACATATCCGGGCCCGTCTGAAGTTTGCCAGAGAGCATTTGGATGTTCCAGAAGAGTACTGGGAGAATGTCATATGGTCAGATGAAACCAGAGTAGAACTGTTTGGTAGAAACACAACTCGTCGTGTTTGGAGAAGAGTGAATGCTGAGTTGCATTCAAAGAACACCATACCTACTGTGAAGCATGGGGGTGGCAACATCATGCTTTGGGGCTGTTTTTCTGCAAAGGGACCCAGACGACTGATCCATGTACATGAAAGAATGAATGGGGCCATGTATGGTGAGATTTTGAGTGCAAACCTCCTTCCATCAGCAAGGCCATTGAAGATGAAACGTGGCTGGGTCTTTCAGCATGACAATGATCCCAAGCACACCGCCAGGGCAACGAAGGAGTGGCTTCGTAAGAAGCATTTCAAGGTCCTGGAGTTGGCCTAGCCAGTCTCCAGATCTCAACCCCATAGAAAACCTTTGGAGGGAGTTGAAAGTCCGTGTTGCCCAGCGACAGCCCCAAAACATCACTGCTCTAGAGGAGATCTGCATGGAGGAATGGGCCGACATACCAGCAACAGTGTGTGCCAACCTTGTGAAGACTTACAGAAAACGTTTGACCTCTGTCATTGCCAACAAAGGATATATAACAAAGTATTGAGATGAACTTTTGTTATTGACCAAATACTTATTTTCCACCATAATTTGCAAATAAATTCTTTAAAAATCAGACAATGTGATTTTCTGGATTTCTCATTTTGTCTCTCATAGTTGAGGTCTACCTATGATGTCAATTACAGGTCGACCTCATCTTTATAAGTGGGAGAACTTGCACAATTGGTGGCTAACTAAATACTTTTTTCCTCACTGCATATGAGACATGCTGTAGGACTGAGAAGTCCAATATTATATCTCAGCAGTGAGAAAGGAACACAGCAACGACGTGTAATGTAGCGAGGCCTGGCCCCCTCAACCCCACGAGCAGCTGTATACGTGGAGGCAACCCATCCTAGTCACATTCTAAGACAATTTGCTGGAGGACATGTTGATAACATTCCCGGAGAACCCCTTTAATGTTCAACTCTTTTTGGGGTTATGGAAACAATTGCAATTTTACTGTTGTTTGTGCATTAAAAATTGACAGCATTTATTGTGAGGCGTAGATAAGACGTTGCCTTTATTCTGTGTGTCAGTACAATAATAGTACATAAAAGACAACAAAAAATAACACAATAAAAAGCATAAAATAAAGAGTGACAACCAACTTGTGAGAACACACAACACTTTACTCAAGCAAAAGTTGTATTTTCTAGGACTGAAGCCATACGTCAGGGCTAACAATCTCATGTTTTTACCGGAGATCATTGAGAGTCCAGTGTTACAAAAATGATCTTTTTTTGGCACTGTCATCGTGGAATCACCGAAGAGTTGTTATTTTCAAGACTGCATTATCTTAGGGGCTAAGTACCTGGTGAAGGAGCTAGCTACAATCCTGGCTTGTCTGTATATTATGACCTGCTCCTGATATGGATGGCACAGACACAATTGCTGTTGTCTGCATCATCACTGTAAGTCAGAGTATAGGAAATTAGGCCTGACCTTCTTGTGCAGTTACGTCAAGGTGAGGAAAAGTTATTTGATGGTTAAGAACTATGGTTTTTTTCTAAAACATTTTCTACATTCTGGACATGAAAAGTTTTTCTAGTGTGAGTTCCATGATGTGAAATTAGAGCAGACTTTTGAGTAAAACACTTTCCACATACAATACATGAAAATGGCTTCTCCCCTGTGTGAATTCTGAGATGGCGAACTAGAGCAGATTTATGGCTGAAACATTTCCCACATTCTTGGCAAGAAAATGGCTTCTCCCCGGTGTGAATTTTCTGATGTTCAACGAGACCTGCTTTTCTTATGAAACATTTCCCACATTCTGGACATGGAAATGGCTTCTCCCCCGTGTGAGTTAACTGATGTGTAACAAGATGTGATTTTTGAGAAAAAAACTTCCCACATTCCGGACAGGAAAATGGTTTCTCCACTGTGTGAGTTAGCTGATGTGCAACGAGATGTGATCTTTGAGTAAAACTTTTCCCACAATCTTGGCATGAAAATGGCTTCTCTCCTGTGTGAGTTCTTTGATGTCGAACGAGGTTTGATTTAACACTATAAAGTTTCCCACAATCTGGGCACGAGAATGGCTTCTCCACCGTGTGAGTTAGCTGATGTTCCACAAGATGTGATTTTTGATTAAAACTTTTCCCACATTCTTGGCATGAAAATGGCTTCTCTCCTGTGTGAGTCAATTGATGTCGAACAAGATTTGATTTAACACTGTAAAATTTCCCACATTCTGGACATGAAAATGGCTTCTCCCCTGTGTGAGTTCTTTGATGTATAACAAGGGTTACTTTTTGTGCAAAACATTTCCCACATTCCGGACATAAAAATGGCTTCTCCCCTGTGTGAATTTTCTGATGTTCAATAAGACATGCTTTTCCTAAGAAACTTTTCCCACATTCTGGACATGAAATTGACTTCTTGCCTTTGCATGTTCGTTGATGTTCAAGAAGTTGCGATTTCCAAGTAAAACATTTCTCACATTCAAGACATGAAAATGGCTTCTCCCCCGTGTGAATTCTCTGATGTACAACAAGAGTTGTTTTCTGTGCAAAACATTTCCCACATTCTGGACACGAATATGGCTTCACCCCTGTGTGAGTTCGTTGATGTTCAACAAGATGTGTTTTTCGAGTAAAACATCTACCACATTCAAAACATAAAAATGGCTTCTCTCCTGTGTGAATTCTCTGATGTCTATTAAGTTTTGATTTTCGAGTAAAAGATTTCCCGCATTCTGAACATGAAATCGGCTTCTCCCCTGTGTGAGTTCGTTGATGTTCAATGAGACGAAATTTCCGAGTAAAACCTTTTCCACATTCTGAACATGACATTAACTTCTTCCCTGTTTTCTGTCTTTGAGGTACAACATCCCTTCTGTGACTTGTATTTTGCTTAATAGTCTGTGATGAACCAGAAGACAGAAGATGTTGAAAAGGATCAGATGATAGATCTTTACTGTGAAAGGCTGAGATGATATCTGAGATAACGGCACGCTCTTCATATGTGTCTTTAGGGATACCACACTGAAGAAATTAGATCTTCTGAGCTCCGGACACTTTCATCTGCTAAGAATAAACAGATTTTATTTTTAAATACTATAACCTAAACCCCTTCAAGACTCACTTTATGTGGTAGTAACCTTTGAATGCTTTTACTTATCCAAGCCATTCTGAGAAAGTTTTCTCGTGACATATCATACACATTAGTGGGAAATTTGAGTCAATATTTTTTACGGAAAAATTCACTATTATCTCCTTTTGACTCTCTCTGCTTTTAACCCCTTTGCGCCCAGCGCCGTACATGTACGGCGCTGGGGCGATGCGGGCACATGGCGCCCGCTCGCAAGTGCGGCGGGCGTCATGGCCAGCAAGTCTCTGCTGTTTCTAACAGCAGAGACTTGCCGCTACTTACCGCCATCGGCGGCGTCTTCCTGGGAGTTTAGATGCCGTGATCACACGTGATCACGGCATCTAGTTGCGTCTCAACCCGGAAGCATTCGCTTCCGGGTGGTGTACAGACACCCCGTGTGGCCAATCGGGGTGTCTGTACACCATATGAAAACTGTAATCCTCGCTGGTGAGGATTACAGTTTTCAAAGTGCAATTTTTATTCTGGCCAGGATAAGAAATGAGCAATTCTTGGATTTCTGAGTCTATAAAATCCCTGATTGCTCATAAAGAAAAAAAAAAGCCACAATATATAAGCCCATATTTGAGCTTTCAAATAGTAAAAAAAAAAAAAAAAAATGTTAAAAAATATATAAAAAATAAAAAAGATATAAAAGTTCAAATCACCCCCCTTTCCGTATAATTAAAAAATAAATACCTAAATAACAATAAATATAGACATCATGGGTATCACCGTGACCGAAAACGCCCATACTTTTAAAATATATTAAAAAAAAATTCCAATATGGCGAATTGTGTGGCGGAAAAAAGCGTCCAAATGGCGATTTGCCGTTTTTTGTCGCTTTTTTTTTCTAAAAAAAATTAAATAAAAAGTGATCAAAAAGTCATACACACCCCAGAATGGTATCAATAAAAACTTCAGATCGTCCCGCAAAAAATGAGCCCCCATACAGCTCTGTACACATAAATACCAAAAAGTTATAGGGGTCAAGATTTGACAAGGAAAAAAAAAAGGTCAACTTTCTAATTATTTTATCACTATGAAAACGCAGGAAAAACTATACATATTAGGTATTGCCGGATTCGTACTGACCAGTAGAATGAAAGTAACGGATCAGTTTTAATGCACATCGAACGCTGTAAATAAGAAACCCGTAGAACTGTAGCGGAATAGCGTTTTCTTTCACCCGGTTTGGAATTTTTTTCCCGCTTCCCACTACACCATATGCAATATTAAATGGTGGCGTTGGAAAGTACAACTTGTCCCGAATTATTTCATTTTTCAGGATGTTTGAAGGTTTAGAATTTCGGAAACAGTTTTTTCAAATTTTCAAGAACATTTCCAAAACTGACTTCAACCAGTTCGGGCAGTAGGAAAAGTAGCTAACTGGAGGGGGAGGGCTGCTTTAGATGCTGCTACCTCCTAAATGGTAGCAGCTAGAAACATGCAACTGGTCTTGTTTGAACATTGACAGTCCAGACAATGACAGCTAAAGTCCAAGCAACAGAGGAGAAATCACTGTTAGAAATCGAGTAGGGAATAATCGCAAGTAAAACCTGTTTTTACTTTCACTTTCAGCTGCATTCACAGCATCCTGATTTCTATCAGTGATATCTTCCCCTGTACTTAACATATAGCTGTCATTCATTCTTGCACTGTCTGAATGCTTGGAATGTCAGCTTTCAGACAATACAAAGCGTATATCTCTAGCTGGTATCAAACCAGAGATATGATCAGCTAAAGCAGCCCTCTCCCATCCAGTTAGCTACTTTTCCCACTGCTGGAGCTGAACTGGGGTAAAACTGTTAGGTGGTTAAGGACTCATTCAGTGCTGTGAAGCCACTTTGAGGGGCTTACATAATAGAAACCACCCATAAATGACCCCATGTTAGTAACAACACACCTCAAATTATGGGAAACTGATTTTAGAACTTTTTTAACCCTTTAAAGAGGACCTTTCACCACTCCTGATATGTCTGCTTTAGTAACTACTTGCATTCCCCATGTAATAACAATTCTGGAGCATGTTTTCTTATCACTCTGTGTTGTGCCATAAAGGTACAGATGGATGTTACCAGTTGGGTGTGCGTCCCTGCACAGTATGACATGGCTGCATTAATTGGATAGTGTCAGACTGTGCAGGGACACACCCCATCTGGTAACACCCATCTGTACGTTTCTCCACCATAAACTTCTAGCAAGAATAGCAGAAGGATGGCACCTAATAGAGCCATAAGCAAACATACTCCAGAATTGTTATTAGATGGGGAATAAAATCAGCTACTAAAATATTCATGTCAGGAGAAGTGAAATGTTCTTTTTAAGTGTTCCACAGGAATTAAAGCAAAATATAGGGGAAATGTTAAATTTTCATGTGTGATCATAGACTGCAGGATGGGCACACAGCAGGGCTCAGAAAGGAAGGAGCACCATTTGGCTTTTGGAGTGCAGAGTTACTGGAATAAGTTTGAGCACCATGTCACATTTGAAGTGATCTTGAGGTACCCCTACAGTGAGAACCCTCCAAAAAGTGACCCCCTCTGGAAACTACACTCCCCAAGTAATTTTTCAAGGGGTGTAATGAGCATTTTGACCCCACAGGTGTTTTGCAAAAATGAATGCACAGCAGTTGGTGCGAAGTGAAAATTGCCAATTTTCATCAGATACATCATTTCAGGGGCCAAGATCTGGGGTAGCAGTACAGCCATTTTCTGAGAACTACATGGTTTTTAGCTTTCTCTTGACTGAGCTCTGTGAGGGCTTATTTTTTGCGAGATGAGTTGTCATTATCATTGGTACTATTTAGGGGTACATTTGATCACTTTTTATTTTGCTTTTTGGTTTTGTTATTGCAGCGTACACAGTGGGGGAAAAATTACATGTTAACTTTATTCTGCTGGTCAGCAAAATAATAGAGATACCGATTATATATAACAGTTATATATATATACATAACTTTTTATGGCGTTCACCTGACGGGATAGATGTACTATCTTTACAACCAGATGCAACCATACCAAATATGTCTATTATTTAAACACCAGATGTTTTCATCAGTGCACGGGGAGAAGCGGCGACCAGGAGCTGCGCAGGGAGCGGTTTAAGTATATTCCCTGTGAGGGGCCCGGCGTATGGGGGAAAAGGTTGTATTATTGGATAACCCCTTTAATGTTGGCTGAACCTGTTTACCATTTAATGTGTAGAAGGATCCAGAAGTTGGATTTCCGCTTACTCGATAATTGCCTTTAGAGGTGTTTCCCGCTCATGAAACATGCCTTATTTACTGTTTATTACTCACCTGGGTAGGTATCTGTAGGAAATTCTTCTTTACACTGCTCATCATCCCACACATATGTCTCCGTAGGATATTCCTCCTTACACTGGTCATCACCACTAACATATGTGTCTGTAGGATATTCCTCCTTACACTGCTCATCACGCCTCACATATGTCTCTGTAGGAATGTCTTCATCATACTGACCATCACATTTCACATATGTCTCTGTGGGAAATTCCTCCTTACACTGCTTGTCTCCCCACACAAATGTCTCTATAGGGATGTCGTCTATATGCTGCTCGTCACCCCTCACATATGTCTTTATAATATGAATATCGTTCAGCTCTTTATCCTGATTCAAAAGCTGTGGAAAAAAAAATTTGTAAAAGTTACCGGATAATCAGAGACGTCGAGGAGAATGTTCTAGATAAGCAGAAAAGAACATTAGTTATCATGATCATCAAAAATGACATGGCAAAAGTAGTTATCCGAGCCAAATAGCTGTAGGTCTCCATGACAGCTCAGTCATAAGAACCTCATACACAGGTATATTCAGCATGGATGGATGTGATACAAGCTGTTTTAGTAGTGGGAGGTTGGTTTCCAGTGTTATTTGTCTCAGGTAAAGGGCAGGAACAGATAGGAATAAATCCACTCCGTTGGTTCCTTATTTCCACCAGCAGTCTCCATAGCCAGAACATTGTGATAACATCTTATATAAATGAAGATTTAATCTTATCATCTCCTCCTTTCTCAGTATACAGGTATAAAACATATAATCATATGAGATAAAACCAGGGACGGACCACCAATGAGGCAAGGTGAGGCGATTGCCTCAGGGCAAGAGGAGGGCAGCAGAAGGAAGATTATTCGTTTCTGCAGTATAGTATTGGGAAGCACAGTATGTGGCACTGTATTACCCTGTATGTTTTGTAGCGCTGTATGTAATGTTTTCCAAGTATGTCTTGGGCTGGAGGGAAGGGGTTAGGTTAAGAAATTGGCATCGGTGGTTGGGGCGCCGTTTAGGTTTTCGCCCCAGGCAGCAGAAAGGTTAGGTGCACCCCTGGATAAAAAAAAAAAAAATCTCACAGTACTATCGGGCGCTAAAACAAAACAAGCGCCCGATAGTACTGTGAGATTTTGTTTATTTGAGGACGCCTACCTTCTAATAATTATAAGCACCCCTGGATAAAACAAAAAAAAAGGACTTCATAGCCCTTCTATAGATCAAAGGGAATATCTCCATCTACCTGATGATCCTGTGGAAGAAGAGGACTGGGACATCTCTCTGGTGTTCTTCTCTTACTGGATCTTCCTGTAGGAGACACATACAGAGACTGAATTCATTCTTTACATACAGATAATTAAAGGACGGGTGTATTTAGTCCTGTCTATTACCTGGTGATGTGAGGGGCTGGTGGTTCTCCATCATGACCTCCTTGTACAGATCCTTGTGTCCTTCTACATACTCCCACTCCTCCATGGAGAAATAGACAGTGACATCCTGACACCTTATAGGAACCTGACAACACAATGATACAGTCATCACCCAGACCCCTCCAGTGCTGTTACTGTATAATGTCCCAGCATTCCCAGCAGTGTCACCTCTCCAGTCAGCAGCTCCATCATCTTGTGGATCAGTTCTAGGATCTTCTGTTCATTGATTTCCTCATGTATCAGGGAGTGAGGTGGAGGCCCCGTGATTGGGCTCAGCGTTCTTCCCCATCCTTCAGACACAGGGGTCTGACAGCGCCCACTAGAGGTCTTCTTCACCACTGTGTAATCCTGGATATGGGGAGACACAGTAATAAATATCACTACAGCTATTTCCAGAGTCCATCACATCTACAGCCATGTCCATCTGTTACCATAGATAAGAATGATGTAATGTGACATCATCAGAATCTCTCACCTCTGCAGTCATATCATCTGTCATTACCATAGATAAGAATGATGTAATGTGACATCATCAGAATCTCTCACCTCTCCAGTCATATCATCTGTTATTACCATAGATAAGAATGATGTAATGTGACATCATCAGAATCAATGTGACATCATCAGAATCTCTCACCTCTCCAGTCATAATTCATCTGTTATTTACCATAGATAAGAATGATGTAATGTGACATCATCAGAATCTCTCACCTCTCCAGTCATATAATCTGTTATTACCATAGATAACGATGTAATGTGACATCATCAGAAATCTCTCACCTCTCCAGTCATATCATCTGTTTATACCATAGATAAGAATGATGTAATGTGACATCATCAGAATCTCTCACCTCTTCAGTCATATCATCTGTTATTACCACAGATAAGAATGATGTAATGTGACATCATCAGAATCTCTCACCTCTCGGTCATATTCATCTGTTATTACCACAGATAAGAATGATGTAATGTGACATCATCAGAATCTCTCACCTCTCCAGTCATATCATCTGTTATTACCATAGATAAGAATGATGTAATGTGACATCATCAGAATCTCTCACCTCTCCAGTCATATCATCTGTTATTACCATAGATAAGAATGATGTAATGTGACATCATCAGAATCTCTCACCTCTCCAGTCATATCATCTGTTATTACCATAGATAAGAATGATGTAATGTGACATCATCAGAATCTCTCACCTCTCCAGTAAGTTGGAAGAGTATCTCTAGGGTGAGATTTAATATTCTCTCTGCCATCTTGTCTCTGTCTCTATCCATCCTTGATGGGTCAATCAGGAAAATTCTTTTACGTAGAAGATATCAATGGAGGCTATTCTATATTGTAGGAACCTGACTGTAATGAAGGAGAAACAATTTATAAAACAAACAAAATCTCATGTAAAAAATACATTAGCTGTAGATAACAAAGGAAAACATTTACAGTGTACATGTTCTAGTCTCTTTGACATATTAATAAAAAAAACTTCTCTTAACTCGTCCTGTGCAACTAACTACAGACCTGTCTCTAATCTCTCCTTCATCTCTAAACTTCGTCTGGTCAACTCTCCCTAATCCGTTATCTCTCCGCTAACTCTCTCCTTGAGCCATTACAATCTGGTTTCCACACGATACATTCTACAGAAACATTGACAAACAACCTGACAGCTAAATGCAACAGTGACTACTCTCTACTAATTCTCCTTGCTCTCACTGCTGTATTTGACACCGTAGACCACCATCTCCTACTCACCATGCTCCAATCTTTTTGCCTTAAGGACACCATTTACTATTGATTTTCTTCCCACCTCTCTGACCTCTCTTTCAGTGTCCAATTTTCTGGCTCTACCTCCCCCTCTTGCTGTTGGGGTTACTCTCCTCTTTTCTCTGTACACAGCCCCTATCGGAGAGACCATCAAAAGATTTGGTTTTCAGTACTCTCTCTATGCTGATGACACTCACCGACCATATTTTTTTGCTTTATAAGATGCACCTGATGATAAGACTCACCCCAGGTTTTAAAGGAGGAAAATAAAAAAAATAGTTTTCATCGGGCCTCATGTCAGATCCTCAGATCAGACCCCCATATCAGATCTTCAGATCAGACCCCCATATCAGGAACTCAGTTCAGACCCCCATATCAGATCCTCAGATCAGACCCCCATATCAGATCCTCAGATCAGACTCGAATATCAGATCTTCAGATCAGACCCCCATATCAGGAACTCAGTTCAGACCACCATATCAGATCCTCAGATCAGACCCCCATATCAGATCTTCAGATCAGACCCCCATATCAGGAACTCAGTTCAGACCACCATATCAGATCCTCAGATCAGACCCCCATATCAGATCTTCAGATCAGACCCCCATATCAGGAACTCAGTTCAGACCCCCATATCAGATCCTCAGATCAGACCCCCATATCAGATCCTCAGATCAGACCCCCATATCAGATCTTCAGATCAGACCCCCATATCAGGAACTCAGTTCAGACCACCATATCAGATCCTCAGATCAGACCCCCATATCAGATCTTCAGATCAGACCCCCATATCAGGAACTCAGTTCAGACCACCATATCAGATCCTCAGATCAGACCCCCATATCAGGAACTCAGTTCAGACCCCCATATCAGATCCTCAGATCAGACCCCCATATCAGATCCTCAGATCAGACCCGAATATCAGATCTTCAGATCAGACCCCCATATCAGGAACTCAGTTCAGACCACCATATCAGATCCTCAGATCAGACCCCCATATCAGATCTTCAGATCAGACCCCCATATCAGGAACTCAGTTCAGACCACCATATCAGATCCTCAGATCAGACCCCCATATCAGATCCTCAGATCAGACCCCCATATCAGGAACTCAGTTCAGACCCTCATATCAGGACCTCACATCAGACCTCAAATCAGACATCCATGCCAGACCCCTATAAGATCTCCATGTCAGACCCCCATAAGTCCTAAGATCAGACTTCCATGTTAGACCCTCATCAGACCTCAGATCAGACTGAGGTCTCCTGCTCCGCTACTCCTCTCCTGGTCCGGCGGTCCCTGCAGAAGTCACACCCACTTGTCTTCTCCGAGCCCGCGCTACATTGTCATCTGACTGCGTGCAGTGCGGCCCTAGGGAAGAAGACCAGGGAGGGTGAGTATAGAAAGTGCTCACAGCGTATTATTCCCCTGCTCCCCGCATCTAATGCATACTAGTGAGCGTTTTCATAATGGTATATACTTCTCCCCTAGATATCACCCCTGATGTACTGCAATACACCAGTGATTATTAAAATCATGTCCTCTCTCTATCTGAACTTATTGGGGGTCATTTATGAACTGCACTATGCCAGGTTTTGGCGTAAAAAAAGTAGCAAAAGCCTTTTTTGTGACATTTTAACCGCCAGTGCGACATTTTGTCACATGGTAATTTTTGCTCACGTTTGACACTTGGGAGTGATGAAGGAGTGGCGGGGGCCAGGTTATCGGTACCAACACATTTACCAGCATTTATACCAGGTGTATATGTTGGCGAAAATCTACTCCAGTCAGGGGCCGGGGTAGTTTTTACTCCTGGTGCGTGGACCGATAAATTTGTGATGAGGCGCTCATCTCATTATACATTTTGAGCATTCTCCACTGGCACAAAGGAGAAATAAAGACTTTTCTCATGGTGGGAGTGGCCAAAACTCTTCTTGTTGCTTTGACTCATTCTTATCTCATTAATCATTACTAATCGGTCTTCCCCTCGAAAAACTGTCCCCCTCTAGTCCATCCTAAATGCAGCAGCCAGGCTCATCTATCTGTCCACTCGCTATACCGATGCCTCTAGCCTCTGCCAGTCTCTTCACTGGTCTATCCTCTACAGTTCTAACTTCTCACCCGCAAAACTCTCCACAGTGCTGCACTTCTGTATCTATCCTCCTTTATCTCTATCAAACACCCTACTCGCGCTCTTCACTCTGCTAATGATCTAAAACTAACATCCTTCATAATTCGAACCTCTCACTCCCGTCTTCAAGACTTCGAACCTCTCACTCCCGTCTTCAAGACTTTTCTTGAGCTGCACCTGCTCTCTGGAATGCACTTCCCCAGAAAATCAAGTTAAGGCTACTTTCTCATTGGCGGCACAGTTCTCTGGATCCGGCATTGCCTAATATTATCGGAATGCACGCTGGCCCGATTGACTATAATGGGGTTCGGCGGAGATCTAGATTCTACCTGGTAAATATGCCGGAGAGCTGTGCCACACATGTGAAAATGGCCTAATTCCCAACTTCCTTAGCCTTAAACATGCCTTAAGACTAGAGATGAGCGAGCACTAAAATGCTCGGGTGCTCGTTATTCGAGTTGAACTTTTCCCGATGCTCGGGTGCTCGTTTCGAATAACGAACCCCATGGAAGTCAATGGGAGACTCGAGCATTTTTGCGGGGGACCAAAGCTCTGCACAGGGAAGTTTGCCTGAAAACCTGGAAACCTCAGAAAATGATGGAAACATCACGGAAATGGACAGGAAACAGCAGGGGCAGCATGCATGGATGCCTCTGAGGCTGCTTAATCCCACCATTACCCCAAATTCTCAGGCAACAGCCTGGTGGTTACCCTCATGGCAATTGTGCTCACCCAGACCAAGAAAGGCGAGGCAAATACCCATCACATGTTAGGGAAGCACCCAACTAGGTGCAACGAAGGTCCATCACCGCCTGCAGGTGACACCACTGCTCATGCTGGCACTGCAGCTGAAATCAAGTTTAGTATCTGTTCTTATCAGTTGCTGTGCCTGCTGGTGGTATAGTGGTGAGCATAGCTACTTCCCAAGCAGTTGATCTGGGTTCGATTGAACCTATCGCAGGAGGCAATTCAGAATCAGTACAATATCTAATACGTCCCCCTACCTGGGTAAATTGTTTGGAGAGAGGGCATGTAGGTGGGGGGAAGGAGGTTTCGCTGGAAGAGCCAGAGGAGTGCCCCCTGGGCTAGCGTGTGTGGTGGTGACAACAGCCTGAATGGATTTGTAAAAACTGTTGCATCAACCCGTATGGTTTCGATTCTTCTCAGTTTAATACCGTATACGTCCCCTATCTTGGGACCTTATATTTAATGGATTTTTCGACCACGGAAAACAGAAAAAGAGCTTGCTCTGGCCAGGGGAGTGTCTTTCCCACTGCAGCTAAGGGGACGTGTCCATGCTCTGCCTATCACAGGTCAGGAGGCAATTAAAAGAAGAACAAAAAAAACATCAGTACAACATCTAATACGTCCCCTATCCGGGTAAATTGTTTGTAGAGAGGGCCTGTAGGTGGGGGCAGGCTGGGGGGAAGGAGGTTTCGCTGGAAGAGCCAGAGGAGTGCCCCCTGGGCTAGCGTGTGTGGTGGTGACAACAGCCGGATGTATTTAGAATGACGACGCAGGACCCCAATTTAAAAATTTAGCATCAACCGGTACAGTCGTAAATTATGAGATTGATCAAGTGTGGCATGACTTTTTAGATGGAGATTGCATGTGGTCACGTACTCCCTGGAACCCCATAGTCACCCCTTCTCTGATGTGCTAGCCCACAACATTCTCTGCCCCAATTCGCAAGACCTTTTGCTGTTTCCGTGTGCTGACAGTGGGGATTTACCAGTGTTGTCTGAGGAGGTGGTGGACAATGGCGAGACACAGGTGTCGGGGGGTGAGGTAGTTGTATGGGAAGCAAGTTACAGTAGGGACTCCTTGGGGGGACTTTCTCATGATGGGACAGATTCAACTTGGGTGGATCAGGCACAGGAACAGATGAATTTTTTGGGGGGTTTATTTAACTTTTATTTAGCAAAAATAACCACAGAGATATTTATTCGTTATCTTCTCAGCGCAGTCTGGCGTTGGGGTTCGTCAATTTGATGGCGAGCTGTGCCGCTCTCTCCACAATGGTCTGTAGGTTCTTAGATGGAGACTTTGTCGGCGATTTCAGTACAGAAGGACTTGTTGCTCATCCACAGAACCTCGACCTCCTTGACATTGTGGACAAGGAATTTGCGGGTGGACCAGGAATTTGCGGAACCCTGTGGGCAGCATGTGTTTGGTCTTCTACTTGCTACCGTATCCAATGTTGGGCAATATAGATTCGCAAGTAATATTATTTTTCACACCTATCCCAAAAATGTATGCAGTTTGCGCAAATAAAACTGGAAACAGGAACTGGAGAGAGGGCCTGTAGGTGGGGGGGCAGGCTGGGGGGAAGGAGGTTGAGCTGGAAGAGCCAGGGGAGTGCCCCCTGGGGCTAGCGTGTGTGGTGGTGACAACAGCCGGATGTAGTTAGAATGACGACGCAGGACCCCAACTTAAAAATTTAGCATCAACCGGTACAATCGTCAATTATGAGCTTGATCAAGTGTGGTATGTGTTCTATGTATACTACTCAGTTTCATACCGTATATGGCAGCTATCCGGAAAAATAGTTTGGAGAGAGAGAAAGATAGGAAAAAGACGTAAATTGTTTGGAGAGAGGGCCTGTAGGTGGAACTCCGGAAAAATTGTTTGGACAGAGGGCCTGTAGGTGGACCTCCGGAAAAATTGTTTGGAGAGAGGGCCTGTAGGTGGACCTCCTTTAAAATTGTTTGGACAGAGGGCCTATAGGTGAACCTCCGGAAAAATTGTTTGGAGAGAGGGCCTGTAGGTGGAACTCCGGAAAAATTGTTTGGACAGAGGGCCTATAGGTGGACCTCCGGAAAAATTGTTTGGACAGAGGGCCTGTAGGTGGACCTCTGGAAAAATTGTTTGGACAGAGGGCCTGTAGGTGGACCTCCGGAAAAATTGTTTGGAGAGAGGGCCTGTAGGTGGAACTCCGTTAAAATTGTTTGGACAGAGGGCCTATAGGTGGACCTCCGGAAAAATTGTTTGGAGAGAGGGCCTGTAGGTGGAACTCCGGAAAAATTGTTTGGACAGAGGGCCTATAGGTGGACCTCCGGAAAAATTGTTTGGACAGAGGGCCTATAGGTGGACCTCCGGAAAAATTGTTTGGAGAGAGGGCCTGTAGGTGGAACTCCGGAAAAATTGTTTGGACAGAGGGCCTATAGGTGGACCTCCGGAAAAATTGTTTGGACAGAGGGCCTATAGGTGGACCTCCGGAAAAATTGTTTGGAGAGAGGGCCTGTAGGTGGACCTCCGGAAAAATTGTTTGGAGAGAGGGCCTGTAGGTGGACCTCCTGAAAAATTGTTTGAAGAGAGGGCCTGTAGGTGGACCTCTGGAAAAATTGTTTGAATAGAGGGCCTGTAGGGGGCCCTCCTGAAAAATTGTGCTAAAAGAGTGCCAGTTGGACCTCTAAAAAATGGCGTTTTTTGGGTCAGCGTTAGGCA
>ONZH01013183.1:0-34545 GCA_900303285.1 Rhinella marina | reverse complement strand
CTTTGCTTACAACTTTAACGCAAAAATTCTCAAGAAAACAAATAATTTCTTCTTCTGAAACGTAAGGTGAATACATTTTCACAATCAACAGTTTTTCATTTTCCACAAAATGGGGTATTACCTTCACATTGCCCATTTTCGGATGATTCTTCTCCTTTTCCAAAAGCTCCAAGAAAAGTAAATACGTATCTCTTCCTGAAAAGGTCACGTCATAATAACCTTTTTTTGGGTAGTCCATTATCGAAAGGATCCATTCGTGCTTGAATTGAAAAAGTTCCAAAATCAAATCCTTGGATAGGAACTCCAAATCATGTACTGTAACGAAACGTACGGCATTTCGGATTCTTGCATATTCCGCAATCACCTCCATAATTCCAGCTGCGGGTTCAATTCCACGTAGATACGGCAGTTCACGACCTTCACACCCAAAAAGTGCCAGGTGATCGCCTCTCGTTGCCTGGGGACTAAGCCGTCTCCCTAATAGCAGCAAGGGGTAAGACACCAGCTATGAACTGATGCCGTCCCCCAAGGCCAAGGATCCGGGTACCCCAGGCACCTTTTGTAAGGCCAAGACCAAGGCAGCACTGTCAGGTACTACACTTGATCTTAGCCAAAAGGCCGAGAAGCGATAACCCGAAAAGGGGACGCCGTCGGGACCGACGTTCGCCAACCTTGACCATTTCTCAAGGCGACAGGCTGCAGCCTCCAGGCCCCAAACACATTCCAGGAGCACTGCTGCTCTCTCTCTCGCTCGCCAACCGGGGAGAGACCGTACACAACATCATGCTCTTCTTCCAGTATTCTATCTGCATAGCTCCGCCCACTTCTGGACACGCCCTCGTCCTCACACGTGCGTGACGTCCTGCTGCCGGAACACGCCAAACCAAACAGATAGACTGATGTAGAGGAGTGCAGGGGGGAAAAAAAAAAAAAAAAAAAACCACAACCAGCAGGCATGCATTGTTGATTGTGATGTCAGAGACCATTGTTGAGTGTTCCATCAGGGCCCCTTGTGATGTCAGCCCGTGACCAGCTGCCGACTACACAATGCCCCTTGTGACACGTGCAGTGTTCCGTCCATGATCCACACAGGAGGCCTGGCTGCAGGTACATAGGAAGTGCTGGGCAACTTTCTCAGCAGCCTCCCTCCAAATCCAGTTCAGAAGATCCACAAGAGGGAGACACAGGCTTGCTTTACACGCTTGAGGACTGGGAAATTCAAATGGCAACATCCAACAACAACAACAAGTGTGATCCAAAGGTGTCAATTTCAAGGAACAGGGAATGCCATGGGCACAAGTGCCGCCACATCCCTAGGTCAGTCAAGTGCGTGTAGGTCCAAACACCTCATTCAGCTAATGGGAGCCAATTAACCCATTTAGTCTTAATTGGATTTGAGGTGAGGAGACTGGGCGGCGGCGGCTGGCTGGCTGCTGGAACCTACCAGGAGATGGACAGACGAACCAGCTGCAGGTGTAGCGTAGGCAGCAACAGCACAGGCGAGACTGCAGACTTTTCCCACTACTTGCTGGATGAAGCTGGGAAGGATGGATTCATTCTGTTTTTTGATACCGGATTAGAAAGGGGTGCACCGGTCCTGGAGGTACTGCAATACCAGGTCAATGCGTGGAGTGGACAGAGCAAGCTCTTTTTCCATCTCCCTGTTCGAAAAATCCATTTAATATATGGTCCCCAGATAGGGGACGTATCAGATATTAAACTGATAAGAACAGATTTTTTTTTTTTTTTTTTTTTACTTGGTTGCGTCAGAAGACGCCAATACATATTTAGTTCTTAATATACTATGCGTCTCATCATCCGAAACCAAAAAAGCTCTCTTTTTTTTTTTTTTTAATTATATTTCCTCAATTAAAAGATATAAACATAAAACCAATTAAACAAACAAGACAAACAAACACATAAATCCCACCAAAAAAACTTCTTATATCACTATTTTTTGTCTTTTTTTGCACATCACCGCCAATAAAGCATCCTGTATATCTTCATATTCCTTTTTCGAGACATCTATTTTTTCATTTAAAATGTCCACCAACCAATCCTTCACTTCAAATTTCTTTATAAACTCCACAGGATCTTTTTCATAAATCGTCATGACTTTGTCACGCGCTTTTTGTCTGGCTTCGCCCGGATACTCTTTTTCCAGGTAACTATAGTATCCTTCTACCACCTTTAATTTCTTTTTCTTTCTTACTATTTCACTTTCGGAATCCGACAATTCCAATCCGACTTCCTTTTCTATTTTTCGTTTAGCAGCTTCACCATCACTTTCCTCAATACTCTCTGCTTCTCCCATTTGTTGGGACACCTCTATCTTTTCCACTTTCTCACTTGCACTCTTTACCTTTTTCTCTTTTTTACTAGGGCAAGAGGAATACAGATGCCCTATACCTCCACACAGATTACATTTTCTTTCTTTTTTACATTCCTTTGGTAAATGCCCGTCTTCTTCACATTTTGAGCACCACAAATAAGAACAATCTTCTTTCTTATGGCCATACTTCTTGCATTTCCGACAAAAGTCGGCCATCCCATTAAAGAAAAGATCCCCATTCACAGCTCCAATCTTAAATCGACTTGGCGGAAAGGTAATCTCACCTCCAGAACCTTCTTTGAACAAGACCAAAAACCGCCACTTGGTAGTCCATAGACCATACTTATTGTAGACTTTACCAATAGAATGAATCTTCTCACAGTACCTTTCCAAAAACACACAAATATCCTCCTCAGGAACGTAAGGGCTGTACATCTGTACGGTCAAAACTTTTTCTCTCCTTGGATAGTGGGGCAGCACTCTAACACCACTCAGGATTGAACTTGTATTGAACTGTTCCACTTTCTTCAAAACAGAAAAGCAAATATCTTCTGTGAAGAAGATCACATCGTAAACACCTCTCCTCGGGAACTCCAACATGGACAGGATCAACTCCTTCCGGACACCGACCAGCCCAAACAGGAACTCCTCAAAAAGGAAGGTAAGGCCTTTCTCCTTTTTCTGCGCATCTTCCAGAATAAAACGAATGCCGTTCTTGATTTTCTCATGCGTAGGGACTTCACGCCAAACCGCAGCTTGAACCTCCATCTCCATCATCGGCATACCAGACATCCCAGGAACTGCGCCCTCACTCGCCACAGACATAGCGGGTAGGTAGGTGATCGCTCCTCGTTGCTCAGGGACTAGGCCGTCCCCCCTATAGCAGCAAGAGCTTCAACCCCAGCTATAAACTGGGGTCTCCACTCAAGGCCGAGGGTCCGGGTACCCTGAGCACCTCCGGCCAAGACCAAGGCAATACCTTTCGATACTACACTTGATCTTAGCCAAAAGGCCGAGAAGCGATAACCCGAAAAGGGGACGCCGTCGGGACCGACGTTCGCCAACCTTGACCATTTCTCAAGGCGACAGGCTGCAGCCTCCAGGCCCCAAACACATTCCAGGAGCACTGCTGCTCTCTCTCTCGCTCGCCAACCGGGGAGAGACCGTACACAACATCATGCTCTTCTTCCAGTATTCTATCTGCATAGCTCCGCCCACTTCTGGACACGCCCTCGTCCTCACACGTGCGTGACGTCCTGCTGCCGGAACACGCCAAACCAAACAGATAGACTGATGTAGAGGAGTGCAGGGGGGAAAAAAAAAAAAAAAAAAAACCACAACCAGCAGGCATGCATTGTTGATTGTGATGTCAGAGACCATTGTTGAGTGTTCCATCAGGGCCCCTTGTGATGTCAGCCCGTGACCAGCTGCCGACTACACAATGCCCCTTGTGACACGTGCAGTGTTCCGTCCATGATCCACACAGGAGGCCTGGCTGCAGGTACATAGGAAGTGCTGGGCAACTTTCTCAGCAGCCTCCCTCCAAATCCAGTTCAGAAGATCCACAAGAGGGAGACACAGGCTTGCTTTACACGCTTGAGGACTGGGAAATTCAAATGGCAACATCCAACAACAACAACAAGTGTGATCCAAAGGTGTCAATTTCAAGGAACAGGGAATGCCATGGGCACAAGTGCCGCCACATCCCTAGGTCAGTCAAGTGCGTGTAGGTCCAAACACCTCATTCAGCTAATGGGAGCCAATTAACCCATTAGTCTTAATTGGATTTGAGGTGAGGAGACTGGGCGGCGGCGGCTGGCTGGCTGCTGGAACCTACCAGGAGATGGACAGACGAACCAGCTGCAGGTGTAGCGTAG
The DNA here is from genome assembly GCA_900303285.1 of Rhinella marina. Classification (NCBI taxonomy): domain Eukaryota; kingdom Metazoa; phylum Chordata; class Amphibia; order Anura; family Bufonidae; genus Rhinella; species Rhinella marina. Next base: position 30,336 of record ONZH01013183.1, on the reverse strand, counting down.
GCAGCAACAGCACAGGCGAGACTGCAGACTTTTCCCACTACTTGCTGGATGAAGCTGGGAAGGATGGATTCATTCTGTTTTTTGATACCGGATTAGAAAGGGGTGCACCGGTCCTGGAGGTACTGCAATACCAGGTCAATGCGTGGAGTGGACAGAGCAAGCTCTTTTTCCATCTCCCTGTTCGAAAAATCCATTTAATATATGGTCCCCAGATAGGGGACGTATCAGATATTAAACTGATAAGAACAGATACTACACTTGATCTTAGCCAAAAGGCCGAGAAGCGATAACCCGAAAAGGGGACGCCGTCGGGACCGACGTTCGCCAACCTTGACCATTTCTCAAGGCGACAGGCTGCAGCCTCCAGGCCCCAAACACATTCCAGGAGCACTGCTGCTCTCTCTCTCGCTCGCCAACCGGGGAGAGACCGTACACAACATCATGCTCTTCTTCCAGTATTCTATCTGCATAGCTCCGCCCACTTCTGGACACGCCCTCGTCCTCACACGTGCGTGACGTCCTGCTGCCGGAACACGCCAAACCAAACAGATAGACTGATGTAGAGGAGTGCAGGGGGGAAAAAAAAAAAAAAAAAAAACCACAACCAGCAGGCATGCATTGTTGATTGTGATGTCAGAGACCATTGTTGAGTGTTCCATCAGGGCCCCTTGTGATGTCAGCCCGTGACCAGCTGCCGACTACACAATGCCCCTTGTGACACGTGCAGTGTTCCGTCCATGATCCACACAGGAGGCCTGGCTGCAGGTACATAGGAAGTGCTGGGCAACTTTCTCAGCAGCCTCCCTCCAAATCCAGTTCAGAAGATCCACAAGAGGGAGACACAGGCTTGCTTTACACGCTTGAGGACTGGGAAATTCAAATGGCAACATCCAACAACAACAACAAGTGTGATCCAAAGGTGTCAATTTCAAGGAACAGGGAATGCCATGGGCACAAGTGCCGCCACATCCCTAGGTCAGTCAAGTGCGTGTAGGTCCAAACACCTCATTCAGCTAATGGGAGCCAATTAACCCATTAGTCTTAATTGGATTTGAGGTGAGGAGACTGGGCGGCGGCGGCTGGCTGGCTGCTGGAACCTACCAGGAGATGGACAGACGAACCAGCTGCAGGTGTAGCGTAGGCAGCAACAGCACAGGCGAGACTGCAGACTTTTCCCACTACTTGCTGGATGAAGCTGGGAAGGATGGATTCATTCTGTTTTTTGATACCGGATTAGAAAGGGGTGCACCGGTCCTGGAGGTACTGCAATACCAGGTCAATGCGTGGAGTGGACAGAGCAAGCTCTTTTTCCATCTCCCTGTTCGAAAAATCCATTTAATATATGGTCCCCAGATAGGGGACGTATCAGATATTAAACTGATAAGAACAGATTTTTTTTTTTTTTTTTTTTCAGTTGGTTGCGTCAGAAGACGCCTAATACATACTTAGTTCTTATAATATATTATGCGTCTCATCATCCGAAACCAAACCTTCTTTTTAATCACATTTTCTAAAAATAATATACACATAAAAACCGATTAGACAAACAAAGACAAAACAAACACAAAAACACCACGGATTCTTCTTATATTGCTATTTTCTGTCTCTTTTTACTCATCACTGCCAACAAAGCATCCTGTAAATCTTCATACTCTTCTTTTGAAACATCTATCTTCTCATTTAAGATATCCACCAACCATTTTTTAACTTCAAATCTCCTTATAAAATCAGCAGGATCTTTCTCATAAATAATCATAACTTTATCACGAGCCTTTTGTCTAGCTTGACCCGGATATTCTCTTTCCAAATAATCATAATAACCTTCTACTATCTTTAACTTCTTTTTCCTTCTCCTTTTTGCTACCTCTCCTTCAGAATCCGATAATTCCAGTCCAACTTCCTTCTCTATCTTTCGTTTAACCACTTCACTGTCACTTTCCTCTACACTCTCTCTCATTTGTTGAGCCACCTCCATCTCTTCTGATTTTCCACTTACACTCTTTATCTTTTCCTCTTTCTTGCCAGAACGCCCTATCTCTTCTTTAACAAATTCCTTCCTTTGAAACTCTTCTTCAAATACTTCCGAACTTCCACCCGATCTTTCTGAATCTCCACCAAACAAATTTTCAATCACATCACTGGTTAAGTCCTGCATAACAATTGATTCTTCTCCTTTCTTCTTACCTCCTCTATTCCTTTTTGGACACTCTTTAAACTTATGCTCCAAACTCTGACATAGATTACATCTCAAATACTCTGGACAATCTTTCGGCAAATGAGTGTTATCTCCACATATTCCACATTCCACTCTGTGACAATTTTCTTTATCATGCCCATATTTGCGACATTGACGACAATAAACCGGCATACCCTTGAAAAAAATATCACCATTAATATTCCCAATTTTAAATCTGGCCGGCGGTAGCCTTGGACAGTTCAACTCATCCATCCTCCATTTTACCAGAAACTTCCATTTACTAGTCCAAAAACCGAACTCATTATACACTTTCCCTTTTGGCACGATATATTCACAATAATTTTTCAAAAAAGTCCATATATCTTCTCCATCCACCAAAGGCGAGTACATCTTGACAATGACCAATCTCTCATGGCAAGGGAAATGAGTAATTACTCTAATTCCCTCCCATCTTCCATCTCTTGACTGTTGAACTTTATCCACATAGAAATCACAAAGTTCTTGATTAAGGTATACCACATCATAAATACCTCTTTTAGGATAGTCCATCACGGCTAAAACGTCCTGTTTCCGGGTCTTCAAAAGATCCAGCAAAATTTCCTTCATCATGTACTGGAAACCTTTCTCTCCCCGATAATCCTCCAGGACCAAAAACCGAACAGTATGCTGCACCTTCTCAAAATCCGGAATCACGTCTCCAAACTCCTCCACACGGACTCCTTGAGCGACAGCCATCTTGTCAAAAGAGCCTCCACACTCCAAAGAAATGTGAGGTGATCGCCTCCCGTTGCCTGGGGACTAAGCCGGCAGCCCAATAGCAGCAATGGCTCGGACACTGGCCATAAACCAATGCCCTCACCAAGGGCCGAGCAACCGGGTACCCCAGGCACCTCCCAGCCAAGACCAAGGCAGCACTGTCAGGTACTACACTTGATCTTAGCCAAAAGGCCGAGAAGCGATAACCCGAAAAGGGGACGCCGTCGGGACCGACGTTCGCCAACCTTGACCATTTCTCAAGGCGACAGGCTGCAGCCTCCAGGCCCCAAACACATTCCAGGAGCACTGCTGCTCTCTCTCTCGCTCGCCAACCGGGGAGAGACCGTACACAACATCATGCTCTTCTTCCAGTATTCTATCTGCATAGCTCCGCCCACTTCTGGACACGCCCTCGTCCTCACACGTGCGTGACGTCCTGCTGCCGGAACACGCCAAACCAAACAGATAGACTGATGTAGAGGAGTGCAGGGGGGAAAAAAAAAAAAAAAAAAACCACAACCAGCAGGCATGCATTGTTGATTGTGATGTCAGAGACCATTGTTGAGTGTTCCATCAGGGCCCCTTGTGATGTCAGCCCGTGACCAGCTGCCGACTACACAATGCCCCTTGTGACACGTGCAGTGTTCCGTCCATGATCCACACAGGAGGCCTGGCTGCAGGTACATAGGAAGTGCTGGGCAACTTTCTCAGCAGCCTCCCTCCAAATCCAGTTCAGAAGATCCACAAGAGGGAGACACAGGCTTGCTTTACACGCTTGAGGACTGGGAAATTCAAATGGCAACATCCAACAACAACAACAAGTGTGATCCAAAGGTGTCAATTTCAAGGAACAGGGAATGCCATGGGCACAAGTGCCGCCACATCCCTAGGTCAGTCAAGTGCGTGTAGGTCCAAACACCTCATTCAGCTAATGGGAGCCAATTAACCCATTAGTCTTAATTGGATTTGAGGTGAGGAGACTGGGCGGCGGCGGCTGGCTGGCTGCTGGAACCTACCAGGAGATGGACAGACGAACCAGCTGCAGGTGTAGCGTAGGCAGCAACAGCACAGGCGAGACTGCAGACTTTTCCCACTACTTGCTGGATGAAGCTGGGAAGGATGGATTCATTCTGTTTTTTGATACCGGATTAGAAAGGGGTGCACCGGTCCTGGAGGTACTGCAATACCAGGTCAATGCGTGGAGTGGACAGAGCAAGCTCTTTTTCCATCTCCCTGTTCGAAAAATCCATTTAATATATGGTCCCCAGATAGGGGACGTATCAGATATTAAACTGATAAGAACAGATTTTTTTGATTGAAAACGTCTTTATTGCAATCCAATCGTCAATACATACATACTCAGTACTGCGACGCAGCGCAGGCCACGAGGCAGCACATAATAAATACTTACAATCGTCGCTCTTTAGCATGGTATTGTCATGTAAAACACAGGCTAACCTACGCTATACATCACAATACATGCTACACTAGCATACCTATTCAATCACGATGACACAAAAGAACCTTTCAACAAAGCATTTAGACAGTGATGAGGGGTGGGGGAGGGGAAGGAGGGGGTAGGGAGGGGAGATCACATGCCCGAAGCTTTATTGAACTAACACACACCACAGGGGGGAAGAGGGGGAAGGAGAGGGGTTTAGTCCTCTTCTTCGTCGATGTCGTCCAGGAAGTTGTAGTCCCGCAACAGGCTGTGGATAAGCCTGCGGCAGTCCAGGACGGACATGCTCTCCCTCCTGAGGATGAGCCGGTTCCTGGCAAGCCATATAGCGTCCTTAAAACAGTTCATAAGGCGCCAGGCCTCCTGGATGGCCTCAACAGAATGAATCCCAGGAAATAGTCCGTACAACACCGAGGTGTGTTGCAGGCAGTTCCTGGGCACCGAGTCTTTGAGTTCATGTTCCAGGGCATCCAAAAGGCCCTGCGCAAAGGGGCACTCCCAGAAAAGGTGGTACGATGTTTCCTCCGTGAAGGGGCACCTGGGGCAGTACCGCGTTTTGCACAGGTTGCGGGCGTGCATGAATGACCGGATGGGTAGACCACCCTGGATGGCCATCCATGACAAGTCCTTGTGCCCGTTGGTTAACCTGTCTGAAGACACATTAGTCCAAACTGTCTCTGCGGTGTCATCAGGGAGCCCTGGAATTGACTCCGCCAAGTCCTTTGCTCTGATTAGCTTGTGGATGGTCTTGGGTTTCCACAAGTCGGGCTTGAGGCCCTCCAGTTGATGTTCCCTCACGAACCGGACGACGTCTCCGTAATACCACGGAGCGTGCCAGTTGTAAGGGATGGAGCTGTCCCACTTGTCCCAGCCCAGACCTCTCCAGAGGGGCAGGAGAAAAAAGCGAGACATAGCCTTGCCCGCAGAGCCGTTTGCTGTCCTCAGAGTCCGACGAACGCTGTCACAAACAAAGGCGATCCGCAGTAACGTGGGCAGGTCCGGAATTCCTTTCCCACCCTTGCGGGGCTCTTTGTACATGATGGCTCGCTTCACTCTGTCCATTTTCGATCCCCAGACAAAGCGAAACACTGTCCTGGTAATGGCCCTAGAAACGGTAGCCAGAGGGGGCCACGCCTGTGCGGTGTACTGTAGCACAGGCAGAACTTCGTTACGCAGGACGAGCGCTTTGCCCTCGATAGTGAGTTGTCTGAGGCTCCATAGTCCAATCCGTTGGTTGACTTTGGCCAAGCGTTCTTCCCAAGACTTGAGGGCTGCGCCTTCCTTCCCAAACCAGACTCCGAGGATTTGGATGAAGTCTGATTTGATGGTAAATGGGAAGGGGGCAGAAGAAGCCAGTTGCCAGTCCCCGAAGAGCATGGCTTCCGACTTCCCGCAGTTGACTTTGGCCCCTGAAGCTTGTCCGAACTCCTCGCAGGTCTGGACGAGTGCAGTCACCGAACGCCGGTCGGCGCAGAAGACGGTCACGTCGTCCATGTACAGCGAGCACTTGACCTCGTAGCGTCCTGGTCCTGGTGCGGTGATCCCTCTGATCTCTCCATTCTGCCGGATAGACTCCGCGAAGAGCTCTATAACACAAACAAAAAGGAGAGGTGAAAGAGGGCAGCCTTGTCTGACCCCGGAACGCACCTGAAAGGGGTCAGTCTTCCAGCCGTTCACCAACACCGTGCTGTAAATGTCAAGGTACATTAGGTTAACAAACGAGCAGAACCTCCTGCCTAGACCCAGCTTGCGCAAAGCCTTGCCCATGAATTCATGGGAGACGCGGTCAAAGGCCTTCTCCTGGTCGAGGCTGACCAGGGCCGCATGTACACGGCGGTCTTTGATGTATTGTACCGTGTCTCGCATGAGAGCGAGGCTGTCTGCGATCCTGCGGCCAGGGATGCCGCAGGTCTGGTCCGGGTGGATGATCCCACCGATGACAACCTTCAGCCGGTTGGCCAGTACCTTGGCGAGGATCTTGTAGTCCACGTTCAGGAGAGAGATGGGACGCCAATTTTTTAAGTCACATCTCTCCCCCTTCCGCTTATACAGGATCGTGATCATGCCTTCCCTCAACGATGGGGGCATTCTACCCTCCACCACCATCTCCTCATAGAGTTCCAGCAGGTCCGGACAGATCAGGTCCCCCAGCGCTACATAGAGCTCGGCTGGAAGACCGTCACTGCCCGGGGTCCTGCCGGACCTAAAGGATCTAGCGGCAGAGAGCAGCTCCCCCACCGTCAGAGGGTCATCCATCGCCTCCGCACCTGCAGGGTCAAGATGGTTAGTGATACCTGACAGGAATTTATCGGCGGCTATCGGATCGGTGTTCTTCGGGGAGTAGAGGTCGCTGTAGTAGTCTGTGACGACTCCCATCACTTCCTCCTTCCCTGTTCGCATGTTTCCATCCTTGTCTCGGAGTTCGTTCAGGGGCGTGTGGCCGGCATGGAGTTTCCTGAAAAAGAACGAGTTACATTTCTCACCCTTCTCCAGGTTCTCCACCTTGGAACGGAAGATGATTCGCTTGGATTCCTCCTCAAAGTGCCTTTTCAGGCTCTTTTTGGTCTCCTCCAGCTCCTCCCTCACGTTCCAGCCGCACAGATGAAGGTCTTGCAGGGACCGCAACTGACGCTGCAGCTCTCTGAAGTCCCTTTTCTTCTCACACGCCTGTTGTTGTTGCTTGGCCTGAAAGAAACAGCGAAACTGGACTTTAACATACTCCCACCAGTCACTAGTTCGTGCAAACAAGCATTTGTCGTTCCGCCAGGCTATGTAGGTGTCTCTAAGCTCCGCAAGCACATCCTCGCGATTCAGCAGAGCGCAATTCAGTTTCCAGGATCCAGGGCCGGGGGGGAACCCGTCGCCAAGGACGCACTGGACCTGAACGGCCCTGTGATCGGAGAAGAAGCAAGGGATCATAGAGTACCCGCACCGCCTGACTGCCCGAGAGGTGAACACAAAGTCTATCCTAGAACGGAGTGAGCCATCGGGTCGGCTCCACGTATAATTCACGGAGCCTTTCCCCATGGATCCCACAACGTCCCGCAAGGACGCTTCGGTTACCATCTCGATAAGCAGCTTGGAAGTGACATCCAACTTGCTTGAAGTACCGGAGCTGCGTCCGTCCTCCTCGATCGGGCAGTTGAAGTCCCCGGCCATCACTACGGTCCTAGTGGTAGCGAGCTGCAGTCGCAGGGCCTGGAAGAGCTCCAGTCGCTCACCCTTGTCAGGGGAAGCGTACACGTTGATGAGCCTAACCGGCTCTCCCGCCCAGGAACCGTCTACGACAAGAAGTCTGCCGCAGACGAGCTCCTGGACGGAGTCAAGTGTAAAGGTGCTTCCCCTGAGGAGGATGGCCACCCCAGCCGACTTACAGTCGCCCCCACCGGACCAGTAGGACGGACCATGGGACCACAATCTGGCCAGATGGTTGTGAGACCTAGAGGGGGGCAGTGCACACTCCTGCAACATGAAGACGTCGGCAACCTGAGAGGAAAGAAAAGCTAGCACCGTCTGGCACCTAGACCTATCCCTAATGCTCCTGACATTAATGGAAAAAAGGTTAAAGTTTGCCATCATGGAGGAGAAAGAAACAGGTTAGCGGAAACGATACAGCTTAGTTACCACCCCGGTCGTCCGGCGGCTTCTCTTCGTCTTGCGTGCCGTCTATGGGTTGCCCCAAAAACAGCAGGCACTGTGCTTCCAGTTCCTGGAGGGCGTTGGTCTGGACGACTTGAAAGTCCTGCAGCTCTTCGCCCTCGATGATGGTCTCCAGCTCTTTCACGATGTGGTCCATTTCTTCTGCGTCGGGCAGGGGGTCTTCCTCCACCTCGATCATCTTCTTCTTGGAGTGGTCAGCGACGGGGCTGTCCCTCTCCTTCCTTTTTCTTGGCTGGACACCTGGGGAGACAAGAGGGGGAAAGTCCTCCGTGGTGTGGGCTGTAGCAGCTGGAGGGGGGTTAAGTGCTGCTACAGTGGTGGCCAGGGGGCGGGTTGGGCTGGAGGCGCGTGAAAGTGCCACTGAGGTAATGGGCGGGATTAGGATAGCCTCAGTGGTGGTGACGGGGAGGGAGGAGGCTGGGCGGGGAGGGTTGGTCACGGGAGCTTGGGCAGGGGCAGGTGTCCGCTTACCCTCCTTCTTGGATGGCTTCTCTCTGGGCTTCGCTGCTGCCGGAGCCGAGGCTGGCTTCCCACTGGCCGGAGCCTTGGCTACGACTGATGCCCAGCTGCGGTCCCTCTTTGGACAGTCCTTGTAGATGTGGGAGGGCAGTCCGCACAGGTTGCACGCCATCTTCTTGGGGCAGTCCTTGGTCTCGTGTCCTGTCACCCGGCAGATTCGGCAGGGATTCTCCTCACAGTTCTTCATCTCGTGACCCTTCTTCCCACATTTCCTGCAGAACTGTGGCATATCCGGGTAGTAGATGAGCCCGTGGGAGTTTCCGAGGGAAAATGACTGGGGCAGGTGCTGGAGGCCGTCTTCGGAGGTCGAGTCCTTGTTCAATTTCACAATCACCGACCACTTCCCGGTCCAGAAGCCGAGTCCGTTCAGGATGTGGGTGGGCTCCCTCACCACTGTGCAGAACCGCTTCAGGAAGGTGGTGATGTCTTTGCCGGGGGTGTGCGGGTTCCTCATAGACACCGTGATCCTTCTCTCCTCTCTCTGAACGGGGCAGTTCCCGACGAAGCGAGAGAATGGAGAGTCCGGTGCCGCCGATTTCACCGCTTCCCAGTATCTTCTGCAGATGTTGATCGACGCGAAGGTCACGTAGAAGATTCCGGTCACGAAGGCTTGTACGCTGAGGGTCTCTGGCTTCGAAAACCCCTGCTCCACCAGCATCTTCTTACAGAAGACCTCCTCGGTCATGTCTGGGACCCTCCCATCCACCTCCTTGAGCTTCAGGGCGACAGTCTGCCGCATCCAGGGCTCCAGGGAAGGAGCGGCCTGGCTGGGCTTTCCGCCTCCCTTCTGCTGGGCAGAAGTGGCGGGGTTAGGTCCAGAAGAACCAGGGGGGTTGGAGTCTTGGGGCTTCTTGGCTGGTCCCTCAGCCTTCTTGCTGGTCTTGGAAGGCTTGGAGGTTGAGGCCATGGCTTCTCCCTTCTTGTCTTCCTCTCCCTGGAGAATCTCCGCAAGGTGTCCCTTTTGCCACAGGTGGGAGTGGCTATGCAGATTTCCTCCTTGCTGGGCGGGGCTTCTTCCGGGGAAGAAATTCGCCGAGCTTCTTTTTCTCGTCGAGGTTTTCCCGGAGTCGGAGGTCCTCGTCGTCGGCGATTCGGCGTCGGGGTTCGTCTTCCGGGTTCCTCGTCGAGTCTTCGCAAAGATCTTCTCCTTGATCGCAGTCGGAGAAAATCTTCCAAAAAGGTCTTCTTAGGCTGTCGAGATCCAAGTAAGCACTGTCTAACGTCGTACACCAGGACTATTAAGCCACAGGCCAAGAGGAGGTCGGAGACCAGAACACTCTTGTTCCTAGGGGAATAGCCCTACACCCAATAGCAACAGTGAGCTGAAGCCGAATTTAATCGACGATGCCCAAAGGCCGAGTGTAGGGGGTACCCAAAGGACCTGAGCCGGCAAGTCAAGGCAGACAGAAAGAGCAGACTACACTTGATCTTAGCCAAAAGGCCGAGAAGCGATAACCCGAAAAGGGGACGCCGTCGGGACCGACGTTCGCCAACCTTGACCATTTCTCAAGGCGACAGGCTGCAGCCTCCAGGCCCCAAACACATTCCAGGAGCACTGCTGCTCTCTCTCTCGCTCGCCAACCGGGGAGAGACCGTACACAACATCATGCTCTTCTTCCAGTATTCTATCTGCATAGCTCCGCCCACTTCTGGACACGCCCTCGTCCTCACACGTGCGTGACGTCCTGCTGCCGGAACACGCCAAACCAAACAGATAGACTGATGTAGAGGAGTGCAGGGGGGAAAAAAAAAAAAAAAAAAAACCACAACCAGCAGGCATGCATTGTTGATTGTGATGTCAGAGACCATTGTTGAGTGTTCCATCAGGGCCCCTTGTGATGTCAGCCCGTGACCAGCTGCCGACTACACAATGCCCCTTGTGACACGTGCAGTGTTCCGTCCATGATCCACACAGGAGGCCTGGCTGCAGGTACATAGGAAGTGCTGGGCAACTTTCTCAGCAGCCTCCCTCCAAATCCAGTTCAGAAGATCCACAAGAGGGAGACACAGGCTTGCTTTACACGCTTGAGGACTGGGAAATTCAAATGGCAACATCCAACAACAACAACAAGTGTGATCCAAAGGTGTCAATTTCAAGGAACAGGGAATGCCATGGGCACAAGTGCCGCCACATCCCTAGGTCAGTCAAGTGCGTGTAGGTCCAAACACCTCATTCAGCTAATGGGAGCCAATTAACCCATTAGTCTTAATTGGATTTGAGGTGAGGAGACTGGGCGGCGGCGGCTGGCTGGCTGCTGGAACCTACCAGGAGATGGACAGACGAACCAGCTGCAGGTGTAGCGTAGGCAGCAACAGCACAGGCGAGACTGCAGACTTTTCCCACTACTTGCTGGATGAAGCTGGGAAGGATGGATTCATTCTGTTTTTTGATACCGGATTAGAAAGGGGTGCACCGGTCCTGGAGGTACTGCAATACCAGGTCAATGCGTGGAGTGGACAGAGCAAGCTCTTTTTCCATCTCCCTGTTCGAAAAATCCATTTAATATATGGTCCCCAGATAGGGGACGTATCAGATATTAAACTGATAAGAACAGATTTTTTTTTTTTCCTCAGTAGAATAGACATTCAATACACTTAATCAGTCCACTCCATCGTGGCTCAAACCATAAAATGTCTATAAAACATCATAGGAACCCTATCACCTACTAAAAAACACAAATTGATCAGAATTTTACTCACATATATTTCCAGTGGGATACCTTCCATATTTTCTCAGCCTCCACTTCTCCCATCCTTTTCTTTATCCAACAGAAAAATCGTAAAAAATCCTAGATAGAAAAATTCTCGAACATTCTTTTGGAGACAGAACAACATGTTTAAAAACCACCAGGTTCCTAATATCCCACAATACTTCTTTCAGTACAGTAAAAAGCAACCAGCAGACACGAGAATTAGATAAAATTCTAAAATCCTGACCAATAAAAACCTTCTCATAACTAAAATCCTTCCAACCTGTAAGTGCCTTAAAAAAACCTTTTAAGATACTAAAAGTCTGTTTCGCATAATCACATTCCCAAATAAGATGATGTATATCCTCGATGTCCCCACAGCCTTCTCTTGGACATCTTTCTGTCACTCTCACCCCTCTAGAGCTCATAAAAGATCTGGTTGGGAGGCATCCGTGAAAACAAAGCCATGCAACATCTTTTTGTTTGTTAGAAAGACCAATCACACCAAAAAGTCTCCACACCTTTGCTGCTTGTGAGGAACTACAGAATGGCACATCACATTGTACTTCACTTCTCCTTCCAACCTTTACAATCTCATTCTTTTCAGTTTTTTTAATGGAGCTTAAACCAAACTGATCATAAAAGGACTTGAGGACCGCATAAAACCCTGGAATCACGAAAGCAATTGGTCTCCCCAGTTCCCTTTCACACCAACTCCATTTTATAAAAAGCCATCCAGCTAAATACCTACACATAGCAGCAGTTCTATTATTATTCTTCATGATCTTAAAAATTAGTAAAAAATAATGCATCCGGATAAAAAACTCGATATTAGGAAAATCGTACCCACCAAGTTCAATTCTACTCATTACTGCAGTCCTCTTGACTTTTTCCATCTTTGACCCCCAGAAAAAAACAAACAGCCTTCTAGCCATCCTCCTAAACCAAAGCTTGCTTGGTGGTAAAATGATTGTCGTATATAAAATCAGGGGCAAAATCACTGACTTGATAATCAGAACTTTCCCTTTTAAAGATAATTGTCTCAGTTTCCAAAAATTCAATTTTTTCTCCACCTTACTTTGTAACATTGCATGACTCTTGACGCCTTTGTTATTTTTTTCAAAAATTACTCCTAAAATTTCTGTTTCCTCTTTCTTGGGTATTCCAATGACATTAACGTCCACCTGTTTTCCATAATTGACCAACTGACATTTATTCCAGTTAATGTTCATTCCAGCGATACTACAAAAAATCTTTAGATGCAGATTCACCCTATTTAAATCTGACTGTGATCTACATGCAAAAACAATATCGTCCATATACCCGAAGGATTTAACTCTTCTCCCATCACCTCCGGGTATAAAAAAGCCTTCCACACACTTGTCTTTCTGTATGGATTTTAAAAGCGGTTCCACTGCACAGACAAAAAGGATTGGGGAGAGAGGGCATCCCTGTCTAACACCTGACTTAATGTCGACAGCATGACACACCCTCCCGTTTATCATCACATTACTAGTAACCTCCTTGTACATACCTCTTATTACTTCAATGATTTTACTCGGAATACCCATCTTCTCCAATACAAAAAATAAAAACCTATGAGACACTTTGTCGAAGGCCTTTTCAAAATCCGTGGTCTCAATAAATAAGGGAACGTCATTAAAATTTGAATAATAAATAATATCACGCAGTAAAATCAGGTTGTCTGAGATCTTTCTCCCTGGGACTGCACAAACCTGATACTCACCTACCATATAAGAGACCACTTCACTTAATCTATTCGCAATAATTTTAGCAATAATTTTATAATCGCAATTAAGCAATGTTATAGGACGCCAGTTCTTAATATCTTTCACATCACCTTTTTTATGTATAAGCGTAATGATACCTTTTTTCATAGAAGAAGAAATAGAACCATTTTTAAAAACAAAATCCACCACATTACACACTTCCTCTCCAATAATATCCCAATAATAAGAATAAAATTCTACAGGCAAGCCGTCACAACCAGGGGTCTTCCCTTTTGCCATTTTATCCACCGCATTTTTGACTTCCTCTTCACAAATGTCATCTATCAGAAACGCCTTTTTCTCTCTTGGGATATCATCAGATAAAAACTCACAATACTCCTGGATCTCAACATCTGTAGCTTTGCTGTTATTATTGAAAAGTTCACCATAAAAATCACAAATACTCTCACACATCTCCTCACCAAACCTTTCACCTTCAGGAGACAAGACAGACTTAAAAACACCTTTGGACTTCAGGCTTTTTTTAAAGAAATACCTTGAGCATTTTTCATTCTCTTCTAAATGCTGCACTTTGGATCTTTGCACTATACTTTTCCCTTTTTCCAGAAACTCTTTCTTCCTTTCTTCTTTTATTACCTTAATTTCATCCTCCACTTCAAAACCACAAGTTCTCAACTTATACAATGCTTCAAGTCTGGAAATTAAAACCTCCTCCTGCCTCCTCTTTTCTTGCGCCCTTTTCACACTAATACGTTTAAAAAACAAGGCTATTTTCTCTTTTGTCCAATCCCACCAATCCAATATGCTACTAAAACCCTTCTGCTGTCTAGCACAGAATAAAAACATCCTCTTAAAAGCACTTTTGACTTCTTCCTCCTGCAGCAAGCTTATATTAAGTTTCCAATAACCACGCCCAAAGGTTATTGAATTCGCAATGCCAATCTCAGCAAAAATGATTTTATGATCTGACAGACTGGTCATCATGTGGTCACATCTTATCAGCTCCATTCCATCTGCAATGAGAATATAATCAATTCTTGATTTGGATCGACCGCTATCCGCAATGTACGTATATTTCTCATCCGCATTGACCATCAGTCCAGCATCTCTGAAATGTAAATCTTGCACCATTTCATTGAATAAGGAAGAAGTCACATCAGTTTTAGCTTCTACAGTGCTTTTTCTATCCTGCGAAGTTCTAATACAATTAAAATCACCTAAAACAATAGTAAAATCTCGGCCAGGCAAACAACATTTAAGAGTTTCTAAAAAAGACACCCGTTCTTGCTTATCTGCTGGAGCATAAGCATTAAAAACTCTAAAACGCTGACCTAAAAACTCAAACACCAACAACATACACCTCCCTGGCACAATCACTTTCTGTTCTAAAACTTGAATACTATTGTTTTTAATCAAAAAACCAACTCCTTCATTCTTATTATCCGTTGCAGTAGACCAAAAGGATTGTCCATACTCCCATTCAGATTGGTGAGGCGCAGACCTAATAGCACATTCCTGCAACCCTATTATATCAGCCTTTATATTCACCAAGGAGTCAAAAATGGCTGCCCTCCTAACAACAGAACCCATTCCTCTCACATTGAAGGATGCCACCACAACACTCATGATGAGCAAATTGAGAATATTTACAGCCATCTTACTATTTAGAAAAGGTCTGACTCAACACTCTCCTTTCTAACAAATTCTCCACTTCAGGCGATTCTGGACCAGAATCCCTGCCACCCCGGAAACCACCAGAAAGAACAGGATCATTCTGGTTCCCAGACCAAGCTCCTTCCTCCCCTCTCTTATAACGTTTCATATCAGAACTAGGATACTCATCCATCTCTAATTCCCCTTCACTCTCACTTTCAACTCTCTGACCGGGAGTTAAAGAGGCATCAGAATCAATTTCTCCCTCCTGACAATCCATCTCCTCCCCTTCTCCAACCACATGATCCAGACCATCTTCCACCTCACTTACCTCACTGCTAGAAATCTCCCCCAACACTTCAATAGATTCTTGGGGTTTTACCTTTTTTTTCCCAGCAGCCTTAGACCCCACCCCTTTTTTTAAATTTCCCTCCAAAACAGATTTTCCCGCCAAACATTTCTCCACCACCTCCTCCATTTTCTCTTCAGAAACTGCCGTCTGTCCATTGTTACCACCAACACTCTCTTCTCCAACGCCAACAATATTTTGCACAATTACACTTGTACCACCTTTAGCAACATCTGCATAAGAAACACCTTTTTTACCTTGCCCTACTCTACCCTTCTTTTCTTCAGCAATTTTAGCATAGCATTGTTTAGTACTAAAATACTGACACTGCTTTGCCAAATGATTATTACTGCCACAAACATCACAACACTTCTTTTCTTTACAATCCTTCATATTATGCCCAGTTTGACCACAATTTCTACACACTTCCCCCTTCTGGGGGCATTCCTCCTGTACATGGCCATAGGTAAAACAATGTCTACAGTACTTTAACTGACCTGGGTAGTAGCAAAAACCCCTCTCTCCACCAATAGAAAAAACCGCAGGAACCGAACAATTTTTCTTAAATCTAACAAAGTATCTTCTTTTCCCATTTAGGTAACCGTGCTTGTTTGTAAGCCTTTTGTCAAAGGATACTTCATCGCAATATCTCGCCAAAAACACACGCACTGTATTGTCATCCACCTTAGGGTTATACATATGTACAATAATTGCCTGCTTTACCAGTTGGAACGATGGGATGATCTTGACGTGTTCCAGTAAAGCCGGCTTCTTTTCCTCCTTCATCTTGATCAAATCCATGTAGATTCTCTGGCACAGACCCTCGGAAGAGACGGTGAGATCATAAATCCCTTGTTTTGGGAAATCTTGTAAAGCCAACACATCCCTTACCTCTAAGTAGGAGAGCTTCTTCAAAACCTCCCCTACGATCTGGTCCAATCCGATGCCGATTCTAAATCCATCATCGACCTCCAGCCGAACGGAGTCCTCGAGTCCTCGAGACATTTTTGAAAATTTTGCGCAGGCTCACCGATAGAGTTCACCTACAATCGCACTCGAAATATACTCCAGGGCCCCCCGCAAGGAGGACCCCGAATACTCCTTCCAGCCAAGACCCAGCCGCGAACCCCCAACTGGATCTTAGCCAAAAGGCCGAGAAGCGATAACCCGAAAAGGGGACGCCGTCGGGACCGACGTTCGCCAACCTTGACCATTTCTCAAGGCGACAGGCTGCAGCCTCCAGGCCCCAAACACATTCCAGGAGCACTGCTGCTCTCTCTCTCGCTCGCCAACCGGGGAGAGACCGTACACAACATCATGCTCTTCTTCCAGTATTCTATCTGCATAGCTCCGCCCACTTCTGGACACGCCCTCGTCCTCACACGTGCGTGACGTCCTGCTGCCGGAACACGCCAAACCAAACAGATAGACTGATGTAGAGGAGTGCAGGGGGGAAAAAAAAAAAAAAAAAAAACCACAACCAGCAGGCATGCATTGTTGATTGTGATGTCAGAGACCATTGTTGAGTGTTCCATCAGGGCCCCTTGTGATGTCAGCCCGTGACCAGCTGCCGACTACACAATGCCCCTTGTGACACGTGCAGTGTTCCGTCCATGATCCACACAGGAGGCCTGGCTGCAGGTACATAGGAAGTGCTGGGCAACTTTCTCAGCAGCCTCCCTCCAAATCCAGTTCAGAAGATCCACAAGAGGGAGACACAGGCTTGCTTTACACGCTTGAGGACTGGGAAATTCAAATGGCAACATCCAACAACAACAACAAGTGTGATCCAAAGGTGTCAATTTCAAGGAACAGGGAATGCCATGGGCACAAGTGCCGCCACATCCCTAGGTCAGTCAAGTGCGTGTAGGTCCAAACACCTCATTCAGCTAATGGGAGCCAATTAACCCATTAGTCTTAATTGGATTTGAGGTGAGGAGACTGGGCGGCGGCGGCTGGCTGGCTGCTGGAACCTACCAGGAGATGGACAGACGAACCAGCTGCAGGTGTAGCGTAGGCAGCAACAGCACAGGCGAGACTGCAGACTTTTCCCACTACTTGCTGGATGAAGCTGGGAAGGATGGATTCATTCTGTTTTTTGATACCGGATTAGAAAGGGGTGCACCGGTCCTGGAGGTACTGCAATACCAGGTCAATGCGTGGAGTGGACAGAGCAAGCTCTTTTTCCATCTCCCTGTTCGAAAAATCCATTTAATATATGGTCCCCAGATAGGGGACGTATCAGATATTAAACTGATAAGAACAGATTTTTTTTTTAAGTTGATTACCCCACAAAGGGTATTTTATTAAAATATCAATATCTTTACATTAAAAAACAGTCAACTCATAATAAATCATAAAATCAAATTACTACCTCATAAATTAAATAAATAATAAAACTTATATAATAGCACCCCATTCTCTTAAAAACCATTTGTGACACATAAAAGGAGCATGTTTTTTGTCAATCAAATAATACTTATACATTTCCTCTAAAATCATCTTTAAAACGTTTTCCTCACAAATAAGATCATGCTTAAAACATAAAATATTCCTGGCCATCCAAAGAGCTGCTTTAACACAGTTTGTGATCTTCCATGCCATAGTCCTTTTGATTCTTGAGGGGCATTCCAGACCACCATAAAACACACCGTCCATTGTTAAAACCGAAAGTCCCGTTATTTTCTTTAAAAGTGGAAACATCTTTGTCCATATCTTTTGTGCAAAGAAGCAATACCAGAATAGGTGATAGACGTCTTCTTCCTCTCTGCAACCTCCTCTAGGACATTCTGCGGTGCCAGATAATCCTCTTCGGTGCTGGAATGCCCGGCATGGAAGACACTCGTGTACGCAGCTCCAGGCCAGGTCCTTCTGTGAGTTAAAAAGATAATTAATATTCACATCCTTCCATACTTGTTTACATTTTGCATCACTAAAATTCTTTATAGGGGTAACCATTTTATCATCTTTTATTCTTTTTAAAATTAGCTTATTGTTTTTCAAATCTTCTATTTTTTTCCCTTTTAGATTAAAAGTGGTCACTATTTTTTCTAAAATCTTGTAATAAATAGGCAGATTAAAAGCGTAGGGGGAGTTTAAAACAGTCTCGAACCAGCCGTTTCTGCGCATAAAATAACCTGTATTGTATCGAATAAAATAGGACCAATAATTTTCTTTAAAAAGGGTATTAAAACATAAGCTAAAATACTTAATTAAAAGAAAAGCCTTAATATCCGGGAAATCCTTACCACCCTTGCTCTTAGGAAGTATTACCGTTTCTCTTCTCAGTTTTTCCATCCTGGAACCCCATAAAAAATTAAAACACACTTTATTAATCTTTTTTAAAAGGCGTTCTGATGGAGGAAAAATCAAACTTAAATAGAGTAAAATCGGTAAAATAATCATTTTTGTAACTAAAACCTTTCCTTCCATAGTCAACTTCCTAAGACTCCACATGCTTATTTTTTTATTTATTTTCTCTGTCACCGTGTCCCAGCTTTTTACTCCGTCATTAGACTCACTAAAGGTAATTCCTAAAATTTGCACAGACTCAGACTCAGGAATAGAAATGTCCCTTAAAACCATATCTCCAACGTTTAAAATCTTGCTTTTGTTAAAATTGATCTTAAAACCGGAGGAGCAACAAAAATGTTCAATGAGTTTGGAAGCCTTTTGGATCGATAGGGTGTCCCTACAAAGTACCGCAACATCGTCCATGTACCCCACTACTTTAGCCTCTAGCCCCCCTCCACCTGGCAGGGGGACTCCACGTATCTGTTTGTCTCAGCATAAAAGAGGCTCTAGGGCGCATATAAAAAGTAGTGGGGACAAGGGACACCCTTGCTTCACTCCAGATTTTAAAAGGACATCCTGAGTCTTAAAACCATTTACTAAAATCTTACTCGTGCATTGATCATAAAAAGCTCTCAAAGATTGTATAAAACCATCCGGAATACCCATCTTCCTTAAGACCTGAAAAAGATAAAAATGCGAAACTCGATCAAAGGCTTTCTCAAAGTCTAGGGATAAAATAGCCACGCTTCCTTTTCTGTCCTTGATATTATTTATAGCATCCTTTAAAAGATTTACATTATCCCAAATACTCCTCCCGGGCACCCCACAAACTTGGTTTTGATGAATTATTTTATGAATTACTTCTTTCAACCTATTTGCGCATATTTTGGCCATTATCTTGTAATCGCAGTTTAAAAGAGTGATTGGCCGCCAATTTCTTATGTCCGTCTTATCTCCTTTCTTGTACAACAACGACACTTCACCCTTTTTCCAGGAGCCCGGGAGGGTTTTAGACCTAAAAACATCCTTAAAAAGATAAAATAGGTCATCTTTTAAAATACCATAAAACGTAACATAAAACTCGATGGGTAAACCGTCTGGACCAGGAACCTTTTCCTTTTTAAAACTTTTAATTGTTTTAAAAACTTCTTGCTGAGTGATTTCTTGCAATAAAAATCTTTGAGAGTCTTGATCTAAAACATTCTCTATTACCTTCAGTGAGTCTTTCATAAAATATTTATCAACCTTCTTTTCATTAAAAAGCTCAGAATAAAATTCATATGCCTTACTTAAAATACCTTCAATATTTCTTTCTCCATCAAGCTCCTCAATCTGGGTACGTTTTTCCTGGATTTTTTTAAAAAAATATCTGGAGCAGGTTTCGTTCTCATCCAGATGTTTAATTTTAGAACGGAATATTATTTCTTTCCCTCTCTGCTCCAGACATTGTGCGATTTCTTTCTTAGTTTCTGCTATTTCTTCTTCCATCTCTATACCCAGATTTCGGAGCTTGTACTGCGTCTGCAGACGGGTATTCAATTTTTCATAAAACTCTCTTTTTTCCTGGGCCTTAATCTTACCCACATTAATAAAAAAGGCTTTTATTTTTATTTTCATCTTTTCCCACCATTTCATAACATTTATTTGGGGATGTCTTACCCGTCTGCAGCGCTTATAAAAGGCAATAAAATCTGATAAAACCTTTGGATCTCTTAAAAGAGAGACATTCAGCTTCCAGCTCTTTTTCTTTTTGCTTTTGCCACCATACTGCACTTTAAAAGACAATAATTTGTGATCAGAAAATATATTAGTTAAAAGCTCACAACTAAAAGGCAGCACCTGATAAGAACAGAAGATAAAATCAATTCTCGAACTACAATTTACGTTGCTCCAGGTAACGCCGGCCTCTTCTGATAGATTGCTATTACATTTCTTAAAAACATCAGTAAGTTTAAAATCTAAAATTATGTTTTTCAGCATTGAGGAGGTTTTATCAATATTCCTACTTACTGCGTTTGAGAACCGGCGTTCCCCTCTTAAAATACAATTAAAATCTCCTGCTAAAATCAAAGGTTCAGAATCGTTAATAAAAAGGGGTAAAATTTCCATCATCTCCATCCTTTCCTTTTTATCGGGTGAACCATAAAAATTTAAAAGCTGCCATTTAATTCCGTTAATAAAAGCTTTTACTAATAAAATTCTCCCTGGTAAAATTTCATTAACATGATCTATTAAAACATTTCCTTTAAATAAAATTGCGACACCAGCGGATTTTGATTCGTTCGCTCCAGACCACACTGAGGGCCCTAACTTCCAATCCTCTTTATATTTTTTATAATTTTGCTTATGCGGAATGCAACACTCTTGTAAAAAAATTATTGTAGCTGTAAAAACTGATAAAAAATTAAAAAGAGCGACCCTTCTGGTTCTAGAGTGTATACTTCTAGTGTTAAAAGAAATTCCTGTTAAAAAAGCCATGATAAAAGGGAGAAAAAAGTAAAATTATTGTCCTCTTACCTAAGCACAGCCTCAGCAGTCCTCCGCAAAGCCAGAGATTTCACTTTCACTCTTATCGTCCTCCCCGCCAAATGCTCCAGATTCGACGGTTTCCATCGAGCCGGCCGGAGAGGAGCTACCTTCGCTCAGCTGACCCCCCTGGGCTACACGGAACATGGCTTGCACTGGACCCCAAATTGTATTAACGGCCAACGTATCGGGTATCGGAGCCGCGGCTTCACCCTCCTCCCTTTCCAGGGTAGGGGTTTCTTGTATCGCGGTCTCCTCCACATATTCAGCCGAGGCGGCTTCCGCCCGCCCCCCTCCCCACTGGGATGAGGAGGGAGAGCCCGCTGCGAGCCCCGGGGGTCAGCCCGCTGGTCCCCAGCTGACTTCTTCCCGAGGCCCATTTTTGCCACCTCAGCATAATCTTTCCGCCTTTTGGATGCCGCGGCTCCACCCGGGTCCTCCGAACTGTCCCTAGTTTGCCCAGGGACCGAGTGCGGGCCAGGCGGATCAGCATCATTCGGCTCACCCCTATTCCCCATTTCTGGGAGGGGCTTATCCGTCCGCTGATCACTGGACCTCCGCTTAGTTTTGTGGCGTCTTTGCTCTCTCGGTCCCTCTGGTTGGGGGGTCTGCTGGTGGTATCCATCTGTTCCACCTCTTGCTCCTCTCCCTGGGGGCCGGCTTGGCGCTCGGATCGGTCCTCTGGCTGCGTCGGACGCCTCGGCCGTGCTTCGGGTTCCGCCCTTGTCCTGGAACCGCCCTTATAAGGACATTCACGAAAAAGATGCCCAATTAAATGACAGAAATGGCATTTTTTCCCTGCAAAACATTCTCTTGTTTCATGCTCGGAGCTCCCACAGTTCCTACAGGTACTCTCACAATTCTCCGCAACATGACCATATTTTTTACATTTTCTGCAGTATGATGGCATATTTGCAAAAAAGAGATCTCCTACCATATCACCCAATTTAAAACGAGCTGGAGGCAACAGAAATCCACCCGGAGTAAGCTGGTCACGGTGACAGGTTACTTTGAATCTCCATTTTGAAGTCCAGATACCTGCAGAATTAAGAATTTTACCCAAGGGAATAACAGTTTTAAAATAGGTCTCTAAAAAGGACCTAACCACAAATTCATCTGCAAAAGGGCAATACATTTTTACCACTACGATTTTTGTATCGTCTACCTCATGTTTGTAAAATTCAATACCTTCTATTCTTGGATCACTCAGCTTGGAAGGAACGGCTGCAATAAAATCTCTAAAAACACCCATCTCAATAAAAGTAATATCATAAACCCTACGTCTGGGGTAATCTTGGATGGCAAGGATTTCCTTCTTTTGAATATGAAACACCTTAACTAAAACCACATTAACTAAATAATTAAGATCATATTGCTCCTTCTTCCTCTCTGTGATGTATACTCGAACTGTATTCTTAATTCTTGCGTAATCAGGTATCCGGACTCCTTCTATTCCTCTGGCTTCTTCCTCTCTTCTATTTTCTCCTCTGGCTTCTCCATCTCTTCCGTTTTCTCCATCATTTCTAGTTCCTCCATTCTCTTTGGGTTCTTCTCCGCCTCTAGCTCCTCTTGGTTCTTCTCCATCAGGTCTTCTTTCTCCATCAGGTCTTCTTTCTCCTCCTCCTCCTCCTCCTCCTCCTTCGTCTCCTCCCCCTCCTGGGTCGTCTGCCATGGTGTTACTTGGCGCCCTTTACGTCTCCTTCTAAAAACGCAAAGATAAAAGTGCTCCCCTAGATGTCTAAAGACTCCTAGGGGTAACGGGGATCGCAACCCGTTGTCTGGGGACTAAGCCGAAAGCCCAATAGCAGCAAAGTTTCCAGTGTGGGCTATAAACCCACACCTTCCACAGAGGCCGAGCTCCGGGTACCCCAGACACCTCCAGCTAAGATCTCCTGTACAAGTACACTTGATCTTAGCCAAAAGGCCGAGAAGCGATAACCCGAAAAGGGACGCCGTCGGGACCGACGTTCGCCAACCTTGACCATTTCTCAAGGCGACAGGCTGCAGCCTCCAGGCCCCAACACATTCCAGGAGCACTGCTGCTCTCTCTCTCGCTCGCCAACCGGGGAGAGACCGTACACAACATCATGCTCTTCTTCCAGTATTCTATCTGCATAGCTCCGCCCACTTCTGGACACGCCCTCGTCCTCACACGTGCGTGACGTCCTGCCTGCCGGAACACGCCAAACCAAACAGATAGACTGATGTAGAGGAGTGCAGGGGGGAAAAAAAAAAAAAAAAAAAACCACAAACCAGCAGGCATGCATTGTTGAATTGTGATGTCAGAGACCATTGTTGAGTGTTCCATCAGGGGCCCCTTGTGATGTCAGCCCCGTGACCAGCTGCCGACTACACAATGCCCCTTGTGACACGTGCAGTGTTCCGTCCATGATCCACACAGGAGGCCTGGCTTGCAGGTACATAGGAAGTGCTGGGCAACTTTCTCAGCAGCCTCCCTCCAAATCCAGTTCAGAAGATCCACAAGAGGGAGACACAGGCTTGCTTTACACGCTTGAGGACTGGGAAATTCAAATGGCAACATCCAACAACAACAACAAGTGTGATCCAAAGGTGTCAATTTCAAGGAACAGGGAATGCCATGGGCACAAGTGCCGCCACATCCCTAGGTCAGTCAAGTGCGTGTAGGTCCAAACACCTCATTCAGCTAATGGGAGCCAATTAACCCATTAGTCTTAATTGGATTTGAGGTGAGGAGACTGGGCGGCGGCGGCTGGCTGGCTGCTGGAACCTACCAGGAGATGGACAGACGAACCAGCTGCAGGTGTAGCGTAGGCAGCAACAGCACAGGCGAGACTGCAGACTTTTCCCACTACTTGCTGGATGAAGCTGGGAAGGATGGATTCATTCTGTTTTTTGATACCGGATTAGAAAGGGGTGCACCGGTCCTGGAGGTACTGCAATACCAGGTCAATGCGTGGAGTGGACAGAGCAAGCTCTTTTTCCATCTCCCTGTTCGAAAAATCCATTTAATATATGGTCCCCAGATAGGGGACGTATCAGATATTAAACTGATAAGAACAGATACTACACTTGATCTTAGCCAAAAGGCCGAGAAGCGATAACCCGAAAAGGGGACGCCGTCGGGACCGACGTTCGCCAACCTTGACCATTTCTCAAGGCGACAGGCTGCAGCCTCCAGGCCCCAAACACATTCCAGGAGCACTGCTGCTCTCTCTCTCGCTCGCCAACCGGGGAGAGACCGTACACAACATCATGCTCTTCTTCCAGTATTCTATCTGCATAGCTCCGCCCACTTCTGGACACGCCCTCGTCCTCACACGTGCGTGACGTCCTGCTGCCGGAACACGCCAAACCAAACAGATAGACTGATGTAGAGGAGTGCAGGGGGAAAAAAAAAAAAAAAAAAACCACAACCAGCAGGCATGCATTGTTGATTGTGATGTCAGAGACCATTGTTGAGTGTTCCATCAGGGCCCCTTGTGATGTCAGCCCGTGACCAGCTGCCGACTACACAATGCCCCTTGTGACACGTGCAGTGTTCCGTCCATGATCCACACAGGAGGCCTGGCTGCAGGTACATAGGAAGTGCTGGGCAACTTTCTCAGCAGCCTCCCTCCAAATCCAGTTCAGAAGATCCACAAGAGGGAGACACAGGCTTGCTTTACACGCTTGAGGACTGGGAAATTCAAATGGCAACATCCAACAACAACAACAAGTGTGATCCAAAGGTGTCAATTTCAAGGAACAGGGAATGCCATGGGCACAAGTGCCCGCACATCCCTAGGTCAGTCAAGTGCGTGTAGGTCCAAACACCTCATTCAGCTAATGGGAGCCAATTAACCCATTAGTCTTAATTGGATTTGAGGTGAGGAGACTGGGCGGCGGCGGCTGGCTGGCTGCTGGAACCTACCAGGAGATGGACAGACGAACCAGCTGCAGGTGTAGCGTAGGCAGCAACAGCACAGGCGAGACTGCAGACTTTTCCCACTACTTGCTGGATGAAGCTGGGAAGGATGGATTCATTCTGTTTTTTGATACCGGATTAGAAAGGGGTGCACCGGTCCTGGAGGTACTGCAATACCAGGTCAATGCGTGGAGTGGACAGAGCAAGCTCTTTTTCCATCTCCCTGTTCGAAAAATCCATTTAATATATGGTCCCCAGATAGGGGACGTATCAGATATTAAACTGATAAGAACAGATTTTTTTTTTTTTTTTTTTTTTTTCTTTTTTCCTCAGTAGAATAGACATTCAATACACTTAATCAGTCCACTCCATCGTGGCTCAAACCATAAAAATGTCTATAAAACATCATAGGACCCTATCACCTACTAAAAAAACACAAATTGATCAGAATTTTACTCACATATATTTCCAGTGGGATACCTTCCATATTTTCTCAGCCTCCACTTCTCCCATCCTTTTCTTATCCAACAGAAAATCGTAAAAATCCTAGATAGAAAAAATTCTCGAACATTCTTTTGGAGACAGAACAACATGTTTAAAAACACCAGGTTCCTAATATCCCACAATACTTCTTCAGTACAGTAAAAAGCCAACCAGCAGACACGAGAATTAGATAAAATTCTAAAATCCTGACCAATAAAAACCTTCTCATAACTAAAATCCTTCCAACCTGTAAGTGCCTTAAAAAAACCTTTTAAGATACTAAAAGTCCTGTTTTCGCATAATCACATTCCCAAATAAGATGATGTATATCCTCGATGTCCCCACAGCCTTCTCTTGGACATCTTTCTGTCACTCTCACCCCTCTAGAGCTCATAAAAGATCTGGTTGGGAGGCATCCGTGAAAACAAAGCCATGCAACATCTTTTTGTTTGTTAGAAAGACCAATCACACCAAAAAGTCTCCACACCTTTGCTGCTTGTGAGGAACTAACAGAATGGCACATCACATTGTACTTCACTTCTCCTTCCAACCTTTACAATCTCATTCTTTTCAGTTTTTTTAATGGAGCTTAAACCAAACTGATCATAAAAGGACTTGAGGACCGCATAAAACCCTGGAATCACGAAAGCAATTGGTCTCCCCAGTTCCCTTTCACACCAACTCCATTTTATAAAAAGCATCCAGCTAAATACCTACACATAGC
Organism: Rhinella marina; assembly: GCA_900303285.1. Classification (NCBI taxonomy): domain Eukaryota; kingdom Metazoa; phylum Chordata; class Amphibia; order Anura; family Bufonidae; genus Rhinella; species Rhinella marina. The sequence goes on along the minus strand of ONZH01013183.1, from coordinate 4,389 downwards.
AGCAGTTCTATTATTATTCTTCATGATCTTAAAAATTAGTAAAAAATAATGCATCCGGATAAAAAACTCGATATTAGGAAAATCGTACCCACCAAGTTCAATTCTACTCATATTACTGCAGTCCTCTTGACTTTTTCCATCTTTGACCCCCAGAAAAAAAAAACAAACAGCTTCTAGCCATCCTCCTAAACCAAAGCTTGCTTTGGTAAAATGATTGTCGTATATAAAATCAGGGGCAAAATCACTGACTTGATAATCAGAACTTTCCCTTTTAAAGATAATTGTCTCAGTTTCCAAAAATTCAATTTTTTCTCCACCTTACTTTGTAACATTGCATGACTCTTGACGCCTTTGTTATTTTTTTCAAAAATTACTCCTAAAATTTCTGTTTCCTCTTTCTTGGGTATTCCAATGACATTAACGTCCCCTGTTTTCCATAATTGACCAACTGACATTTATTCAGTTAATGTTCATTCCAGCGATACTACAAAAAATCTTTAGATGCAGATTCACCCTATTTAAATCTGACTGTGATCTACATGCAAAAACAATATCGTCCATATACCGAAGGATTTAACTCTTCTCCATCACCTCGGGTATAAAAAAGCCTTCCACACACTTGTCTTTCTGTATGATTTTAAAAGCGTTCACTGCACAGACAAAAGGATTGGGGAGAGAGGGCATCCCTGTCTAACACCTGACTTAATGTCGACAGCATGACACACCCTCCCGTTTATCATCACATTACTAGTAACCTCCTTGTACATACCTCTTATTACTTCAATGATTTACTCGGAATACCCATTTCTCCAATACAAAAAATAAAAACCTATGAGACACTTTGTCGAAGGCCTTTTCAAAATCCGTGGTCTCAATAAATAAGGGAACGTCATTAAAATTTGAATAATAAATAATATCACGCAGTAAAATCAGGTTGTCTGAGATCTTTCTCCTGGACGCACAAACCTGATACTCACCTACCATATAAGAGACCACTTCACTTAATCTATTCGCAATAATTTTAGCAATAATTTTATAATCGCAATTAAGCAATGTTATAGGACGCCAGTTTCTTAATATCTTTCACATCACCTTTTTTATGTATAAGCGTAATGATATTTTTTCATAGAAGAAGAAATAGAACCATTTTTAAAAAACAAAATCCACCACATTACACACTTCCTCTCCAATAATATCCCAATAATAAGAATAAAATTCTACAGGCAAGCCGTCACAACCAGGGGTCTTCCTTTTGCCATTTTATCCACCGCATTTTTTGACTTCCTCTTCACAAATGTCATCTATCAGAAACGCCTTTTTCTCTCTTGGGATATCATCAGATAAAAACTCACAATACTCCTGGATCTCAACATCTGTAGCTTTGCTGTTATTATTGAAAAGTTTCACCATAAAAATCACAAAATACTCTCACACATCTCCTCACCAAACCTTTCACCTTCAGGAGACAAGACAGACTTAAAAACACCTTTGGACTTCAGGCTTTTTTTAAGAAATACCTTGAGCATTTTTCATTCTCTTCTAAATGCTGCACTTTGGATCTTGCACTATATTTTCCCTTTTTCCAGAAACTCTTTCTTCCTTTCTTCTTTTATTACCTTAATTTCATCCTCCACTTCAAAACACAAGTTCTCAACTTATACAATGCTTCAAGTCTGGAATTAAAACCTCCTCCTGCCTCCTCTTTTCTTGCGCCCTTTCACACTAATACGTTTAAAAAACAAGGCTATTTTCTCTTTTGTCCAATCCCACCAATCCAATATGCTACTAAAACCCTTCTGCTGTCTAGCACAGAATAAAAACATCCTCTTAAAAGCACTTTGACTTCTTCCTCCTGCAGCAAGCTTATATTAAGTTTCCAATAACCACGCCAAAGGTTATTGAATTCGCAATGCCAATCTCAGCAAAAATGATTTTATGATCTGACAGACTGGTCATGCATGTGGTCACATCTTATCAGCTCCATTCCATCTGCAATGAGAATATAATCAATTCTTGATTTGGATCGACCGCTATCCGCAATGTACGTATATTTCTCATCCGCATTGACCATCAGTCCAGCATCTCTGAAATGTAAATCTTGCCACCATTTCATTGAATAAGGAAGAAGTCACATCAGTTTTAGCTTCTACAGTGCTTTTTCTATCCTGCGAAGTTCTAATACAATTAAAATCACTAAAACAATAGTAAAATCTCGGCCAGGCAAACAACATTTAAGAGTTTCTAAAAAAAGACACCCTTCTTGCTTATCTGCTGGAGCATAAGCATTAAAACTCTAAACGCTGACCTAAAAACTCAAACACCAACAACATACACCTCCTGGCACAATCACTTTCTGTTCTAAAACTTGAATACTATTGTTTTTAATCAAAAAACAACTCCTTCATTCTTATTATCCGTTGCAGTAGACAAAAGGATTGTCCATACTCCCATTTCAGATTGGTGAGGCGCAGACCTAATAGCACATTCCTGCAACCCTATTATATCAGCCTTTATATTCACCAAGGAGTCAAAAATGGCTGCCCTCCTAACAACAGAACCCATTCCTCTCACATTGAAGGATGCCACCACAAACTCATGATGAGCAAATTGAGAATATTTACAGCCATCTTACTATTTAGAAAAGGTCTGACTCAACACTCTCCTTCTAACAAATTCTCCACTTCAGCGTTCTGACCAGAATCCCTGCCACCCCGGAAACCACCAGAAAGAACAGGATCATTCTGGTTCCCAGACCAAGCTCCTTCCTCCCCTCTCTTAATAACGTTTCATATCAGAACTAGGATACTCATCATCTCTAATTCCCCTTCACTCTCACTTTCAACTCTCTGACCGGAGTTAAAGAGGCATCAGAATCAATTTCTCCCTCCTGACAATCCATCTCCTCCCCTTCTCCAACACATGATCCAGACCATCTTCCACCTCACTTACTCACTGCTAGAAATCTCCCCAACACTTCAAAGATTCTTGGTTTTACCTTTTTTTTCCAGCAGCCTTAGACCACCCTTTTTTAAATTTCCCTCCAAAACAGATTTTCCCGCAAACATTTCTCCACCACTCCTCCATTTTCTCTTCAGAACTGCGTCTGTCCATTGTTACCACCAACACTCTCTTCTCCAACGCCAACAATATTTTGCACAATTACACTTGTACCACCTTTAGCACATCTGCATAAGAAACACCTTTTTTAACCTTGCCCTACTCTACCTTCTTTTCTTCAGCAATTTTAGCATAGCATTGTTTATACTAAAATACTGACACTGCTTTGCCAAATGATTATTACTGCACAAACATCACAACACTTCTTTTTTACAATCCTTCATATTATGCCCAGTTTGACCACAATTTCTACACACTTCCCCCTTCTGGGGGCATTCCTCCTGTACATGGCCATAGGTAAAACATGTCTACAGTACTTTAACTGACCTGGGTGTAGCAAAACCTCTCTCCAGCAATAGAAAAAACCGCAGGAACCGAACAATTTTCTTAAATCTACAAAGTATCTTCTTCCCATTTGGTAACCGTGCTTGTTTGTAAGCTTTTGTCAAAGGATACTTCATCGCAATATCTCGCCAAAAACACACGCCTGTTTGTCATCCACCTTAGGGTTATACATATGTAAATAATTGCCTGCTTTCAGTTGGAACGATGGGATGATTTGACGTGTCAGTAAAGCCGGCTTTTTTCCTCCTTATCTGATCAATCCATGTAGATTCTCTGGCACAGCCCTCGGAAGAGCGGTGAGACATAAATCCTTGTTTTGGGAAATCTTGTAAAGCCAACACATCTACCTCTAAGTGGAGAGCTCTTCAAAAACTCCCCTACGATCTGGTCCAATCCGTCCGATTCTAAATCCATTCATCGACCTCCAGCCGAACGGAGTCTCGAGTCCTCGAGACATTTTTGAAAATTTTGCGCAGGCGCACCGATAGAGTTCACCTACAATCGCACTCGAAATATACTCCAGGGCCCCCCGCAAGGAGGACCGAATTACTCCTTCCAGCCAAGACGCCGGACCCGAACTGGATCTTAGCCAAAAAGGCGAGAAGCGATAACCCGAAAAAGGGGCCGTCGGACCGGACGTTCGCAACCTTGACCATTTCTCAAGGACAGGCTGCCAGCCTCCAGGCCCCAAACACATTCCAGGAGCATGCTGCTCCTCTCTCGCCCAACCGGGAGAGACCGTACACAACATCATGCTCTTCTTCAGTATTACTATCTGCATAGCTCCGCCACTTCTGGACACGCCCTCGTCCTCACACGTGCGTGACGTCCTGCTGCCGGACACGCCAACCAACAGATAGACTGATTAGAGGAGTGCAGGGGGGAAAAAAAAAAAAAAACACACCAGCAGGCATGCATTGTTGATTG
>ONZH01013182.1:0-37387 GCA_900303285.1 Rhinella marina | reverse complement strand
TGTATTATCCCAGTGCAGGAAGAGGTAAGTGGTCTGTGTTTGTTTTTTATTTTTCAGGGTCGTGAATGCAGAGGACTACGTCGGATTCGGTGGACTACGTCGGACCAGCTTTTTTTTTTTTTTTTTAATAAAATGATCACACAGGGGTCTGGGGGAGTGTTTATTTCAATAAAATGTTTTATACTTGTGTGTGTGTTTTTTTTTTTTAACAATACTACAGTTTTAGTAATTATGGCTATCTACATACGGCCCTGATTACTAATACTGGGCTTAGTGCTTACCGGTATGGCAGGCCAGCACTAACCCCAACATCTATTACCTCGGCACCCACCACCACCAGGGGTGCCGGGAAGAGCCAGGTACCCGCAGAAGCGGACCTTCTAAATTGAGGGTCTGGCTCTGGGTTAGCTGCAGGCTGGTACCGTTAGGCTGGGAAGGGCCAATAACCGTGTCCCTTCCCACCCTGGTAGTGCCAGGCTGCCGCTGCTGGTTGTATCTGGCTGGCAAAGGAAAAAAGGGGGGGACCCCACGCCATATTTTTACAAAAATAATTAAATAATTTTTTAAAAAAATGGCGTTAGGGTCTCCCCCTTTTTTCCTTCGCCAGCCAGATACAACCAGCAGCTGCAGCCTGGCACTACCAGAGTGGGAAGGGACACGGTTTTGGCCCTTCCCAGCCTAATGGTACCAGCCTGCAGCCGCCCCAGAGCCAGACCCTCAATTTAGAAGGTCCGGTCCTGCGGGTACCCGGTTCTTCCCGGCACCCCTGGTGGCGGTGGGTGCCGAGGTAATAGATGTTGGGGTTAGTGCTGGCCTGCCATACCGGCAAGCACTAAGCCCAGTATTAGTAATCAGGGCCGTCTGTAGATAGCTGTAATTACTAAAATTGTAGTGTTGTAAAAAAAAATACACACACACACACAAGTATAAAACAATTATTGAAATAAACACTCCCCCAGACCCCTGTTTGACCATTTTATTAAAAAAAAAAAAAAAAAGCTGGTCCGACGTAGTCCACCGAATCTGACGTGGTCCTCTGCATTCTCGACCCTGAAAAATAGAAAACAAACACACAAACACAGACCACTTACCTCTTCCTGCACTGGGATAATACACACACCGATGTCACTGTACAGCGATAATAAACACAGTGATGTCACTGTACAGGGATAACAAACACAGTGATGTCACTGTACAGGGATAACAAACACAGTGATGTCACAGTACAGGGATAATAAACACAGTGATGTCACAGTACAGAGATAATAAACACAGTGATGTCACCGTACAGGGATAATAAACACAGTGATGTCACCGTACAGGGATAATAAACCTCAGATCAACACATTGTGCCCCCATCAGACCTCAGATCAGCGTCTTGTGCCCCTATCAGACCTCAGAAAAACACAATGTGCCCCCATCAGACCTCAGGTCAGCGTCTTGTGCCCCTATCAGACCTCAGAAAAACACAATGTGCCCCCATCAGACCTCAGGTCAGCGTCTTGTGCCTCCATCAGACCTCAGGTCAGCGTCTTGTGCCCCCATCAGACCTCAGGTCAGCGTCTTGTGCCCCCATCAGACCTCAGGTCAGCGTCTTGTGCCCCCATCAGACCTCAGATCAACACAATGTGCCCCCATCAGAGCTCAGGTCAGCATCTTGTGCCCCCATCAGACCTCAGATCAACACAATTTGCCCCCATCAGACCTCAGGTCAGTGTCTTGTGCCCCCATCAGACCTCAGGTCAGCGTCTTGTGGCCCCCCTCAGACCTCAGATCAACACAATGTGCCCCCATCAGACCTCAGACCAGCGTCTTGTGGCCTTCCTCAGACCTCAGATCAGCCCACCCAGCCACTTTAAAAAAAGCATACTTGCCTGTTCTGGCCGCCGCTTTCCTCAGGCTCCCCGCTCCACTGTCTTCCCTGCCGGCGCGCACTATGACCTGACGCTGCGTCAGGTCATAGTGCGCCGGCAGGGAACACAGTGGAGCGTGGAACCTGAGGACAGCGGCGGCCAGAACAGGTAAGTATGTTTTTTTTAAAGTGGCTGGGTGGGCTGATCTGAGGTCTGAGGGGGGCGCGGGGCCCCCCATGAAATCATTGGAGCGGGGGCCTGGAGCAGTAGCTCCAGGTGCTCCAATTATAATCCGGCCCTGGCAGCGCGGCAGATATTAGAACATGGCAACCACATTAAAGTGATGCGCGCGCCATGTTCTATGTATCGGACGGCAAGAAAATTCGGTATCGAGCTTCGGTACCGCACTAGGTACCGAAACCGTACCGAGTTTTCGATATATCGTGCAACACTACTGTATACTGTAATTCAGAGTATAGTCTTTAAAAAGACTGTTGGGGCTTCCTAACTCCTAACTAACTGCTTGCTGCACACACTACACTAGCTAACACTGTCTCTGTCTTCTCCTTCACAAAGCACAATGAGGCTGATGCTGCAGGTCCCTACCTTATGTAAATTTAGGTCACATGTCACTGCCAGCCAATCACTGCTGGGGAGGTATAGGTGCTGTTACATCACAGCAGGCGTTCCCACAGGCTTCCCTTTGATGCTGATTGGCTGAAAAAAACGGGCATTTCAAACTTGCAGTGACGCACGAATAATCACGAGTCCGCGCTGCCTCGGGATGCCGAGCCGAAGCGGGCAATATTCGTTCGAATCACGAATATTGCCGCTTCGATTCGCTCATCACTAATCCAGAACCATACCTGATGGCTTTAATGAGGCATGTATAACTGTTTTGCCGAAACCAGGGAAGGATCATCTCTTAGTGGAATCATATCGCCCCATATCACTCCTGAATACGGAATTTAAAGTGTTCACCAAATTACTGGCCAATAGGTTGCAAACCATTCTGTCTGACCTTACTCTCCCATCACAAACTGGGTTCATGTTAGGGAGATCTATTACCTATAATATTAGAATGGCAGTGGGAGCAATATCATATAGTAGAGCCCATAGACAGACTAAGAATATTCTAGTTAGCCTTGATGCAGACAAGACATTTGATCGTGTCTCCTGGTAGTATCTACAGGAAATTTTTAAGTTTACGAGACTTTGGTCCCTTGTTTTGCTCGGCGATTCAAATGATCTACCACAATCCTTGCTCTTCAATGTGGGTTAATTCCTTGTGCTCCTCCCCATTTAAAGTAGGCAGGGGCACAAGACAAGGTTGTCCTTTATCCCATTATTATTTAATCTACCTCTAGATCCCTTAATTAGAACAATACAGGCGCTTCCCTCTTTTAGGGGTATATATATTGGATCAGTTGAAACCAAACTCTTAGCATTTGCAGATGATATATTATTATTCATATCTAATCCTCGTCAGGCGATTCCAGATATTTTAGATACCATCAACCTATTTGGTGATATATCTGGATTTAATGTCAACTTTAATAAATCGGAGTCACTTGAGATTTTTCGTACTCCCAGGAGACACCTAGGTACCTCATTCCCCTTCAGGTGGAGTTCAGAATCTATTACTTATTTGGGTAATAAGCTGACAGCTAATCTGGCTCACTTATATACATTGAATTATCGCCCCCTTATAACATCTATCATAACCCTAGTGCAATCTTGGCAACATATTTCATTATCCTTCTCTGGGAGGTGCCACCTCCTTAAAATGGTAGCCTTCCCAAAAATACTTTACCTAATACAAACTCTCCCGCTTTTACTTCATTTATCGGACGTTAAGCTGTTACAACGCACATTTAGGCGGTTTATTTGGAACTCTACTTGGAGGAGCCCCATCAGTCTATTTAAATTGCAACAACCACATGTATTAGGAGGCCTTAACTTCCCAGATATTTTACTTTATAATCTAGCAGCTAATTTCCGCTATGCTCTAGATTGGTTGAGGGGGAAATCACATTTTGCCAATGTGTCTATGGAGCAACAATTCTTCCCACATATTTCCTTAATGGCTCTTTTACATTTGCCCACTACCTCCCTTCCACCTACTGTAAAAGACTTCCCTATTCTATGGTCGGTTATACAAGCGTGGCGTAAAGTCCAGAAAATGAGCAAGCTCGATGGCATGAATACTCTATTTCAACCTTTTCTAGGGCACCCAAACTTCCTGGAAGGCAGACCTCCTGGATTCTACTCAATATTAGCAGCACAAGGTTGCTCATTGATAGTGGATGTATTAGACAATAGTTATTCCATGCTTCCTTACTCAGAGGCCCTGCAACGATTTCCAGCTTTTGCCCATAACCAATTTATTTACTTACAGGCCCACAGTTTTGTCCAACAATGCCAATATTCCTCTCGAATCTAGAGGTGCTGGTCTAAATACGTTCCTTAAAAGAGGGAGAACCATGGTTTCATCCACTAGCATCATATATAAATTCCTCAAACCACTAATTGATTGGGATTCAGTTTCGACAGGGCCAATAAAATGGATCAATGGATCACACTGTTCCAAGTGTGGTGCCCCAAACACTGACTTATTTCACCATCTTTGGAGCTGCACAGGTACTCAGGACCTATGGGAACAAGTGAGATTACATATTTTAGCTACTTACAAGGTCTCTTTTTCCGTTACTGGGCTATTTTCAATATTTTGCCAGATGAGCAGCGCAACATCAGTAGAAGCCATAAAGCCCTCCTACATGTCTGGGCAGCGGCAACAAGGAAAAGCATATTGCATAAATGGCTTGATCCTGAGATCCCATCCATTTCCTTTGTTCAATCTAAAATCACCCATTTGTTCAATATGGATTGGATTCACACTCTGTCTGTCTGACAAAGACAAATTGACAAGACGTTTCTTTGAAAAATGGTCCCTCTTCATACACACCCTACCTGATTCGGTCAAAGCTAAACTGATATCACATTTTGATCAAACCACGTGGTACCTATATGAGGTATTACATGGACGCACCCCTATACAGGTCTCATCGAGTACATGAGGATTCCCTACGACATCTAGCTCATTTTTGAAAATGGTTACACAGGGAGGGTTTTGGGGGGGGGGGTTATTATGTACATTGCTTGTTTTTCCTCTCACAACAATTATTATTACAATGTTGTATGTACATGTTATTCCTTTTGAAATAATTCAATAAATAGAATTAAAAAAAAAAAAATTTACAAGTGCATCTCAATAAATTAGAATGTCATCAAAAAGTTGTTGTTTTTTTCAGTAATTCTGTTCAAAAAGTGAAACACATATAGAGTCATTACAAACAGAGTGAACTTTTTCAAGCGTTTATTTATGTTAATGTTGATGATTATGGCTTACAGCCAAGGAAAATCCAAAATTCATTATCTCAGAAAATTAGAATAATTAACCCAAAACAACTGCAAAGGCTTCCTAAGCCTTTAAAAAGGTCCCTTAGTCTGGTTCAGTAGGCGACACAATCATAGGGAAGACGGCTGACTTCACAGATGTCCAGAAAGCTGGCATTGACACATTCCACAAGGAGGGTAAGCCACAAAAGGTCATAGCTAAAGAAACTGGCTGTTCAGAGTGCTGTATCAAAACATATTAATAGAAAGTTAAGTGGAAGGAAAAAGGGTGGTACAAAAAGGTGCACAAGCAACAGGGAGAACCGCAGCCTTGATAGGATTGTTAAGAAAAGGCCTTTCCTAAATTTGTGGGAGATTCACAAGGAGTGGACTGCTGCTGGAGTCAGTGCATCAAGAGCCAACACACACACAGACATATCAAGGACATGGGCTACAAGTGTCACATTCCACTCATGACCAATAGACAAAGCCAGAAGCGTCATACCTGGGCCAAGGAGAAAAAGAACTGGACTGTTGCTCAGTGGTCAAAGGTGCTGTGTTGTTCTCAGATGAAAGTAAATTTTGCATTTCATTTGGAAATCAAGGTCCCAGAGTCTGGAGGAAGAGTGGAGAGGCACCCAATCCAAGCTGCTTGAGGTCTAGTGTGAAGTTTCCACAATCAGCAATGATTTGGGGAGCCATGCCATGGCTACTGATGTAGGTCCACTGTGTTTTATCAAGACCAAAGTCAGTGCAGCGGTCTACCAGGAAATTTTAGAGCACTTCATGCTTCCCTCTGCCGACAAGCTTTTTGGAGATGGAATTTTTATTTTCCAGCAGGACTTGGCACCTGTCCACACTGCCAAAAGTACCAATACCTGGCTTAATAACCACAGTATCACTGTGCTTGATTGGCCAGTAAACTCGCCTGACCTTAACCCCATAGAGAATTGTCAAGAGGAAGATGAGATGCCAGATGAGCATCCTGGGCTTCCATAACACCTCTGCAGTGCCACAGGCGGTTCACCTCCATGCCACGCCGCATTGATGCAGTCATGCGTGCAAAAGGAGCCCCAACCAACTATTAAGTGCATTTACTGTACATACTTTTCATTTGGCCAACATTTCTATGTTTAAAAAAAAATGCACAGTTGGTCTAATATAATATTCTAATTTTCTGAGATAATGAGTTTTGGGTTTTCCTTGGCTGTAAGCCATAATCATCAACATTGAATGGGGACAAAACTGAAGCGTTTTTTTCCGGTATTGAGCCCCTATAACGGAACTCAATACCGGAATTTAAAAACGCTAATGTGAAAGTAGCCTTACTGAAAAAAAAACTTTTTTGATATTCTAATTTATTGAGATGCCCTTGTATTTGTACCCTATTTAGACATTAAAAAAAACAACTATACATACGTGGTATCGTTTGTAATTGTACTGACCCAGAGAATGAAGGGCACAGGTCAGTTTTGCCGTAAAGGGAACGCTGTAGGAACAAAACCCGTAAAATGGTGGAGGATTTTTTTTTTTTTTTCAAATTCCACCCCATTTGGAATTTTTTTGCCCGCTTCCCACTACATTGTAGGCGATATTAAATGGTGGCTAGGGATGAGCGAATTTCATATTTTGAAGTTTGTTTTAGGTTCAGGTTGTGGTATAAGCTGAATTGGTTTATGGATTCCGTTCCCATGGACCATATCGCAATTCCTTGACGGAATGCATAACGGAATGCTTTTAGAGGCATTCCGTTATACAGTACATTCCGTCATAATAGAAGTCTATGGCCTGCATAACTGATCCATCCGGTTTCCGTTATGCTGGAGTCCTCCCTGAATGCTTCTAAATTCCTTGACAAGTGTTTCTAAATACTGTGAGACACCTGTTTAGCCAGAAGTAACCTTTCCACCCCCTACAGTAACTACTTTTAAGTACTGTTGGGGAATTGTAAGGGATATTAAGTTGCTAGGCACTTTTGCAGATGTGCCATGGGCTCCATACCTATTCAAAAGTACTAACGGTGTTTTTTCTCTTGATGTTTTTGCAGCTCTTATCGTTGTCTATATGTTTTGCATATACACCATCTGCAGCTGCTATTTTATTGGTCACTTATAAATGCTTGTCAAATTCATATTGTGTACTTTAATTCTGCTGCTCATAAGTTGATGGTTTATCTCTTTGTATCCCTATAGGGAAGTGGTAGAAGTTCTGTTGAGAAATGAAGCTGTAACAAATATCGCAGATTGTAAAGGATGTTTTCCATTGCATCTAGCTGCATGGAAAGGAGATGCCCATATTGTGCGTCTACTCATTCATCATGGACCTTCACATGCTAAAGTTAATGAGCAGGTATTTCAAAATGCTTTTCTTTAACCTTTAAGAATGTTTCTGAACTGTATGACAATGATTATAGAAATTGAAAGAAATGTACATTTGTATATTTGTAATAACCCCTTTCTGACATATGATGTAATAGTACGTCTTAGCGGGAAGTGACTTCCCGCAATTTGACATACTGTACTATTACGTCATGATGATCGGGCGGGCACTGATAGCTGGGCCCCTGCTGTATCCGCCAGCATCGCTGTAAATTCCGATGCCGGCGGATTAGCCGTTTCTATGCTGTGGCCAGTGCTGATCGCGGCATAGCAGGTGTTTGCTGAAGGTGAAGGTGTCTAAAGAAATTACATTTACAAAATGATTCCAACATAAAGTAGACATGGTAAGTGTTGAGTAATGAATATGTTATGAGGTATTACTTTTTGTTTTGAAACTTTTAGTAAATTTGGGATTTTTTTTATAAATGTGAAATATATTAACTCAAATTTATATATATTTATAATATACTTTATTTCATGAAGTATAATGTATCACAAGAAAACAATCTCGGAAAGGTTTGAATAAGTAAAAGTGTTCCAAAGTTATTACCACATAAAGTGACACGTCACATTTGCAAAAAATGGCCTTTGCAGGAGGGTGAAAACTTCCAGTAGGGCTCCAAAAGGGCTTATAATCACTTCCCAATAGGGCTTATAATCTAAGTTCCCTGTCAGTATGGTTTTCAAGTGTTGGAAGAAACTGCAGTATCCAGAGGAAACCCAGTGACATCCACACTACCCCCATAAATTGACATCTACAGTGGGCCCATAACAGTTACATTCACAGTGCCCACATAATTGTTACATCAACAGTGGTTCCAGAACAGTGACATCCACAGTGCCCCCATAACAGTGATGCTCACGGTGCCCTCATACCCGTGACATCCACAGAACTCCCATAACCTTGACATCCACAGTGCCCTGATAACAGAGACATGCACAGCAGCTGCAAGAACAGTGACATGCAGAGTTGCCCATATAACAGTGAAGAAAAATGGCTTGGTTGTTATGGAAACCTGGTGTAAAACTGTGTGTATGTCAGTGAGGCTAAGAATAAAGGACCTGCAAGCATCTGTTCATCAATAGGGGGTAATTTAAAGGGTTGTGTCACAAGGCACTTACAATGTATTGTGATTTCTATGCTGTCTGGATTCATTTTTCCATCACATTATAGATTGCTTGTTTCCATGGTTACGACCATCCTAAAATCCATCAGCGGTGGTCGTGCTTGCACACTATAGGAAAAAGCATCAACTTATGTGCGCTCCCACAGTCCCAGCCACCAGAGAGGCCAACACTTTTTCCTATAGTGTGCAAGCATGGCCACCGCTGATGGATTGCAGGGTGGTCAGAACCATGGAAACGAACAGTGTATAATGTGATGAAAAAATGCATCAAGCCAGCAAAGGAAGAAATATGGATAATAAAAATACATTAGTAAGTGGCTTGTACTAACTTTCTCTACATGACAAATGCAACTTGCTGAAGTGAGACAACCCCTTTTAAAGGCGTTCTCCAAGTTCTATTTATTGATGACCTATCCTCAGGGTATGTCATCAATATCAGATCGGCGGGGACCCGACACCCCCGCCAATCAGCTGTTTGAAGAGGAGACGCGCGCCATACCAGCGCTGCCTCCTCTTCATTGTTTACATCCTAGCCATGCCAACATGGGTAGCGGTGAGTAGGTGTAATTACACCTAACCGCCCCATTCATTTCAATGGGAAGGCTCATTCCCATACAAGTGTATGGGAGTGTGTATGTGTATGTATGTATGTATGTATGTATATATATATATATATATATATATCTATATATCTATATATATATATCTATATATACACATACACACATACCAAAGAAAAAGGGTGTTAGCACATCCCAATGCCAGGTGCACACTGCCATGGCTAGAAACACAAAGGAAAAAATAAATATAATCAACAGCACTGTGCAAACCAAATAAAGTACAAAAATGCCTTAGTAATAGAAAATATTCTGTTGCTAATGCTACGCTTATTTAGTAAATTTGAGATTCTTGGCAAATATATTTTGTACAAAATTATTAAAAAAAAAAATTCCACAGCACCACCAAAAATTTGTGCTAAAAAAAAAGTGGTTTATTTTACCAGAGCAACGACGTTTCAGTCTTCTCAATGAGACTTTTCTCAAGCAGCCATGTGAATTACACCAGTGATACATGTGTATTTAAAGGCATTACAATAATCCAATTAGATTCATCAATAAATATTCAAAAACTCAGTACATGATTGTGTGAATATAAAAATTCATAATAATCCACAGTATTCATATCCTACACATGATTGTGATCTATACTTGTGCAAAAAATTCATATATAGTCCATCCATCAAAACATATAACATGATCGTGTATAATTAATAATCAACAAACACCAACCACATGTGTGCAAACAATTAGTGGCATGTGCAGTAATAATCATGATTAAAAGCATTTACCTAACCAGCATACTGTCCCCTACTACACGTTGTTAGGCGTTGCAGAAAAGCCAGTGCGGCTGCGCTAAGAGGGAGATAGACATGCGTTCCACTCTGAAGCGCTCACGTTGTTGCAACATTGCGATCACGTGATCGGAAGATTTTGTGAAAAAAACGGAACTACCCACAGAATGTACTAGATGTGCGTTCCACAGTGGAGCGCACTCATAACTATTATCATTAGAATCATATATTCTGATGGAATTGTCGTCCTATAGGCTGCATTCTATAGCAAACTATTTATATACATTATAAGATATCAGATTTTTAGAGTAACTCACGGATCTAAATAGTCATTATGCAACTGATAGTAGCCGGAGGTCATTCTATACGATGGTAACATTTCCATATCCCCATCATGTAGTGACCGGAGCTGACGGCTATAGAGTATCCATCACAGACACCACTATCCGTCGTCAATCCTCCCTTACCATAAAATTCATAATCCATGGGGATATGTGAATCGGATGCCGAATAACACCTTTTTCAACACAAATCCCAAGGGAGTAATGTTGTAGCATAGACTATTGTCCATTAATCAACTCATATAGTAAGTAATGTCCCTATATAGTATACAGCCCATATATAGCGGCGATTCCAATCAGAGAAATTTAAAAAAATTGTAATAAAAAATAAACATATATAAAAAATAAGTATTCAAAACTCTTCCGAATATTCTGCAACCGCTCCACTGTGTAGAAAAATAGGGAACGTTGCTGGTTTTCACAATCTCAATATTTGTTGTGAACAGTTCTGCAAGAGACAGAAAAAGAAAATTAGTTTTATCCAATAAAAACACTGATGTAATGTTATTATATACACATGATGTTGCAGAGAGTCAATATGAATCTCATGCATGGATCCACTGTCTATAGTCTACATTGAGTCCATTGGGTTTACGTGTATTCAATTTTTGTATCCACTCAATTTCTCTCCTTTTTAATCTCAGTATTCTGAGATATACTATATATACATACAGTACAGACCAAAAGTTTGGACACACCTTCTCATTCAAAGAGTTTTCTGTATTTTTATGACTATGAAAATTGTATATTCACACTGAAGGCATCAAAACTATGAATTAACACATGTGGAATTATATACTTATGTCAATTATATACTTATTAAAATATGTCGTCTATTCTAGGTTATTCAAAGTAGCCACACTTTACTTTGATTACTGCTTTGCACACTCTTTGCATTCTCTTGATGAGCTTCAAGAGGTAGTCACCTGAAATGGTTTTCACTTCACAGGTGTGCCCTGTCAGGTTTAATAAGTGGGATTTCTTGCCTTATAAATGGGGTTGGGACCATGAGTTGTTTTGGGCAGAAGTCAGGTGGATACACAGCTGATAGTCCTACGGAATAGACTGTTAGAATTTGTATCATGGCAAGAAAAAAGCCGCTAAGTAAAGAAAAACGAGTGGCCATCATTACTTTAAGAAATGGAGGTCAGTCAGTCCGAAAAATTGGGAAAACTTTGAAAGTGTCCCCAAGTGCAGTCACAAAAACCATCAAGAGCTACAAAGAAACTGGCTCACATGAGGACTGCCCCAGGAAAGGAAGACCAAGAGTCACCTCTGCTGCGGAGGATAAGTTCATCCGAGTCACCAGCCTCAGAAATCGCAGGTTAACAGCTCAGATTAGAGACCAGGTCAATGCCACACAGAGTTCTAGCAACAGACACATCTCTACAACAACTCTTAAGATTAGACTGTGTGCAGCAGGCCTTCATGGTAAAATAGCTGCTAGGAAACCACTGCTAAGGACAGGCAACAAGCAGAAGAGACTTGTTTGGGCTAAAGAACACAAGGAATGGACATTAGACCAGTGGAAATCTGTGCTTTGGTCTGATGAGTCCAAATTTGAGATCTTTGGTTCCAACCACCGTGTCTTTGTGCGACGCAGAAAAGGTGAACGGATGGACTCTACATGCCTGGTTTCCACCGTGAAGCATGGAGGAGGAGGTGTGATGGTGTGGGGGTGCTTTGCTGGTGACACTGTTGGGGATTTATTCAAAATTGAAGGCATACTGAACCAGCATGGCTACCATAGCATCTTGCAGCGGCATGCTATTCCATCCGGTTTGCGTTTAGTTGGACCATGATTTATTTATAAACAGGACAATGACCCCAAACACACCTCCAGGCTGTGTAAGGGCTATTTGACCAAGAAGGAGAGTGATGGGGTGCTACGCCAGATAACCTGGCCTCTACAGTCACCAGACCTGAACCCAGTCAAGATGGTTTGGGGTGAGCTGGACCGCAGAGTGAAGGCAAAAGGGCCAACAAGTGCTAAGCATCTCTGAGAACTCCTTCAAGACTGGACTACCATTTCAGGTGACTACCTCTTGAAGCTCATCAAGAGAATGCCAAGAGTGTGCAAAGCAGTAATCAAAGCAAAAGGTGGCTACTTTGAAGAACCTAGAATATAAGACATATTTTCAGTTGTTTCACACTTTTTTGTTAAGTATATAATTCCACATGTGTTAATTCATAGTTTTGATGCCTTCAGTGTGAATCTACAATTTTCATAGTCACGAAAATACAGAAAACTCTTTCAATGAGAAGGTGTGTCCAAACTTTTGGTCTGTACTGTGTGTGTGTGTGTGTGTGTGTGTGTGTATATATATATATATATATATATATATATATATATATATATATATATATATATATATATATACAGAAAGAGAGAGAGAGAGACACTTTCAACATAAAATATTAATTGGTTCTGCGATGACCATTTAATGTTGAAACCATAAGTCTATGAAAAATGGGTAGAAATGTCCACCCGAAATAAGAAAAACTGGAGGATTGAGGCACATTAAGCACAAAATTAATAGAAATAAAGCAGGTTTTTACCTTTAGCAGCCATAAAAAGCTTCTGGTTCAATCTCTACATGGATGGGAGAATCTTCAAGGTCTTTTCTTGGCCTTTTAGTACTGCTGAAAAAAACGTCTAACGTAACTTGTTTTTGGCGTTTTTTCTGAAGATTCTTGAAGTAGCTCAGCACCTTGTCTTCATAATCACAGGTTTTAAGCTCAGCAAGAGTGATGTCTGGGTGTTTTTGGACAACACTCTTCACAACCTCCCAGGAAGAAAACCGATTCTTAATCTCTTGAGCTGTGATAACATGGTCATCTTCACAACGCTCCTCTTCTCCACTGTCGTGCTCTGTTGACTTGTCAAGCTTGAATAACTCATCTGTTGCTAGTTCGCTCTCATGGTCTTGAATGAGCTCTTCTGCATCAGCTTAATCAACTTCCAGACCCATGGACTGGGCTTAATTGACAATCTCCTGCTCAATCTCATTTTCTGTATGAAACACAGGAACAGTGGTTTCATGCAAGACAAAGGGCCACAAAGGTCTCCAAGCAGAATTAAGGACAGACACGAATAGAAACGTAATTCCATGCACTAACAATTAGCCTCACGCAGTCAAAGATGTTAAACCTTGTTTTCCAAAACTTTCAGTGTCAAGTTTTTGTCCGCCTCAGTTGCTTCAAACCATTTTGCAAACATCTTCTTGGTGTACAGTTTCTTGAAGTTTGAGATGACCTGTTGATCCATTGATTCCAGTGATTCTGCCAGTGCTGGGTCATGACCAGGAGCGTCATCTAACAGCAGCAGTGCTTTTAGCGGCAGTCTGTTTTTCTCCACTTCAGTTTTTCACTGAAGGACGAAAGACTTTTGTTGCCCATTAATTAAACACATCTGGTCACCCAGGCCTTCCTATTGCAGCACCAGAACACTCCTAAATTGGCTTTAATGACTATCTTCTGTTTGAAAACTCTAAGGGTATCAGAATGATAAACCAACATTAGCACCCAGCAGAAGGGTTAGTCGGTCTTTCGTAGGCTTTTGTCCAGGAAGACTAGCTTCTTCTCTGGTTATGTATGTTAACTTGGGCCTTTTCTTCCAGAATAAGCCAGTTTCATCACAATTGAAAACTTGTTGTGGAAGGTAGCCTTCATCAGTCATCACCCATAAGATGCTGAAATTCCAGCTTAAAAGAATCGGCTGCTTCGCGGTTTGAGCTAGCTTTCTCTCCATGTCGTATCACACTCTTCACCTCACAACTTTGCTTGAAATGTTCAAACCAACCTTTGCTGACTTGTACCAGCGGCATTACCATTTGACTCTGCCTCTGCTTTCAGTTCTTCAAAAATGCATTTTGCACAGATGATGTTTCCTAGAACAGTGTCCCCTCTCATTTGCTTTTACCTTAATCCACATATACAGCAACCTCTCCATCTCAACAATAAGATCTCTGCCTTTGTGCACTGTGGTTGATCTGTCAGTAACTTTTATGCTCTTAAGTATGTCTCTCTTGTCGCTGCAATTTAGGACAAGTCCCAAATTAGGAGACTTCACTCTCTTGTCTGTGGGATTCAAATTATGTTAATAAGTTTTCCCCCAGGTGGCTGGCCTAAGAATCACAATACCACACAAACTTTGCTGGTTACAATGATTCTCTTGAGCTACACCCAGAGAGCCAATTTTATTAGATGTACATGGTGCATCTAGCCACCCCCTTTAGCCATCAATTTTTAATATATCTAGTCACAATCATACAAGTATACATTAAACAATGAATCAAAAAATGGTAATGGCGGCTAATGACAAGTACACTCAAATGCATTACTCAGCTATCTGGAAAATGTCCATATATATCAAGTTCTGCAAGTTCCTCTTTTCGCATGGACTAGCTAACTTCCTATAGAAATTTCAAGTGATCGTGACTCATTTATTTTAAACATAAAGTGGCATCTAATGGAGATTAATACAGAAGATGGTGACTATTTGATAATTAAATTCAATTTAGCACAATTTTGTTCATCAACTACTTAATTTCTTAAACATTTTTCCTCCTCTTGAACATAATTTGCTAATTATCCAAAGAGAGTTTCCTAATTGACTATATTCAATTTAAACCAGGACCTATGGGCCATCCATTAACTGAGGTGTACCCTTCAGGACAGACCCTATATCACTAATGCAGATCTTATATCTGTTCTCTGCTGGGGAGGAGAAGGAGACACAAGCGAATAAGTGTTTTCCTCCTCTTAAACACAGCCTGCTTAGGTATACAGAGGATTCCCCCCCAATGACTACATTCTGACTGGATTCCCCAGATAAGGGCTGATAAGCCATTCATCATCTTTGGTAGACTCCACTGGACACTCAGCATCTCTCCCTGCACTTTCCTTTACGTTGTTCCCTGGACGGCACAGGGGCACAATCAGAAGCGAGGCAAATGTCCAATAATCAACAGAGTTCAAAGTTATCATGTCTAGGCTTCCATAGTTCTCAGCTGAATCGTCAGGTTCAGTACTCGCAGGGTGCACTGATGTGTGTGTATGTGTGTATATATATATATATATATATATATATATATACAGGGTGGGCCATTTATATGGATACACCTAAATAAAATGGGAATGGTTGGTGATATTAACTTCCTGTTTGTAGCACATTAGTATATGGGAGGGTCATGTGACACATCAAACTTATTGAGAATTTCACAAGAAAAACAATGGTGTACTTGGTGTACAAACCTTCTTGCCTCCAGACGCAGAGGATGTCCCCTCATCACAGTCAGTCCTGGGGATAAATAGATCATGGGAGAGATCTCTGTACTGACCCCTGATATATTTACTTAGTTTTTAGATCTAGTCTTTTTTCTGAAGTAAATAACCCTAATTTTGATTTTTCTGGGTACTGTAGTCCACCCATTCCAGTTATTACTTTAGTTGCCCTCCTCTGAACCCTCTCCAGCTCTGCTATGTCTGCCTTGTTCACAGGAGCCCAGAACTGTACACAGTACTCCATGTGTGGTCTGACTAGTGATTTTTAAAGTGGCAGGACTATGTTCTCATCAGGGGCATCTATGCCCCTTTTGATGCAACCCATTATCTTATTGACCTTGGCAGCAGCTGTCTGACACTGGTTTCTGCAGCTTAGTTTGCAGTTTACTAAAATTCCTAGGTCCTTTTCCATGTCAGTGTTGCCCAGTGTTTTACCATTTAGTATGTACTGGTGACTTGCATTATTCCTTCCCATATGCATAACCTTACATTTGTCAGTGTTAAACCTCATCTGCCACTTCTCTGCCCAAGCCTCCAATCTATCCAGATCCATCTGTAGCAGTGTACTGTCCTCTTCTGTGTTAATTACTTTACACAGTTTAGTGTCATCTGCAAAAATTTATATTTTACTGTGTAAGCCTTCTACAAGATCATTAATAAATATATTGAAGAGTATAGGGCCCAATACTGACCCCTGTGGTACCCCACTAGTGACAGTGACCCTATCTGAGTATGTGCCGTTAATAACCACCCTCTGTTTTCTATCACTGAGCCAGTTACTTACCCACATACAGACATTTTCTCCCAGTCCAAGCATTCTCATTTTATATACTAACCTTTTATGCGGTACAGTGTCAGATGCTTTGGAGAAGTCCATATATACGATATCCATTGATTTTCCGCGTTCATATCTAGAACTTACCTCCTCCATGCTGATATGGAGTTATTTGCTTATTTTCATTGAGGTACTCCAAGATAGCATCTCTTAGAAAACCCTCAAACAGTTTACCCACGACAGATGTTAAACTTACCGGCCTATAGTTCCCGGGCTCTGTTTTTGGACTTTTTTTGAATATTGGCACCACATTTGCTATGCGCCAATTCTGTGGAACACTCCGTCAGTATAGAGTCCTTAAATATCAGAAATAAGGGTCTGGCTATGACATTACTTAATTCTCTTAGGATACGGGGGTGTATACCATCCGGTCCTGGCAATTTGTCTATTTTAATTTTTTTAAGAAGTCGCTGTATTTCTTCCTGGGTCAGACAGGGCACTTTTAATGGGTAATTTACTTTTATATTCTACATTTCATCTGACAGTTTATTTTCTTCAGTGAATACAGTGGAGAAAAAGATATTTAGTAGCTTTGCTTTCTCCTCATCGCTCTCTGCAGCTCCCCCCTCATTACTCTGTACGGGGCCGACAACTTCAAGTTTATACTTTTTACCATTTATATAATTGAAGAACATTTTAGGGTTAGTTTTAATCTCTTTGGCGATTAAGCTCTCGGTCTCTAGATTGGCTGCTTTTATTTGTCTTTTACATATTCTTTTTTTTTCCCCCCAAGAACCTGTTTGCTTTATGAGATATACAGGTTTCAGTTTCCCAGTCTATATCTGGGTAGTTGAAGTCCACTATAATAATGACCTCATTATGATTTATTCACCCAGCAAATCAGTCTAGTCAGTGGATGGACAATTGTTTCTTAGAATTAGCGGCTCTTTAAATCTCCCTTAACCTCTTAGCATCAGCAGCCACCCAAACCATACCATCCTCATCATGGCATGTGCACGGCATGGTCTTCTGCGTTTCTCTTTCCCAATAAAACTTGCTTCGCTACCTGCTGTAATGGAACACCTATTTTTTGTTCTCAGACTCAAGCCTTAGGGATGATTAGCTAAGTTGTAGACCACTGAGCATCCGGATCCGGCAGGTGAAGGGTGCCGTCGGATCCGGACTGCCGCAGCGACTTGTCACACAGTACCATATGCAGACATACACACACATACACACAAACACATACATACTTACATACTCCAGGCAGGCAGGCCGCACATCTTCACGCCCAGGAGGCGTGCAGCTATGACGATTCCCCACAGCGCCCTCTGCTGGGCGCTGTAGGGAATCGTCATAGCGGTGCGCCTCCTGGGCGTGAAGACGTGCGGCCTGCCTGCCTGCCTGGGATATGTAAGTATGTCTGTCTGTCTGTGTAGGTGACAGATCCGTCCTGAACTCCATTGAAAGTCAATGGAGGGCGGATCCGTTTACCATTGTGGTCACACCAGACGGATCAGTCCCCATTGACTTGCATTGGGTCATTCCGGATCCGTCTTGGTGCGGATGCCTGGACCGGAGAGAAAACCGCAGCATGTTGCGGTTTGTTCTCCGGTCTGAAGACGGAACGGAATGCTTTCAGGAGCAGTCCGTTGTCTTAAGTTCAGTTTTGTCCCCATTGACAATACCGGACAAAACTGAAGCGTTTTTTTCCGGTATTGAGCCCCTATGACAGAACTCAATACCGGAATTTAAAAACGCTAGTGTGAAAGTAGCCTAAGTGGGTTGCTACTCTTTCAGTATACTATAAACCATTGTTAGTGAAGTTAGGACACAAATTACAACATAATGAACATAATGGGGCAATGATGTAATGCTCAGACTTTATTCTGATCCAATCCTGATTAACCAATATCCAAATGAGTCCACACCACCTTTCCTCTCAGTGTGGAATATTTGCTAATTCTGTAATCTCTCTCATTATTCTGCAAATATCATATGTTAAAAGCATTAAAGGGGTTGTCCGAGTTATTTTTTTGTTCTTTATATGTTTTTAACTTGTCAGTTATAACAACTTTCCCATATACTTTGTGTTTCTAAAGCTGCTGGTTTCTCAGAGTTGACTGAGGGTCACATGACCTGTGATGTCACCTTATCTCCCTGGTCTGTGATGTTTTGTGTACAAGCCTCAGAGTTCAGATAAGAGTCTGTACACCAGACGTCACTGGCCACGCCCCCTTTCTTTGCCGGCTCCTGCTATCTTCTCTCTCCCTGGATTCCTTCAGATAAAACATTAACCCCTTCAGCCAGAACACACTGAGGGCTCAAGGCTTTACAACAAATAGTAGCTGCAGCAGCGAGAGGAGACAAATGCTGGGCAAGGAGCTATAGAGGAATTGTACAAGAACAGGTAGGGAGAATTTCCTGTGTGTATCAGCAGTGTCATTGTACAGCTGGGACTTGTAGTCCTACACAAACAACATGCTGCTGAGTATCCCAGCAGGCAGACATGTACTCACAGCACTTAAATTCACTGCCTTTGCAGAGAAGGGGGGAGGGGCAGAGATTGTTATTACTGCATGTAAACAAAGGCCAGAAGAGAACCAGGGAAATGAGGAAATATAGATTTTTTTTGCCTAAAACTTGCTGAACTTAGTTATATATTGCTATCCATCAGATTTACAGTGCTATATTTTTTTCCATAACTTGGACAACCCCTTTAAGTATATTATTAATGTAAGTATGTTTGACTTCACCAATGTTGGAATGGTTAACACAGCACTCAGTAGGGACCATCAAATCTGGGATCCAAACTATTCCTTTATATGAACTAGGTACTAGTCTTTAAATCCAGATCTGAAAAGGAATCACACATATGTTTATGTTGAACACTCAGAGCTGATTTGTAAGGGCTCCTACCACTTTAGGAATGATGGGGAGTGTCAATAGGCTTGTTCTCCACCCAGTATTCATCTACTACTACTTACTACCTCAGTCAATATCTTCTTTTACTACAGGCCAGGCATTACCGGAAAATAGATCAACATGGACAAGGACATATTCATACTGCCCCACCTTTGGAAACTTAATGTAGTCCATCTGCAATCTCTGCATTCTCAGAAATAGGCGAGATGGCCTAGGCATATGCCTTCCTGAAACTCTCAAGGTTCTTCCAACATTATTACAGGCACACATCATGTAACCTTGGATAAATCTGGTGGCAGCACTGCTTGACCCCGGGGTTCCCACCATATCTTGACACATTCATCAACCCATGTGCTGAATTCATCATCAACGGGCAGAGTGCACATGAGAAGGCACCATTTTACCTACCCTCCAGAGCTTGTCTTCACTCATTGCTCTTACCTTAGAGGTCTTCTGGCCCTGGGTTGGCCGAGTCACGTAAACCTTAAGTTCGCTTCAGGTAATGGCTGGAGGTCTGCAGTTATAGCAGTTTAATCTCCCAATTTGTTGTCTTTTTTTCCCTCTGGACAGCATCAGGGCATAAAACAACTCTCACACAAACTCAGCACTCTTTATAGGTTTCCCATGGATCCAACAAAACCTCTGCTCCCCCAGATCTGACCATAATCATGGAAGATACCAAAAGCATACCTGAAATGTATATGAATGTTAGCTATCTTACCGCAACCAGCCTCAGTGAGTGCCTTCAGCGCTACTACTGTACTGAGATTACAGAAGGGAGTGGTATTTGGGTGACAACATCAGTTTAGGTACTGACAGCATATCCTGTCTTGTTTGATCCATCTATAAAAGAAAACTCAATATTTGATAAAGTTATCAATTAGATCTGAATGTACTTGCTCTGTAGTTTGTATGACATCTAAACCTTCATGTAGTCTGGTAACCCAACCTCCTATCAAAATGCAGAAAATCTTCTATAGATTCAAAGTGCTCTATCCCCTCCAGATCTCTGTGTTCATGGCGCATGTGGCTGTCATAAAGCAATTCTCTTAACACTTTTCAAATGCTGTTAAATACTTCTTAAATCAACTCAGCTGCTCCCATCATGTTCAGAAAATCAAACAAAAATAATCAGAAAATAAGAACAGATCAGAAAACCTTATCCATTATCTATTATTAGTTTTTACTGGCAGATGAAATCTTTGGTGACACTGTTACTTCAGGCATTTCATTTGATTTAACCACATATTATTATACTATTTGATTTTGTTTGCAGACCTCTATAACCACACATGTCTGAATGCCATATTAATAACATTTTTTAAACAAACCACTCTTATTGTTTTCACTTGGCAATATTTTACCTTACATGCATATGCAACTTGTTGAAATTAAATGAACCAATTTAATTTTATTTTCCTTTTTTCTCCGACTCTAGAGACAAATCTTGCTATTCGTGCTTAGGGAGGAACAAAAGAGGCTGTCTTTGTATAATATATGCTTCTCTTTAAGTCTCAAGTTCTATGTCACTGTCACGACTCCCTCTGTCGTCTGGCAATATGTAACTTCTCCTTTTCGATCAGTTCTAACTAGGTGTCTTAGCATACAACATATAACAAGACAAGACAAGGCCCCATCACACATTTCACACACACAAACAAATACAATATGCACTGGAGCTCCAATAAAAACTCTATATGCATGACTCTATGGAAAAGTTTTCAGCACAGAATCAATGAAAAGGATATTTTTGTGCAAATCTGCCAAATATGTTGGGGTCTCTCGGTCCTTCTTTCTTCACTCCTGAAAAACAGGTTAGTCACAATCCCCCCACTAAGTTAAGCATTTGGGAAAAACAGGCTTGCTTGACGTCCATTAAGTCGGGCTGTAAAATAAAACTCACCAAACCTTTAGTCAGCAAAAGAATGAGTTCCTCTTTTACTACGTGGATTTTCTTTAACCCAATTCAAGACGTTTTTTTTTTCCCCGGATATCATTACCAACATGCTGCATGTATCAAAAACTTTAACTTTAAAGGGTTTCTGTCATCAGAATTTACCATAGTAAACCAAGTGTCATTTGCAATACGCAAATGACACCTGATGACAGGAAGCCGGGAGCCGCATTGAGGAAGCCGGGAGCCGGGCGGCCGGCGGCTCAACGCGCATGCACGGATTGCTCCTGGCTTCCTCAATGCGCCCGCATTGATGATCGCAATGCGCAGGCGCGGGATTTCGGACTCGAACAGGGCCGGGAGCCGAAAGAGCTGGCTGCCTGGCCCTGTCAATCAACGCTACAGAGGAGGGGTAAGAGGAGGCATTACGGTCGCTACTAGGTGCAGGGTTCACGCCTACTGCACCTAGGGGAGCTAATTTACATATTTTAAAAACGGAGTTTTCTCACTAACAACTTTACAGAAAAGTATTAAACAAACAGATGTGTCATCAGGTGTCATTTGCGTATTGCAAATGACACTTGGTTTACTATGGTAAATTCTGATGACAGAAACCCTTTAAGTACTTATTTTCTCCTTCACAAAAGAAACATAGACAGCTCATATTCCGTACTTCCTCATTTACAACACACATCTATAACCTCAGAACATCTGGGACAGAAGACAAGCATACTCCTTTATATCATCAAAAGTCTCAACTTCACTTTTTAACTTTAAAGATGTTTCTAGTTAAAACCAATCACTGAATGCACTGATAAATCACCAATGGCAGCAGTATACACTGACAAATCTACTTTTGAACACTGGGGTAAATGTGAGACAGAAATCTATCTTAATACTGCATTACAGCTTACAGTTCAATCAGACTACATCTGCCACCAAAACAATATCTGAAACAGGGACTACTGCAATTCTACATTAACAAATAATGCCAAGATACTTAGTTTATAATCTGATTCTTCTCTGTCCCTCCTCCTCTTCTGCAGAGAACCCATAAAAGGTGGATAATCTTTCTAGTGGGGGCTTACTTTCTGTCCTTGCACTGAAGCAGAAGGTACATACAGACTAAGCAACATTAAAACACAATCTTTTGGTACATCTATTTTTAAGGGGACCCCACAAAAGACGGACGACAATGCCGATTCAGTCTCATCAAAGCAGCAGCCTGTACTTCCTCTTTTTCACACTCATGATAATTAACTCTTTCCATTCCCTTATGTATAAAATGTTCTCTTTCCTAATCCTTTCTCCATCATTCTCTTCATGCAATCTTTACTTTCCACATAACCACATACCGATAATTCCGTACCTAGACGACCTTTTAATTATAGGAGAATATATGGCTCTTCATTCCCATCTTCAGGTTGTACTTACTCGTCTTCAGGCCTTGGGCTGGATAGTCAACTGGGAAAAGTCCAACCTCCTCCCAGACAGCCCAAGAATATTTTTAGGCATCCTTCTGGATTCTGTTCTCCAGAAATCTTTCCTACCCTTTCCAAAAATACAGGAGCTGAAACTAAATGTACAGCAACTTCTGCGAAAACCAGTTTGCTCCATCAGGGAAGTCATGAAGGTTCTAGGTCGCCTCTCATCTTGCATTCCTGTGGTTGCCTGGGCCCAGCACCACATTAGACCTCTACAGAGCTTAATCCTCAGGAAATGGAACAGATCCCAATCAACCCTGGACCACAGGATATGTCTGACTAGGGAAGTAAGGGTCTCTCTACACTGGTGGCTTAGAGACGAAAATCTGCAGACTGGGGTCTCCTGGATTCAGGAAAATGTGTTTCCATTAACGACAGATGCCAGCTCCTGGGGCTGGGTACCCTTTCAGCAGAGGGTTCCTACCAAGGGTCCTGGTCTCTAACTGAGACGAAGATGTTGTCCATTTACAGAGAACTTAGGGCGATATGGGAGGGTCTCAAAGCGACACAGACCCAGTCAAGAGATCGTCAAGTGTTGGTCAACTCAGACAACTTTACAGCTGTGGCATTCATTCAACATCAGGGAGGAACAAGGCGCGGCCATCTTGAGGTTCTTGCAAGGCAGATTTTCTTGTGGGCAGAAAAGAACTTAAGATCCCTTACAGCAGTAGACCTGAAAGGCTTTCTCAATCTTCGAGCGGACTTTCTCAGTCGTCACAGGCTAGATCCGGGCGAATAGTCCCTGTCCCAGTCAGCTTTTTAAGCGATCTAGGTCCGTTGGGGCAGTCCGAGTCTTGACTTATTCACCTCCAAGAAGAACCAGAAGGTCCCTCGCTACTTTTCTCTGAACCCAAGAGATCCTTGTGTGGCGGTAGATGCCTTTTCCCAGACCTAGATGTCAGACCTTGTTTATGCCTTTCCACCAATTCCGGTAATTCCAAAAGTTCTACAGAAGTTAGTCTGAATAATGCACCCTAATCCTAGTGGTTCCCTTTTAGCCCAGAAGGGGCTGGTTTGGCCTTCTGAAATCCCTCAGCCGGGAAGACCCAATCCTGTTTTCCCCGACGGAGGATCTCCTTACACAAGGCCCAATCAGTCATCAGAATCCCAGGCTCCTCAAGCTATCAGCCTGGTTACTCAGAAATCCATCCTCTTAGGTCTGGGCCTATCTCAGAAAGTTGAGAGTACTCTGATGCTTAGCAGGAAGTCCAACACCTCTAAGACATATCTTAAGGTTTGGAAAAAGTTTGCTTCCTGGGGGGCCACAGGTTTAACTAATCTTCCCCCAATATCCCCCTCATCCTGGACTTTCTTCTGGACGGGCTGGATATGGGTCTGTCCCCAAACACGCTGAAGGTTGAGGTGTCCGCCCTGGGCACCCTTTAGAACACCAGTCTTTGAGGTCCCCTGGGTTGCTAGATTCTTAAATGCTGCTGGATAGGTGGTGTCCTAGGGTTAAAAATATGGTAGCTCCGTGGAACCTGAATACTGTCCTTATGGGTTTGTCAGATTCCCCATTTGAGCCTCTAGATGTCCTGTCGATCAAATGGCTTAACCTTAAGACGATATTTCTAGTGGCAATATCTTCAGCTAGGAGAGTTTGTGAACTGCAGGGCCTGTCCATCCAGGAGCCCTTTTTTTAGGATATTTGAGGACAAATTAATATTTAAGTTAGACCCTAATTTTTTGCCAAAGGTAGTTTCTACTTTCCACAGATCTCAAGATAAATGTCATGACTTAGATGTGAGAAGGGCTGTCCTCCGTTACCTAGATGTTGGGATTGGAGGATAGATAAAAATGTGTTAATTTTTTTTGGTCCAAATAAGGTTAGGAAGGCGGCAAAAAGCTCTATATCCCGTTGGATTACGAATGCTATTTCTGAAGCCTACAAAGCTTAAGAATCACCCCCTTCTCTCAGGTCCGAGCAGTACCCGCCTCCTGGGCTGAAAGAGCCTCAGCCTCTTTGGAACAAATATGCAGGGCGGTCACTTGGAAGAGGGCTCATACCTTCACCAAACATTATAGGCTTGATTTATTTGCCAATGAGGACATGGCCTTTGGACGTAAAGTCCTTGGTGCTGTTGTCCCTCCCTGAGTTATCTTTTCACTTTGTTAGTTCTCAGGATGTGATGTCATGGAGACTACTGGGGAAATGAGTATTACACTAACCGGTAATCCGGTTTCCTGGAAGTCTCCATGACAGCACATACCTATATACAGTGGGGAAAAAAGTATTTAGTCAGCCACCAGTGGTGCAAGTTCTCCCACTTGAAAAGATGAGGGAGGCCTGTAATTGACATCATAGGTGTGAGAATAGGGTGCAAGTGAGGGAGACAGGGAGCTCGCATGGACGTTCATCTGGATCCTCAATACACTCCCTCACTCACTGCATCAAGTGTCCGACAGCACTTGGTCATCTAGGGGTTTATACCATAGTAGAATAATATTCCAGATGCTCGTTGTTAGTTTTATAATATATGAAGTAGATCTTTATTACTGTGGCCAGCACAAGCACAGGGTACAGCATGATGGTCAGTACTGTTACAAAGAATGTCAGTGACAATAACAGTATATATACACAATGGTGTTACATAACACTACTACAACCCCTGCAGTGTGCGTGGACAACAACTGTGGTTTACGACCCTCTCACACCCATCATTATCATACTGGTCATTCAACAAACACAAGTCCCTAGAATCTTCCTTTTACTCTACTGGAATGATTGACTGGAAGATTCTAGACTGGTCAGCCAAGAAAACTCTGGAACTTTCCTTCACTGGCATCTGACTCCATTTTGTCTGCATTAAACCTCACATCTCTTCATCCTACAATAGGTAGACATCAACTATGAGAGACAAAATCAGAAAACAAATCCAGAAAATCGCATTGTCTGATTTTTAAAGAATTTATTTCCAAATTATGGTGGAACATAAGTATTTGGTCACCTACAAACAAGCAAGATTTCTGGCTCTCGCAGACCTGTAACTTCTTTAAGAGGCTCCTCTGTCCTCCACTCATTACCTGTAGTAATGGCACCTCTTTGAACTTATCAGTATAAAAGACACCTGTGCACAGCCCCAAACAGTCACACTCCAAACTCCACTATGGTGCAGACCAAAGAGCTGTCGAAGGACACCAGAAACAAAATTGTAGACCTGCACCAAGCTGGAAAGACTGACTCTGCAATAGACAAGCAGCTTGGTGTGAAGAAATCAACTGTGGGAGCAATAGTTAGAAAATGGAAGATATACAAGACCACTGATAACCTCCCTCGATCAGGGGCTCCACGTAAGATCTCACCCTGTGGGGTCAAAATGATCACAAGAACTGTGAGCAATAATCCCAGAACCACACTGGGGGACCTAGTGAATGACCTGCAGAAAGCTGGGACCAACGTAACTAAGGCTACCGTCAGTAACACACTACGCCTCAGATCCTGCAGTGCCAGAGTGTCCCCCTGCTTAAGCAATTACATATCCGGGCCCGTCTGAAGTTTGCTAGAGAACATTTGGATGTTCCAGAAGGGTATTGGAAGAATGTCATATGGTCAGATGAAACCAAAGTAGAACTGTTTGGTAGAGGAGAGTGTTTGTTTGGAGGAGAGTGAATGCTGAGTTGCATCCAAAGAACACCATACCTACTGTGTAGCAACATCATGCTTTGGGGCTGTTTCTCTGCAAAGGGACCAGGATGACTGATCCGTGTACATGAAAGAATGAATGGGGCCATGTATTGTGAAATTTTGAGTGCAAACCTCCTTCAGCAAGGGCATTGAAGATGAAACGTGGCTGAGTCTTTCAGCATGACAATGATCCCAAGCACACCGCCAGGGCAACCAGGAAGTGGCTTTGTAAGAAGCATTTCAAGGTCCTGGAGTGGCCTTGCCAGTCTCAAGATCTCAACCCCATAGAAAACCTTTGGAGGGAGTTGAAAGCCCGTGTTGCCAAGCGACAGCCCCAAAACATCACTGCTCTAGAGGAGATCTGCATGGAGGAATGGGCCAACATACCAGCAACAGTGTGTGCCAAGCTTGTGAAAACTTACAGAAAACGTTTGACCTCTGCCATTGCCAACAAAGAATATATACCCTATTTTTCGCCCTATAAGACGCACTTTGTTCCTCCCAAAAGTAGGAGGAAAAATGCAGTGCGTCTTATAGGGTGAATACAAGTGAGTGCTTCCATAAGGAAGCACTCAGAGCGGAGCGCGGGACCGGAGGGCAGCGGCATCGCAGGACAGGTAAGTACGGTTTTTATAAGTGGCTGGGTGGACTGATCTGAGGTCTGATGGGGGCACAAGACGCTTATCTGAGGTCTGATGGGGGCACAAGACGCTTATCTGAGGTCTGATGGGGGCACAAGACGCTTATCTGAGGTCTGATGGGGACACAAGACGCTGCTCTGAGGTCTGATGGGGGCACATACTGCTGTAATCTGAGGTCTGATGGGGGCACATTCTGCTGATCTGAGGTCTGATGGGGGCACATTCTGCTGATCTGAGGTCTGATGGGGGCACATACTGCTGTAATCTGAGGTCTGATGGGGGCACAATATGCTGATCTGAGGTCTGATGGGGGCACATTCTGCTGATCTGAGGTCTGATGGGGGCACATTCTGCTGATCTGAGGTCTGATGGGGGCACATTCTGCTGATCTGAGGTCTGATGGGGGCACATTCTGCTGATCTGAGGTCTGATGGGGGCACATTCTGCTGATCTGAGGTCTGATGGGGGCACATTCTGCTGATCTGAGGTCTGATGGGGGCACATTCTGCTGATCTGAGGTCTGATGGTGGCACAGTGGGCTGATCTGAGGTCTGGTGGGCGCACAGTGAGATGGTATGGGGGCACAGTGGGCTGATCTGGGCTAATCTGAGGTCTGTTGGGGGTCTGACATGGAGGGCTGATATGGGGGTCTGATGAAAAATATTTTTTTCTTATTTTCCTACTCTAAGACCTAGGTGCGTCTTATAGGGCGAAAAATACGGTAACAAAGTATTGAGATGAACTTTTATTGACCGCATACTTACTTTCCACCATAATTTGCAAATAAATTCTTTAAAAATCAGACAATGTGATTTTCTGGATTTGTTTTCTCATTTTGTCTCTCATAGTTGAGGTCTACCTCTGATGTCAATTATAGGCCTCTCTCATCTTTTTAAGTGGGAGAACTTGCACAATTGGTGGCTGACTAAATACTTTTTTTCTCTACTGTATCTGGGCATAGCCACTGTCAGCAGACACAGATCTGTACATGACTACTTTGAGAGGGCACACATATGGCTATATCTAAAAAAAAAAATCCAAAATTTACAACAAGAAAAATTCTCAACTTTCCAAATTTCAATTTCTCTGCTTTTAAATTGCAAGTTCAGTTCAGAAAACTCACTCCAGAAGTTCATTGATCTCTGAATGATCCAATGTTGTCCTAAATGACTGATGAAGATAAATTGAATCCACGTGTGTAATCAAGTCTCCGTATAAATGCACCTGCTCTGTGATAGTCTCAGGGTTCTGTTTAAAGCACAGAGAGCATCATGAAGACCAAGGAACACACCAGGCAGGTCCGTGATACTGTTGTGAAGAAGTTTAAAGCCTGATTTGGATACTAAAAGATTTCCCAAGCTTTAAACATCCCAAGGAGCACTGTGTAAGCGATCGTATTGAAATGGAAGGAGTATCAGACCACTGCAAATCTACCAAGACCCGGCCGTCCCTCTAAACTTTCATCTCAAACAAGGAGAAGACTGATCAGAGATGCAGCCAAGAGGCCCATAATCACTCTGGATGAACTGCAGAGATCTACAGCTGAGGTGGGAGAGTCTGTCCATAGGACAACAATCAGTCGAACACTTCACAAATCTGGCCTTTATGGAAGAGTGGCAAGAAGAAAGACATTTCTCAAAGATATCCATAAAAAGTCTTGTTTACAGTTTGCCACGAGCCATCTGGGAGACACACCAGACCTGTGGAAGAAGGTGCTCTGGTCAGATAAAACCAAAATCCAACTTTTTGGAAACAATGCAAAACGATATGTTTGGCGTAAAAGCAACACAGCTCATCACCCTGAACACACCATCCCCACTGTCAAACATGGTGGTGGCAGCATCATGGTTTGGGCCTGCTTTTCATCAGCAGGGACAGGGAAGATGGTTAAAATTGATGGGAAGATGGATGGAGCCAAATACAGGACCATTCTGGATGAAAACCTGTTGGAGTCTGCAAAAGACCTGAGACTAGGACGGAGATTTATCTTCCAACAAGACAATGATCCCAAACATAAAGCAAAATCTACAATGGAGTAATTCAAAAATAAACGTATCCAGTTCTTAGAATGGCCAAGTCAAAGTCCAGACCTGCATCCAATTGAGAATATGTGGAAAGAACTGAAAACTGCTGTTCACAAACGCTCTCCATCCAACCTCAAAGAGCTTGAGCTGTTTTGCAAGGAAGAATGGGCAAGAATTTCAGTCTCTAGATGTGCAAAACTGATAGAGACATACCCCAAGTGACTTACAGCTGTAATCGCAGCAAAAGGTGGCGCAACAAAGTATTAATGCAAGGGGGGCGAATAATTTTGCACGCCCCACTTTTCAGTTTTATTATTACAAAAAAAGTTTAAATGATCCAATAAATTTCATTCCACTTCACAATTGTGACCCACTTGTTGTTGATTCTTCACCAAAAATGTAAATGTTATATCTTTTTGTTTGAAGCCTGAAATATGGCAAAAGGTTGAAAAGTTCCAGGGGGCCGAATACTTTCGCAAGGCACTCTATATAAATGTAGCGGTTGATCCAGAATGCATATAGATGGTAAATTTCACATATAGTCTCTTAGATGTTGATTATATTATATAGATGGTAAACTCCACGTAGAGTCTTTCAGGTGTTAATTATGTTTCTCAAAATAAGTTATCTGCTGCAGACAGGGGGTTCAATAATCGTCTTTCAATATTAAAAAGCTCCTCTTACCACTGGTGCACAGTTTATATGCTTCAGCGCTTCTTACCAGTCCCCTTTTCGTGGGTTTGTTCATACTTGAGAGAGACACAGTATACGTTGTTTGTACGAAGGAATCCTCCGCTGACTGGGATTATTCGCAGCGCTCCACGGCGCTCACCACGGTTGGCGCATGCGCACTTTATCACCTGAGATGCCAGGCCTCCGCTGCAGGTATTTCACCACTGAGGAAGAAAACAGAGTTTTTCGAAATGCGTCTGGTGGCAGTGCGGTTGTCCAAGTGTCTCTAGGATTATTAAGGACATTATATGCTACATATTATATTTACAATAATTATCTGTGTGGACTCGTGAGAACTGTAACACCTATCTTTAGGAATTACAAGGCTGAATCTAAGACCTAGGAGAGTATTGACTACAACATAATACCTGTAGCGGAGGGCCGGAATCTCAGGTGATAAAGTGCGCATGCGCCATCCGTGGTGAGCGCCGTGGAGCACTGCGAATAATCCCAGTCAGCGAAGGATTCCTTCATACAAACACTGTATACTGTGTCTCTCTCCTAAGTACGAACAAACCCACGAAAGGAGAACTGGCAAGAAGCGCTGAGGCATATAAACTGTGCGCCAGTGGTAAGAGGCGCTTTTTAATATTGAAAGACGATTATTGAACCACCTCTCTGCAGCAGATAACTTATTTTGAGAAACATAATTAACACCTGAAAGACTTTATGTGGAGTTTACCATCTATATAATATAATCAACATCTGAGAGACTATATGTGGAATTTACCATCTATATGCATTCTGGATCAACCGCTACATTTATATATGTGTGAAATACCAATGCGAGAGCTCCGCATTTGGTTAGCATAAAGGGACTGAGATTATAAGCCGATGCTCAAGTGTGATATTGTATTTTTTTATTTTATTTTTTAATTGTATTTTTAAATGTATATTTTAGAGTATTATTTCAAATAAAACACCAAATGGGTTATTTCTGAGCCGACCATAAGTCGTATTTTTATATATACCAAAAAACTTTTGGTTTAAAGTGTTTTTTTATGGGAACGGGGCTTTTTTTTTTTTTTTTTTTACTTGAAATTTTAACATGGTAACATAGTTTATAAGGCCAAATAAAGACATCTGTCTAACCAGTTCAGCCTGTAACCTTTATTTTTTTTTATTATGAAAGATATACACTTTTTTTAAGTTGTTGTTTTTACTTTTTATTTTTGTCCCACTCTGGGACTTCAGCTTCTGGGGGTCTGATCCTCTCTTGTAATACATTGCCTGTTAGCCTTTACACTGGCAACCTGCCTGTGAGACCCAGCCTAAGGCCTCATGCACACGAACGTGTGCCGGCCATGCCCGTGCTGCGGGCCGCATACGGCGGGTCCGCAATAAACGGGCACCGGCCGTGTGCAGCCCGCATCACGGATCGCGGACCCATTCACTTCAATGGGTCTGCGATCCGGGAGATGCGGAGCGGAGGCACGGATCTGAACACCACGGAAGCACTACGGTGTGCTTCCGTGGTGTTTCTGGCCGTGCCTCCACACCGCAAAAAAGTAGCGCAAGCACTACTTTTTTGCGGTGCGGACCCTCGGATTCGGATCCGTACCGCAAAAAAGTAGTGCTTGCGCTACTTTTTTGCGGTGTGGAGGCACGGCCAGAAACACCACGGAAGCACACCGTAGTGCTTCCGTGGTGTTCCGATCCGTGCCTCCGCTCCGCATCTCCCGGATCGCGGACCCATTGAAGTGAATGGGTCCGCGATCCGCATGCGGTGGCCTCACGGTCAGTGCACGGGCACGGCCGGCATGAGGCCTAAGGGGCTGGATCTCACAGGCTTCCGTAGAAGGCATGCCTCGTTACCTATGGAAGGCATCGGGCTGCCTTCTCAGCCATCAGGTCCCTGTCACTGCAGTGCGGGGACGTGGAGGAAACCTGTACCCTCCACAAACCCCCTGCATGCTGCGGTCAGCTTTCTCCGAGGCATACAAGGGGTTAATACGCCGGCATCTGTGTTTTAATTGATGCTGGCATATGCATCAGGGGCCCAGCTGTCAATGACAGCTTCTGCACCCGCCTGATCAGTGAGCCGCAGCTGTATGATGCTGGTCCTTAAGTCACAGATCCCAGCGCCTTACATATACGGCGTAGATCCTCTATGGGTTAAAGCTTGCCTTATCGTCATTTTGTACCTTAGCAGCGCTCTCTAAATTACTAGAGAGCATTACTAAGGAGAGCCCATATTCTATTTACTGAACTCTGAAGACGTGCTTCGGGCTGACCGCTGCTGCCCTTACTGCCTTTCTCCTATCATATATATAGCTCTAAAACAGGCCTACACATTACAAAAATATATAAATAACAATTGCACTTTGACATGTGGGGGCAGGTCAACACTACTGGACCAAACAACACAAGCAATATGGTACTGTGTAATTAACCCCTTCAGGACCCTGCCATTTTTCACCTTAAGGACCAGGCCATTTTTAGCAGTTCTGACGTGTCATTTTTCAAGTGCATCTCAAAAAATTAGAATATCATCAAAAAGTTTTTTTCTTCTTCAGTAATTCAGTTCAAAAAGTGAAACACATATATTATATAGTCATTATAAACAGAATGAAATTTTTCAGGTGTTTATGTTAATGTTGATGATTATGGCTTACAGCCAAGGAAAACCCAAAATTCATTATCTCAGAAAATTAGAATAATTAACCCAAAACACCTGCAAAGGCTTATTAAGCCTTTAAAAAGGTCCCTTAGTCTGGTTCAGTAAGGGACACAATAATGGGGAAGACTGCTGACTTGATGATTAATGGAAAGTGGAAGGAAAAAGGGTGGTAGAAAAAGGTGCACAAGCAACAGGGAGAACCGCACCCTTGATAGGATTGTTAAGAAAAGGCCTTTTCTAAATTTGTGGGAGATTCACAGGGAGTGGACTGCTGCTGGAGTCAGTGCATCAAGAGCCACCACACACAGACGTATCTAGGACATGGGCTACAAGTGTCGCTTTCCATGTGTCAAGCCACTCATGACTAATAGACAACGTCAGAAGCGTCTTACCTGAGCCAAGGAGAAAAAGAACTGGACTGTCGCTCAGTGGTCAAAGGTGGTGTTCTCAGATGAAAGTAAATTTTGCATTTCATTTGGAAATCAAGGTCCCAGAGTCTGGAGGAAGAGAGGAGAGGCACTCAAGCCAAGCTACTTGAGGTCTAATGTGAAGTTTCCACAATCAGTGATGGTTTGGGGAGCCATGTCATCTGCTGGTATAGGTCCACTGTGTTTTATCAAGACCAAAGTCAGTGCAGCCGTATACCAGGAAATTTTAGAGCACTTCATGCTTCCCTCTGCCGACAAGCTTTTTGGAGATGGAATTTTTATTTTCCAGCAGGACTTAGCGCCTGTCTACACGGCCAAAAGTACCAATACCTGGTTTAATAACCATAGTATCACTGTGCTTGATTGGCCAGCAAACTTGCCTGACCTTAACCCCAATAGTTATTGTCAAGAGGAAGATGAGACACCAGACCCAACAATGCAGACGAGCTGAAGGCTGCTATCAAAGCAACCTGGGCTTCCATAACACCTCTGCAGTGCCACAGGCTGATTACCTCCATGCCACGCCACATTGGTGGAGTCATTCATGCAAAAGGAGCCCCAACCAAGTATTGAGTGCACATACTTTTCATTTGGCCTACATTTCTGTGTTTAAAAAAAAAATGACAGTTGGTCTGATATAATATTCTAATTTTCTGAGATAATGACTTTTGGGTTTTCCTTGGCTGTAAACCACAATCATCAACATTAACAGAAATAAACACTTGAAATAGTTCACTGTTTGTAATGACTCTATATAATATATGTGTTTCACTTTTTCAACTGAATTCCTGAAAAAAAAAAACAAAAAAACTTTTTGATTATATTCTAATTTATTGAGATGCATGTGGTGATAACTTTAAAACGCTTTTACTTATCCAGGCCATTCTGAGATTGTTTTCTCGTCACATATTGTACTTCACGACATTAGTACATTTGAGTCAAAATATTTCATTTTTATTTATAAAAAAAATACCAAATGTACCAAAAAGTTTGAAATATTTGCAAATTTCAATTTCTCTACTTTTAAAATACATAGTAATTAGAGATGAGCGAGCATACTCGTCAGAGCTTGGTGCTCGTTCGAGTATTAGGGTACTCGTAAGTGCTCGCTGCTCGGACGAGTATCTCGCCATGCTCGAGGAAATTGCAACTTCCGCATCGTGCTTTTTTGGCGCCTAAAAACACAGCCAATCACAAGCCAGGAGACTCTGCGTACCACCCAGCATCACGTGGGGCCCTTACATGTCGATAGCAGGGGTTGGCTGGCCTGATCAGGTGACCCTGGAATATACTACCAACTGGCCGCGGTGCTCGGCTCAGATGCCGTCTGGATGTCGTTAGGGATAGAGCTGCTGCCTTTCAGGGACAGTGTTAGGGCCTGCATTTAGTTGTCTGTTAGGCAGGGATCACCCACAAAGAACCCAACAGCCCTTCTTAGGGCTAGAAGACATTTTATTTATTTTTTTTGTCACTTGGCTGGCTGGCACTAGTAGTGCAGCTATCGCCATATCTAACCCTGTTTTTTTTTATTGTTCTATCTCAGTGATACAAATCCATTGCACACAGCACTGTGGAACCATTCTGTGTGTCACAGTTCAGCACTGACTCACTCCAATCCATATATACTGTCCAGGTGACACTTTCTGTACGTCACAGAATACAACCAAGTCATTTGCTACCAATATCATCTACAGTTTGATCCAGAAAACTCTCTGTGCGACATTTGTCTGGGTCGCAGACTAAATAGCCACCGTTAACAGGGTGTCAGTCAGTTCTACCATATTTCCTGCACGTCACGTTCCCAAAAAAACAAAATATAAAAAAAAAATATTTTTTCAGTTGTTTTAGCTCAGTGATACAAATCCATTTTACTCAGCTGCGTGTAACCTTTCTGTGTGTCACAGTTCAGCACATTCGCTCCCATCCGTATATACTGTCCAGGTGACACTTTCTGTACGTCACACAATACAACCAAGTCATTTGCTACCAATATCATCTACAGCTTGATCCAGAAAACTCTCTGTGCGACATTTGTCTGGGTCGCAGACTAAATTGCCACCGTTAACAGGGTGTCAGTCAGTTCTACCATATTTCCTGCACGTCACGTTCCCAAAAAAACAAAATATAAAAAAAAATATATATTTTTTCAGTTGTTTTAGCTCAGTGATGCAAATCCATTTTACTCAGCTGTGTGTAACCTTTCTGTGTGTCACAGTTCAGCACATTCGCTCCCATCCGTATAATCTGTCCAAGTGACACTTTCTGTACGTCACTTAATTCTACCGGACTTAATTTTTATTTTTTTTTTATCATACACCTATATACAAAAAATGTTGAACCCCAGGGCTAAGGGTCGAGGGCGAGGGCGTGGGCATTCAATTACTGCAGGGGGCAGAGGCCGTGGTCCTGGGCAGGGTGAGACAGTACCCGCTGATGAGGGAGCAGGGGAACGCCGCAGAGCTACACTCCCTAGCTTCATGTCTCAACTTACAGGGACACGTGGTAGAGGACTGTTGAAACCACAACAGTGCGAACAGATGATCTCGTGGATTGAAGGACAATGCTTCAAGTAATTTGTCCACCAGTCAGTCTTCCACGCAGTCCACCCACGTTACCCAAGGGAGCACTCCTATGGCTCCTCCACCTCAACCTCCTTCCCCCCAGTCTGCCCCCTCCCAGGAAAATTTGGAATGTGATCCGGCATAGTCTCAGGAACTGTTTTCTGGACCCTTCCCAGAGTCACAAACCACTTCTCAGGTTGCTGCTGACCTCGTTCCCGATGCCCAAGTTTTCCAACTGTCGCAGTCTGTGGGTGATGATGATGACAATGTTGAGTTAGTGGAAGAAGTTTGTAAAGAGGTGTCGGACGATGAGGAGACACGGTTGTCAGACAGTGGTGAAGTTGTTGTTAGGGGAGGAATTCCGAGGAGGGAGCAGACTGAGGAATCGGAGGATGACGAGGTGACTGACCCAAGCTGGGTTGATATGCCGAGTGAAGACAGTGCTTCTGAGGCGGAGGCGAGTGCTGCACCAGAACAGGTTGTAAGAGGCAGTGGTGTGGCCAGAGGGAGAAGCAGGGCCAGAGCTGGTGCATCATCAGCAACTGTTTCACGTAGTGAAGCTCCCGTGGCGAAGCCTAGATGTTCGCAAGACTGTGGTGTGCAACCTGTGCCACACCAGGATCAGCAGGGGTGCCACCACTACTAGCCTAACCACCACCAGCATGCGCAGGCATATGAGTGCTAAACACCCCACTCAATGGAACCAAGGCCGTTCACCACCTCCTGCGGGTCACACCACTGCTCCTTCCCCTGTGTCACTCGCTGCCTCTGCTAGTCAACCCCCCGCGTCACTCGCTGCCTCTGCTAGTCAACCCCCTGCCCAGGACCCCGGCACGAGCGCCTCCCGCCGGAAAACCACACCTTCGCCTCCACGATCCTCCACAGTGTCCACCAACGTGTCCCAGCGCAGCGTTCAGCTGTCTTTACAGCAGACGCTAGAGCGCAAGAGGAAATACAGTTCCACCCACCCACATGCCCAAGCCCTCAACGTCCACATCTCCAAATTGTTTAGCCTGGAGGTGCTGCCCTATAGGCTGGTAGAGACCGAGGCCTTTCGAAATCTCATGGCGGTGACTGCCCCTCGGTATTCCGTCCCCAGCCGCCACTATTTTTCCCGATGTGCCGTCCCAGCCCTACACCAGCACGTGTCACAGAACATCATCCGTGCCCTGACCAACGCAGTTAGTGATAAGGTCCACCTAACCACGGACACGTGGACAAGTGCTGCCGGGCAGGGACACTATATCTCACTAACGGCACATTGGGTTAACTTGGTGGAGGCTGGGACAGAGACTGACCCTGGGGCCGCTCATGTACTGCCCACACCGAGGATTGCGGGGCCTACCTCGGTCACGGTCTCTCAGACGTACTA
This sequence comes from Rhinella marina, assembly GCA_900303285.1. NCBI lineage: Eukaryota > Metazoa > Chordata > Amphibia > Anura > Bufonidae > Rhinella > Rhinella marina. Next base: position 574 of record ONZH01013182.1, on the reverse strand, counting down.
TGCCTCCTCCTCCTCCGACCCCTCCTCCTCCTCCACCGAATTACCATCCGTGGGCACGGCGCCTTCAGTCGGTAGCTCTAGGCGCAGCAGCAGTGCCGTGGGTAAGCGCCAGCAGGCGGTGCTCAAACTGCTGAGCTTAGGTGACAAAAGGCACACTGCCCAAGAGCTGTTACAGGGCATCACGGCGCAGACCGATGTGTGGCTGGCACCGCTGAACCTCAAGCCAGGCATGGTTGTGTGTGACAACGGGCGTAACCTGGTGGCGGCTCTGCAACTCGGCAGACTGACACATGTGCCATGCCTGGCCCACGTGTTCAATCTAATTGTTCAACGGTTCCTCAAGACATACCCCAATCTGTCTGATTTGCTCACCAAGGTGCGCCGCATCTGTGCGCATTTCCGCAAGTCGAGCACAGATGCTGCCACTCTCAGGGCAGCGCAGCTCCGCCTACAACTGCCCGCTCACCGACTGTTGTGCGACGTGCCCACGAGATGGAATTCCACATTAAACATGTTATCCAGAGTTTACCAGCAGCGCAGAGCGATTGTAGACTGCCAGATGTCATCTTCCACC
>ONZH01013181.1:0-65791 GCA_900303285.1 Rhinella marina | reverse complement strand
CCCACCATCGCTGGCGGCAGAGAGGAGAGGGTCTCCCAGAGTCCCACAACATCCATCAGGCCCACAGCCACCAGGGGAACACTCTCCAAGGTGTGGGACACGTTCATGGCACCCCCTCGTGCAACTTCCATCACTGCGGGGCCCGCTATCAGCAGGAGGGACAAGTATCGGCGGATGTTGCGGGAGTACCTGGCAGACCGTACCCCTGTCCTCCCCGATCCCTCGGCGTCCTACACTTACTGGGTCTCCAAGTTGGACACGTGGCTGGAACTGTCCCTGTACGCCTTGGAGGTGCTTGCCTGCCCTGCCGCCAGCGTGCTATCAGAAAGGGTGTTCAGCGCAGCCGGGGGCATTATAACCGATAAGCGCAGCCGCCTGTCAACCGACAGTGCGGACAGGCTGACGCTAATCAAAATGAACAGCAAGTGGATTGACCCGGACTTTGCTTCTCCAACCGTGGAAAGCAGCCAAAAGTGAAGTGCCATCTGTATGAAGTGCCATTTCCTCCTCCACCTCCTCCTCCTCCTCAACCGCCGTAGAATTGCTCCGTAAATAAGAAAAATTTATATGTTTATGGCTCACCTCTTGGGCCTCCACAAAATGTTTAAGAGGTCTCACCTCTTGGGCCTCCTCATAATTTTTAACAGGTCTCACCTCTTGGGCCTCCTCATAATTTTTAACAGGTCTCACCTCTTGGGCCTCCTCATAATTTTTAACAGGTCTCACCTCTTGGGCCTCCACAAAATGTTTAAGAGGTGTCACCTCTTGGGCCTCCACATAATTTTTAACAGGTCTCACCTCTTGGGCCTCCACATAATTTTTAATACGTCTCACCTCTTGGGCCTCCACAAAATGTTTAACAGGTCTCACCTCTTGGGCCTCCACAAAAATGTTTAACAGGTCTCACCTCTTGGGCCTCCACAAAATGTTTAACAGGTCTCACCTCTTGGGGCCTCCACAAAATGTTTAACAGGTCTCACCTCTTGGGCCTCCACAAAATGTTAACAGGTCTCACCTCTTGGGCCTCCACCAAAATGTTTAACAGGTCTCACCTCTTGGGCCTGCACAAAATGTTTAACAGGTCTCACCCTTGGGCCTCCACATAATTTTTAACAGGGTCTCACCTCTTGGGCCTCCAAAAATGTTTAACAGGTCTCACCTCTTGGGCCTGCACAAATGTTTAACAGGTTCTCACCCTCTTGGGCCTCCACATAATTTTTAACGGGGTCTCACCTCTTGGGGCCTCCCACATAATTTTTAACGACGTCTCCACCTCTTGGGCCCTGCACAAAATGTTTAAGAGGGTCTCACCTCTTGGGCCTCCACATAATTTTTTACAGGTCTCACCTTTTTGGGCCTCCACAAAGGTTTAAGAGGTAACAGTTGAAAGCAGCCAAAAGTGAAGTGCCATCTGTATGAAGTGCCATTTCCTCTCCACCTCCTCCTCCTCCTTAACCGCCGTAGAATTGCTCCGTAAATAAGAAAAATGTATATATTTATGGCTCACCTCTTGGGCCTCCACATAATTTTAACAGGTCTCACCTCTTGGGCCTGCACAAAATGTTTAAGAGGTCTCACCTCTTGGGCCTCCACATAATTTTTAACAGTCTCACCTCTTGGCCTCCCAAATCTTTAAGAGCCACCTCTTGGGCCTCCACAAAATCTTTAAGAGGTCTCACCTCTTGGGCCTCCACAAAATCTTTAAGAGGTCTCACCTCTTGGGCCTCCACAAAATCTTTAAGAGGTCTCACCTCTTGGGGCCTCCACAAAATCTTTAAGAGGTCTCACCTTTGGGCCTCCACAAAATCTTTAAGAGGTCTCACCTCTTGGGCCTCCACAAAATCTTTAAGAGGTCTCACCTCTTGGGCCTGCACAAAATCTTTAAGAGGTCTCACCTCTTGGGCCTCCACAAAATCTTTAAGAGGTCTCATCTCTTGGGCCTCCACAAAATCTTTAAGAGGTCTCACCTCTTGGGCCTCCACAAAATCTTTAAGAGGTCTCACCTCTTGGGCCTCCACATAATTTTTAAGAGGTCTCACCTCTTGGGCCTCCACAAAATGTTTAAGAGGTGTCACCTCTTGGGCCTCCACATAATTTTTAACAGGTCTCACCTCTTGGGCCTCCACATAATTTTTAAGAGGTCTCACCTCTTGGGCCTCCACATAATTTTTAAGAGGTCTCACCTCTTGGGCCTCCACAAAATGTTTAACAGGTGTCACCTCTTGGGCCTCCACATAATTTTTAACAGGTCTCACCTCTTGGGCCTCCACATAATTTTTAAGAGGTCTCACCTCTTGGGCCTCCACAAAATCTTTAAGAGGTCTCACCTCTTGGGCCTCCACATAATTTTTAAGAGGTCTCACCTCTTTAGCCTCCACACAATTTTTAAGACGTCTCACCTCTTGGGCCTCCACAAAATCTTCCATGAGCCTCTGGCCAGCCCACGGCCTCTTCCTGCCTTTTGCGGTCCTACGCATCCCTCAACATCCCCACTGCTTTACCTGCTAGACATGACACTGGGCCAGGTCGGGTCACTGACATCTCTAGCGCCAACAATTTGGGCATTTTAAGGCTTCTGCATGTGTTTGAGTTGTTTTTACATTTTAAAGAAGACATGTCTGACCACATTTCACACACACACACACAATGACAATTAGGGGTGGGGTCTATTTGCTTTCCCCCTTGCCTATGCCATCTGAGGTTGTCATAGGCAACGTGATTTTAAGGGGTGCAGAATTTCATCTTCTTTTTTGTCTAGTTTGGCTTGGGGTCCATGGCAATGTAGAGGAAAGAAGGTTTCCTTGTATGGTCTCACTTTACAGAGAGGTTATATTGTGTTTGGAGTGTATTGTTGAGAGGCTGTGATAGTGGCGTAATAGTGCGACTTGGGCGCGTTATATGCACCCAGACATGCTTCCCCTGCTGTCCCAGTTGCATTCCAGCAGTGTTGGCATCCTTTTCTGAGGTTCCAGGGTGGACTTGGTGACCTCCAAGTGGTCGAATTGAGATTTCCAAGTGGCGAGCATTTTTTCCCCATAGACTTTAATGGGATTCGATATCTGGTCGAATAGTCGAATTTCGCGGTCTATTCGAATCGAATTTCGAAATTTCGAATATTTCACTACTCGCTCATCTCTATTAATGACCAATTATCAGGAAAAAGTGTCTCTAGAAGGGCCTATCCCTGAAACTTGGCCAGATTGTTGGTCTATGTAAAAAGAACCATTACTCTCCCTATACTATCCACTGACTTTAAATGTATCTCCACATAAAACACAGCGGACAGGTTTACTGCAGATCTGTGGCCAAAACCCCAGAAAAAAATGTGAATTACATGCATTTTTTTTTTTTTGCCATAGGAATGTCTGTTGATTTCACCCTCTTCATTGCAGAGAGTGAAATCCACAGTATAAATTGACACACGACATATTTCAAATCTCCACAGCCGGTCAACTTACACTGCAGATGTTTTTTTGGCACGTGGATGAGATTTCTTAAAATCCACTCCCCCACTTTGCTGGTAGGGTACACGTCTGCAGATCTGTCCACGTGTGAACCCACCCTTACAGCAAGGCCTTTGTTGTTACATCCTATTTAAAAGGGTGATGACCTATCCTCCCCAGGACCCCCACCGATCAACTGTATTGAGAAGGCATCGGCACCCCTTAGAACACTGCTGCCTTCTCTCAGCTCACCTACATACATTATGTAGTGGCTCAGCCTCATTCACTTCAATGGTACTGAGCTGTGGTGGCTTCTTAAACAGCTGAGGGGCGGGGGGCCCAGATATCAGATCTAATGACCTATCCTGAAAATAGGACATTAGTAGTAAAATCCCAGAAAACCACTTTAACAGCAGACATGTTTTTCTTGTGAGCAATATAAATGAACAACATATTAATATATTAAGCATTTGGCAAGTTTCTGTAACAGGCACCATCTTCCCAAAAGCCAAATGGAGTATTACTGCTAGAAGATTATACAAACCGTTCATGGAAACTAGATATATTACAGTACTGTGCTGGTTGATGTAGTGGTGTTCATATGGAAGTCCTAATGTGCAGTACCAACCCCATTAGTGTCAGGTAGCTTCCTCTAGTTAAAGGGACCCTGTCACCACGCAGTGTAATCTGCAGGAGGAGCTGAGCAGACTCATATATACTTATGCAGGAATAGATTCAGTAAAACTTGTAATTTAGACTACTTTTACAGGGTCCGCCACGCTGTAGTTTTTGTCCGGCTCTGGACCAATCCCATCATAGTGAATGGGGCCGGAGCGGCACGGTGGGACAGCATTAGAACGGAACAGATCCAGCAGGCTATTCCCTCCCCGCCGGTACAGCCTGCAGGACCCTGCTGCCGCAAGTGTGAAAGTAGCCTTACTCGTTTAAACCCTTGATCTTTTTATATCTCTGTAATATATCAGTCTGCTCAGCTCCTCCTGCCCTACAACAGGCTGCCTGCGGATTACACTGCATTTGTGGTGACAGGTTCCCTGTTTTTAGAAGCACACTAATGTCACTATACACAGAATGCAGGCACACAAGAGTGCACTACACGTACACAACAACCGAACTTCATAAAATCATTAGAAAATTATCAGTCTGCACAATACAACTTCCCTCTCCATAAAAGCACTGCAATAAAAAGAAATTAATTAACACTTCGTGCTCTAGGACTGGCGACCAGCTTCATCTGTGGTGTGCAGTGACACAAATATATGGGACATTTATCACCCAGTGTACGCCACAAAATGGCATCAAAAAGTCACAGTGTTTGTTGTGCACGCCATAGTTGTGAAAATTTGGTGACTTTTTGGGAGTCTGAAGCCCCGCTTAAAGTGGGGTAGGGGCAGCTATAACCGGCCTGGCACATTTATCATAATCTACACCAGGAAACTAACATGGATTATAGCAGAAATCTACACCAGCTCCATTGCCATTATGCATTTCCGCACAAATGCACCACAATTATTAGCAGGGGTATGTCTCTTAATAATCTGGTGCATGTGATGACAAAGGGGGCATGTAGTATTCCGGTCTTAACACCTGATGAAGACACCGCCTGGGAACCGCTTGCAATTTATTTATCCAGCACTTGCTAAGCATGATTTGTTTCCTTTAAGAACAAGTCCCCCTCCGGAAACTTCTTTACTAGATGTAGTCTTCATGATGCTGTGCTGTTACTCCTAAAAACTGACAGCTAGGTTCCACATAGATTGGACAGTGTCAGTCTGTAAGGAAGTGCTAACATCCAGCTGTCCATTTATTCATACATTTCTATGAGGAATAACAGAGACATGACACAATATAGAATAAGGAAAGGTGCTCCAGAATTCTTACATAGGGAATGAAAGCGTTTACTAAGATACATGAAGAGAAGTGACAGTGCAGAAAGAATCCATTATATGAATATGGAATCAGGAGCTGCTAAAAACATTATATCCCTAAATGCCCCAAACTTAAAAACAGGCCACATTTACAAACTGCAGAATTCAGACTTCTTGATCGCTGTGTGAAGGAGGGAAAGTGCCAACCAGTCTAGACTGTAAATCCTCCCTCCATCTTCAGCCACTGCACAATATATGGTACGCTCACCCATTATACAAGGAGTGACACTCTAAAGCATTATAAGTCGTTCCTACTTCTAGTGCTAAACATTCAAAAGAGCCGTCAGGTCCGCTTCATACAGCTCCCCTCCTCTGTATCTGTACAATGCACTGTCAGGACTTTCCTTATCATTTTAATGGTAATATTCCTTTAACTGGGCCTCAATCGGTGATAGGTGCTCATAAGGTAGCTTTCTGCTCTGTACTGCAAGTCTAAGACAATCAAGACTGTCAGATTTTAAAAATGAGTCTCGCCAGTGCTCACCTAACAAGATCATAAGGGGTTTGTCACCTGCCAATAGTATAAAGTCTGGGCCAACTCTGGTTCTGTGACTTATTCTTAGTGGGAACATGCCACATGTATGCGATATTCTCCCCTGGAATCAGTGCTTCCAGGGAGAAGCCTCTTATGTCTCCATATAGTGTTATCACAAGGCATTTCTTAGTAACTGCCATATTATCTGACCTTTCATGTAAATGCTAATGAATCCACTACAGCCCCTGCTGGAGCCAAACCGACTGACGCAGCAGGACTGAGTGGCTCTCTCATGTGTAAGAGGGTGTAAAATCTTCTCCTACATATGAAGTTGTGGGAAGGAGGGATTGGTCATGTTGAATTTCACCATGTCCGATCCTTCACTCTCGCAGGAGATAAGCTGCCACCGGCTTACACTGTTCTCCCCGATGCTGACCCAAACGCCATTGACTGAACAGCAAGATGAGTCTCCAGGACTAGCACCATGGTTGTACAGATCTGTGCATTCGATAAACCATCATCAGATGTGACATTTGTGAGCCGGTAATTTTTGTCTTTTTAAGGAAAGTGGCAGAAGACATGCAAGCTCCCACTGCTGGGAAAGGCGGCAGTGGTTAGTAACGATAAAACAGCTCCGCAGATTTAGAAGATTAGGCACCAAACCTGCTGCCACACAAGTTGGATATTACTTCAGAAGCTTTGGCACACTCAGTGTTGGCAGGCTTGGCACAATTATGTCTTTAAAGATTGGGGTGTAGCTTTGACCTTGTTGCCTCTGATTTTGATCCACAGTTTCTATTATTGTCTGTTTCATTTCCCTGCTGGCATCTCCTCTCATCTGAAGCAGAGCAGCAATATGATCATCCCTGTCAGAAAAAGAAAAAAGGTTTTTCATGTTTTATCTATACTAAATTACACCAGCACGTTCATTTTCACAAATTACCTGAGATCCGGATATCTAGTGACCAAGGTGGAGACTTCCAAGTAGAGAAGGGAAGGATCTGTGAGCTTTATAACCTCAGCAATATCAATAATAGTATCACAGAGTCCATCTGTCTCCTCACCAAATCCCTAGAGAATAAGATCGAGGTTTAGTCAAGTATCTATTCTCTACACGTTTCTGTATAGAAATCAGCTTCAATGAGGGTTTAGGAGGAACTGGAGCCATCACAGATCCTGTCTGATGGAACAGATAGTGAATGACATCAAGCAGCTTCCAATGTAGTGGAATATACGCAGGCTACAAATGGTCCACAATTGTACAAGTATTATGAATGGCTCGTAATACAGGCAATAAAAGAACAAGTGGCAGACAGGATGTATCTTTATAACATTATTACTGATAGGCCCGACACATCCTTTGTGGAGAGATGTGGTCCTGCCTGGTCATGTATGTATTAATACTACTAGACACTTACAGATGTGAGACGCTTAAACAGAAACTTGAACTGTTCTGCTTCCTTAATCATGCGCTCTGCACCCTCCTTGCGTTCCTCTGCATTTCTGAAGCAAATTCGTCTTTGCATTATAGCTTTGATATATTCTGTTACTACTTTCCTGTGGGCCTTAATGGTCATTTTCTACGAAGAGAAAAAAAAATTATTAGTCAACAAACCTGAGAACTAAGTACTAAATAAAACATGGCGTACACAAATGTCCACCATTAGACCAGGAAGCGATCCGCTCGCTAAATGAAAGTTACACGTACCTGCTTGTAATGAGTTTTAATTCTTGCAAAGTCATTGAAATAGTCTTCTATGGTGACACATATAGTGTCTACGGAATTAGAGCCAGCAAGCCATTTCCTGGTCATTAGGTCATTAAGATGCGGCTAAACAATAAAAAAAAAAGCTTTATTAATGGTGCGCAGAGAGGTGACTATATATAATGAGCACCATATGACGTCTGTATGGAGGGTTCTAGGTAGTAGAAGCCACAATTACCTCCATAGTGTGCTGTACATTCTTTCACGTTACAGTCACAAAAGTAAAAATCAAATCACTCAAGACTAATTAGGATGATGCCATATTGTTATACATATAAGATATTCATCGCTGTTGTATTCTTTGTGGGATTTAACATGATGAGAATATAAAGATATAAAGATATATATATATATATATATATACACACACACATATACATATGCATACATACACACATATACATACACTTCTGTATCTTTAACCCTTAGACTCGGCGGGCGTCATGTCCGGCAAGTCTCTGCTGTTTCTAACAGCAGAGACTTGCGGCTACTTACCCCATCGGCGGCGTCTTGCTGGGGCTTTAGATGCCGTGATCACGGCATCTAGTTGTGTCTCAACCCGGAAGCGTACGCTTCCGGGTGGTGTACAGACACCCTGTGTGGCCAATCCGGGTGTCTGTACACGATCTGAAAGCTGTAAACCTCATCAGTGAGGTTTACAAAGTGCAATACTTATTCTGGCCACTAGATGGCAGGCCAGGATAAGAAATGAGCAATTCTTGGATTTATCTCTATCTAGTAAATCCCTGATTGCTCATAAAGAAAAAAAACACAATATATTAAGCTCATATTTGAGCTTTAAAATAATCACAAAAAAAAAAAATTGTTAAAATATATAAAAGTTCAAATCACCCCCCCTTTCCGTATAATTAAAAAATAAATACCTAAATAACAATAAATATAGACATCATGGGTATCACCGTGACCGAAAACGCCCGTACTTTTAAAATATATAAAAAAAATTCCAATATGGCGAATTGTGTGGCGGAAAAAAAGCGTCCAAATGGTGATTTGCTGTTTTTTGTCGCTTTTTTTTTCTAAAAAAAAAAATTAAATAAAAAGTGATCAAAAAGTCATACACACCCCAGAATGGTATCAATAAAAACTTCATATCGCCCCACAAAAAATGAGCCCCCATACAGCTCCGTACACACAAATACCAAAAAGTTATAGGGATCAAGATGTGACAAAAAACAAAAAAGGCCAACTTTATAATTATTTTATCACTATCAAAACGCAGGAAAAACTATACATATTAGGTATCGCCGGATTCGTACTGACCAGTAGAATGAAAGTAACTGGTCAGTTTTAATGAACATCGAACGCTGTAAATAAGAAACCCGTAGAACTGTAGCGGAATAGCTTTTTTTGCAATTTCACCCAATTTGGAATTTTTTTCTCGCTTCCCACTACACCATATGCAATATTAAATGGTGGTGTTGGAAAGTACAACTTGTCCCGCAAAAAACAAGCCCTCATACAGCTATGTGAACAGAAAAATAAAACAGTTATGGCTGTTTGAAGGCAGGGAGCGCAAAACGAAAATGCATAACCGAAAAAACATCCGGTACTGAAAGGGTTAAGGCCTCTGGCTGCCATGGCAACTGTCGGGATCCCTAAATTGCATCACGGGGGAGAGAGGGAGATCACTAAGCCCCTTAGATGGAGCAGTTGCTACTGACAGGAGGGTTAAACACCTGGGAAGTGCACTAGCACTGATTTTGCCCACTGCAGCGGGGTGACAGGCGCTGCTGATGGTGGCGACTCTGTTCCTGAGCAGCTGCTATCTCCATGCTGTAAATGTACGGCATGGTGCATTAATGTTCAGCTTGCCATGACGCGGGAAGCGGTTAACAAATCTCATCCACACACCACTGTGTAAATTGACCTGTGGTGCAGATCTCCTTGGCAGATTTCACCCTTTGCAACGGAGAAGTCCACAGCCCTTTCTGCTGCATTCTCAGACCTGTGTGGACATCACCTTAAAGGGAGTCTGTCACCTCATTTTCACCTATATAACAGCAGTGCCCCACAGAAGATTACATACACATCCCAGGCATACCTGTGTGCACTGTGTCTGTATTACATGTCCAGGAACAGCACTTTTATTTTGCTATCATTTGAAAGCTTGGAATGTCAGCTTTCAAAGAAGGCCAGAACCATTTTTCTATCTGCTACCAATCCCAAGATATGAGCAGCTAAAGCAGCCCTCCCCTCTTCAGTCTGGTTTGCTTTGAGCACTTGCAGCAGCAGAGCTGGGGACTTGGGAGCGGTTTTCCAACAGAATAAAAGTGCTTTTCCTGGACATGTAATACAGACACACAGTGCACACAGGTATGTCTGGGATGTGTCTGCAATCTTCTGTGGGGCACTGCTCTTAGTTATATAGATGAAAATGAGGTGACAGACTCCCTTTAAACCTTTGAAATATGGAACAGAAACACCAGTAAAATTGTCCTCACCTCTAAGTCCATAAATACTTCATCTAGAAGATTCCTGCATCCATCATTGGCAATTTTCTCCAATATGGTGTCCATATTTGTGGAGCCAGATGTCACAAAGTCCTCTTCACTTCTTAAATATTTTCGTTTCAGGCTTACAATTGACTCTCTACAAAACAGGACATTATGCTTGCAGTCTTAAACTTGGCACCCCTTTTTTAATTCACAGAACCCACTACATACATAAAAATCATATTTCTTGTCAAAGATGTCCAAAGTCTTTTGAGGGGTTCTCGGTCATCAAGATTAGAATCGGTGAGAGTCCAACAACAGGCATCAGCTGACTGCAGAGCATGCATCCACTGTCTAGTGGCCATGCCTGGTTGCTGCAGCTCAGTCTCATACAAGTGACTGGAGAGAGTTACAGTACACGTAGCTGAGAAAATGTGAAATAAAAAGGGGGGAAAAGGATTTTTTTAAAGCACAAAGTGCAACTAAAATACTTTTTATATTGCTTTCTGTCACGGTTATTTTTATATAAGAAATATATAGTTTGCGATCGCCATGGTGAGCTAGAAGCTCTGGTGTGGACTATGAGTGGCATTCTTCTTTGTCTTTCCTAATTTACACATTGTGACCCCCATGAGGTCAAACGTTCCTGGCTGCATTAGAGACACACCACGTCACCACTGCAACTGGCCTCAACCACGATGTCCCCTATACCGCTGAGGCTAGTGTTGGATGCACGTTGACCTGTGGGCATGTGTCATCACCACTGCGGCCTGGAAGATGATGGCAGCACTGCCGGACTAGAGAGCAACGCTATAAGTGGCAGCGGAGAAAAGAGGAGAGTGTGAATTTTTTTTATTTTATGAAATGTACTGCTTCTGCCCGAGATGTATTTATCTCAGAAAACCCCTTTTATTTCTGATTTCTCCTGTAACATTAGCTCCCGGCATCCAGTGATCAGGTGATTGCAGGTACAGGATCAAAAAGCATCACGGCCGCTTCATGAGGTGTATACAGGGCGATCAGTAAGTGGCAGGAACGGAGATAAACTATCTATATAGCCTTCTCAGCAAGGACATTCAGGAACATACTTTCAGAGGCCATACGAGCGCCGATGCTGACGCTTCACCATCAGAAGCGATCAGCTTATTTGTTTGTCTGTCCTTGTCCACATTATACCTGGCTCCTGATGATGCCCAATAACGGGTGAAACGCATAGAGCTTATCAGAGTATAGGACATGAGTTGGGGACTGATTTATAGCGCTGTTTGTTCACCCCAAATGAATCTATTTTGGGAAGAGGTATACATGATCCTTTGTTTGGTGTGGACGCTACAGTCCACGAGTGGATCATTGCGCTAACACTTGGCGTCTGCCTCACTTCCCTATTTGGGGTGACTTGGTCTCATCTACCTCCTTGTATCACATGAGGGCAGCTGTGACAGCTGGGCTGTTGCCCTTTTACTTCATCTGTTTCCTAGCGAATCTAGGAGTGATTGAAGGAGAGAGATTGGGTCTGACCACTATCAGGTTGTTTGTTTACCAGTGACCACTGTTTAAATCAGGGGGATTCAGTACAAGCCGGGTGGTAAATATTATATGATGACCATACCACTCAGCTTTTGATGTAATATACTGACCTTCCCCACTCAGTGGTTTTTTCTGCCCCAGAGACCCCGTAACTAGGGGTTGTTACTTTCCCTCTATTTTTATTAGGTTATTCAATAAAGACTATTTATTTTTTGACTTTTAACGTCTTAAGGGCAGTGTTCAACATCCTTTCAGAGTTACATGCGGTCCAAAAATAGTTACAAATATGTTTAACACAAAAAAAAAAACTTGATAAAAAATATAGGACATTTTCTGATCATAGATTCCCTCATCAGTCCTGCAATCAGGCTCTTGCCAGGAGGACAGTCATCTAACGGCTTGGAATAGTAAAGGGACTAACATTTTTGGATTTCTTTGCTGGGCATCACTAGTTAAAAAATAAATTAAAAAAAAGTTAGGCTACATGCACACGACAGTGAAAAACGGACATGTGATGTACTTAAAAAAAAAAAAAAAAAAGTACATCACATGTCCGTTTTTCACTGTCGTGTGCATGTAGCCTAATGTGATCCTAATTTTCCTAATATGATTTTATTTGTTAAAAGGAAAATGTCACCAGTTTGATACTGTCCTACGTGAGGACAAACTGGTGACAGATACCCTGAGCAAAACACTGGGTCCCTTCCTTTAAAGAAGAACTCCCGCAAATTTTTTTATTCTCTGACCTGTTAGAAAGGTGAATGATATCTGTAGTGAATGTAATCTTCTTATCAGAGACTGTATTTGTGAGTTATCCCCTCTCTTCTAATTGTAGCTGGGTCATGTGACCAACTCCCTGACCTCTAACTGACCCAGGACAGGAAGCCAGTTACTGCTCTATTCATTCCTATGAGACTGAGAGTGAGGCTCCCATAGGAATGCATAGAGAAATAGACTTCCTGTCCACACATAAGATGCTGTGTGAGTTGGTGGGTCTGATTCCTAGTCACATGACACAGATGAGAAACATCAGGGAGATATAACTCACAAATACAGACAATGGTAAGAAAATAACATTCACTACAGATTACATCGTGTACATTTCTAGCAGGACATGGAATAAGATTTTTTGCAGGAGTTCTTCTTTAAATGACCCCGTCATTTTGCTGTTGTCAGCGTTGAGAGCTCCACCTTGAGCCGAGCTCTGGAGTCTACCAACACAGAGATCGAGCTTGGTAATCCTCATATTCATCAGCTCCTCACCAATGACTGACCGCTTTCTTCCTGTACCGAGTACTGGAAGAAAGAGATGGGTACTACATCAGTTCTGAAGTGGCTTTGACAGGCCTCCATATTAGAAACTCCCCTATAAGTGACCCATTTAGAAAACTGCACCCCTCAAAGTATTCAAAGCAGCATCAAGTAAATGGTTCATCAAAGGGGTTTTCCATCTTCAGGGCCTTTCGGGCAGACCCCTCAAGGTGGCAGATCAGTGGAGGGACACATACCTACTTGCTCCCTGCCAATCGCTGGCTGTAGTGGTGACACACTTGTCTGCAACTAAACTCAAACAATAATTTTCATGCATTATTTTAGATTTGCGGAGGCCTTGAGGTGCTAAAACATACACCTCCCGCTGAATTAATCTAGAGGTGTTGTGAAAATGTAAACCCCACAGTTGTTTCATATTTTTATTTTGCTACTCTTGCACCATAAAATCATGTTTTTAAATTATTGTCAGCATTTCCCAAAACCCATAACTTTTTTATTTTCAGTCGGCAGTTGTGTGAGGACTTGTTTTTTGTGGGGCAGGCTGTAGTTCTTACATATGACTTCGGAAAATTGGAACTGCTTTAAATAGAAGCAAACAGGCTTACTTAAATGTCTGGCAGTTGTTAATGATGGCTATTATATACTGGACATAACATGCAGGAAGCTGCCGGTTCCTTAAGTGATCCTCTTTATAGAGCTGTGCTTCCTCACTGTACCTGTAAATGGAGAAATAGTATTCCTGTGAACGCCAATAATAAGAATCCTAGTAATTAGCTCTCTAAAGGGATTCAACATTTGGAATAACTTTATATTTGATACAATATTTCAGTATATACTGTAACAGCCACAAACGTCCAGGTAACTTATTTTATATTATAATGCAGATGAAAACCAGTAGTGCCCTAACACTTTAATGCTCTGAAAATGAGAATGTCACCTATTATTTGTACCTATGGAACTAGCTGACCTGTTATATGTGCACTTGGCAGCTGAAGGCATCTGTGTTGGTCCCATGTTCATATATGTCCACATTTTGAGAAAGTTTTAATATATGCAAATCAGCCTCTAGGCGCAACGGGGGCATTGCAGTTAATTCTAGAGGCTCTGTTCTCTCTGCAACTGCTGCGACCTCTGCACTTTGATCGAAAGGCCACGCAGGCATAATGATATTTATACTGCCTGTCCCTGTGAATCAACGTGCAGAGGGCGTGGCAATTGCTGAGAGAGCTGAGCCTCTAGGAGTAACGGCAACACCCCCATTGCTCCCAGAGGCTCATTTGCATTTAACAGCATCATAATGGCCAATGACTGCAACACGGTCAGACTTTAAACAGCAGCCAATCACACTAAAATGTTGATACTAATATACAGTGCAGTAAATGTAGCATTAGTACTTTATCAGTAACTAATACTTGTCCATACCTGTTGAGAAACGCATTCATTTGCTGTAGGCACAAATGTAAAACCTTCTTCTTCAGCTCTTCACTAATCTGAGCTGCTACCTGTAAATTTTGCTCAAACATCTAAAGAAAAAAAAAATACATTCGTTATTCATGGATAAAGGACGTCAAAGATTCTGGACAATTTTGTAACCGGCAAGCCATTTCTCAGTGTTCTGATTTCATTTTGTTTAACCTTTTCATAACCAGGGGTGTGCACAAAACCCTAGCTTAGTTTTACATGCATATCCCTCTCCCTCTCTCTCTGGCCCTGATTTATTGTTTCTTCACTCCAGAATTCTGGCCTCAAAAAGTGGCAAAAAGGGCTTTTTCGACTTTTTTTTAACTCGCTTGCAGAAAACATTTGTGACTTTTTGCATTTTTACACCGCTCAGTCCAGTTTTGTAACATGGGTAGAAAAGGGTGTAGTTAGCCATGTTAATGAGTGTCACTCCAGATTTATCATGGAAACTTTTTTAAAAAGTCGCAGTCTCACTCCAGTAGGAGGGTGAATTAGGAAAACCGGAGCAACATTTGTAGACAAACGTGTTAGGTTTAAGGATAAAACAAATTTATTAAACAGGCAACATTTGATAAATGTGGCATAAAGTAGGTCAACGCAGACTTGAGAAAAATGGACTTTAAATATTACCATCATGATCAATTCTCCCTATTGTCCAAGTTTTAAGAAAAGTCCTTCAGTGCCCCCAATGTAAAATAATAATAAAAAAATAATAACACATTCTTCTAAAGCTTACTGTTCCACTTCCACCCTTTCCAGCTCTGTATCTCCAGTCCACACATCCAGTTTCTGCAGTGATGACATTGCTGTATACAGAACATGACCACTGCAGCCAGTCTCATGTCATAGTCCACTGAGGCCAGTGATTGGCTCCAGCAGTCATATACCAAACGGCATGGGATAACGGGTTGCACAGTGCTACCATACTGATGACCTATATACAGGATTGGTCCTCAATATAAGATCGGTGGACATCCCGCCAATCAGCTGTTTGAATTATAATGTAGACTCTGTAAATAGTGATAATCATCCAAGTACATTCAGCAAGACCGGATCGCTCATGGGTTGGGTATGGGAGGGGTCTTAATTCTATTTTTTTTTCTTGTTATTGTTGTATTATTTTTGTTGTAGCCAGTTAATCCATATTATTTTTCCCTATGATTATTTATTAACAGTTTCTGGTCTGGAAGAAGCCTGGGGACCTACACATAGTGTAGATATTTTGTGAGAAAGGTTGGTTGTGGGCACTCTGATCAGTTCTAGGGTGTCATTTTTGTCACCAGTTCTGAGCATTCAGAGAACACAGGATTGTCCAGAGGTTATTATTCTAATCGGTTTTGAATATGTGGGAGGATAAGAAAAGCGCAAGTATGTGCCTATGTCTCCTTAAATGCTATGTTAAAGAATAAATAACTGTGGCTGTGATAATGTTGGAGCTAACTTCACCCACCTCCTACATGGCGGTTGTATGTTGTATGGCATGTCTAGTGATTGGGTGCTATGGATACACACCAGTGTCATCTCTACAGCCCATTACACCAGTAGGGAATTTACAGGGTGACTATAAGCATAACTGTTATTTTTCATGTTAATATATGACAGTGTCCAGTCTACAGAGGGACGTACATTTGCAGCCCCTAATGATTGCAGCTTAATGTTACATAGTGTGTTCAGGTCTGGCTGTAACAGACTCTGCTCTAGATGGTTCAGGTCCCAATGATGGCATCCAGACCAGAGACTGCAAGTTGCTGTCAGACATGGATACCCCTATGCTACGGGAAAATGTAATCACATCGCAGTAACGGCCTCTGCTCTGGATGCCATCTTTGGGACTAGATTGATTCACGTAAGCGAAGTATGAGTGTCAACACACTAATCTACACAGAAGAGCCCATGTTATTGTGGCCACCACACAGAAATGCCCATTAATATGCCTTAATCCTCATATTGTTCCAGCCACAAGAGATTCACCACCACACAGCATGCCCTGTACTTACTGTTACAACACTGTGCCCAGCTACAGCGCCATTATAACGCAACATGCTAAACTCCACCATGATCATGCACTTCTCTTAACTGTTAGGGCTTTTTCACATGAGCGTGACGGATTGGCTCAGGGTGCGTTCAGGAAAAAACTCGCACCATTTTGCAAGCAAGTTCAGTCAGTTTTGTCTGCGATCGCGTTCAGTTTTTTCTGCGCGGGTGCAATGCGTTTTGATGTGTTTTTCACGTGCGTGATAAAAAATTGAAGGTTTACAAACAACATCTCTTAGCAACCATCAGTGAAAACCGCACTGCATCCGGACTTGCTTCAGAATGCAATATGTTTTTCACTGAAGCCCCATTCACTTCTATGGGACCAGGGCTGCGTGAAAAATGCAGAATATAGAACATGCTACGATTCTCACACAACGCAAAACTGATGCGTGAAAAACAACTCATGTGCACAGATCCATTGAAATGAATGGGTCAGGATTCAGTGCGGGAGCTATGCGTTCACGCCACGCAATTCACCCGCGCGGAAAACTCACTCGTGTGAAAGGGGCCTTAATATGCATGCAAAAAGCAATCTTCAGTAAATGAAACAAAGCCATGTCTTCCTCTATTTCTGGCATCACATATCAGCAAAGGATTAGAAAGATCACAAGACCATTTTACTGAATGCTGTACAGAGGAGATGGGGCGGCACAGCCAGCAGTCACATGAACTAGGCCTGCAAGCCAAACTGTGTCCATCCTTGGAATAATATAGGAATACAAACACTAAGGTGGGCATTTATTAAACAGAAATACGGGTAAATAAGGCGTATTTCTGGCGCAGATTGCAGTGCCCGGTATAAAATAGTGGGTGCAGTGTGGGCAGGGATGGGCCGGCAGGCCTGTCTCACTTACCATTTTCTATGCCTGTTTTAGGCGCCGAAAATGGTCTAAATGTAAGACATCTTGGAAGCTGTCTTACATTTAGAACTGGCAGTGGATCCGCCAAAGTTATGTCTTCAGGTATGGGGTAAACACCGGTAAAACACCGGTCTTAATAAATGTGCCCCTGAAACTGAGCAAACATTATCAAACAAAACAAGAATCACTGACATGCTATTTCCTTCTGTGCACATACGTGTTAAAAACATTTTTAAAAAACATAACTTTTGACACGAATTTATATACCCAGATGGGGGCTGTCGTTACTTAAACCAATGTTAAAATGATAAGATGCCGCTATTATCAGTTACCTGGAATACGATAGCTGGCAGAGTGGTCTGGTAGTACCCATCTTGATCCGCTTCAGGCTCGGTGTTTTTATCCCAGTCCTTTTTATCTGTCTCTAGGGCTTTTCTCAGCCACGCAATGATATTTGACTAAAGATACATAATCAGAAGTAATGGTTACATTGGTATAATCTGAAACCCAAATGCTGAAGCAGAAAAGAAAGTATAAATACCGTATGCCGCCTGGTTATGGTCCTGTCTGGAGTTCGTATCTTCTGTACACAATGCATTATAATTATGCCTTTGACACATTTTAAACTACCCCTTCTGTGGTATTTGCATCCAAGCTGCAAGGGGTCCATACACACAGCCCTTTCCTCAAGCCTACAGAAGGACGGTCATATGATCTCCCCCACTGACATGAACAGAAACTTTGGGCAGATTCATTAAGGGTTTATCCTTGTTTTATAGCATAAAAAAAGTTCAAATTATGGCCCACACCATATGTGCTCTATGATTCGTGACTTTCTGCACAGACTGCGTGGCCTGACAGTGGCCTACAATTTACACCATAAGCGGCTTAAATTACAGCACAAATCTACCTTCGCTCATTGCTAGCAAAGATTTGTTTTTTCTTATCTTGCTCTGCTCTTCACAAAGGGCCAGTTCACATGACTGATTTTGAAATAAAAGACACTCAAAAAAAGTTTTTGACGTGTCTTTTTTTAACCAATGGGTTCAATACAAAGTAGAATTTTCAGCTTGAGGTGTTTGAATCAGATCTGCACTGAAGACGCCCACAAAATGCATGGATTTACATGGAGCTGTTTTTTCAGCTTCTTATTCATTTTAATGAGAGATTCATCACCGATTCTGACCCAAGATAGGGAATGCTGTTGCATTTTTACACGTTTGCTTCCCACTGAAATGAATGGGAGGCTATTTTGAGGCGTTTTAGAGAGCAGATTTTGAGGCAGAAACGCTCCAAAATCAGCACCTAAAAACTCTGTGTGAACTGGCCTAAAGATTGACATATTAAACACCAGTATTACTAATGAATCCGTCCCTTCCATTTAATATAGGACTTGAGTCCTATACAGTGGTCCCTCAAGTTACAATATTAATTGGTTCCATGAGGACCATTGTATGTTGAAACCAAAGTTGAGTAATCGGTTCCAAAGCCTCAAAATGTCATCCAAGATAAGAGAAAATGAAGATTTAAGAAAAATAAGCTGGTAACTAAGACAGATAACACAAGTCCTTACATATAACAATCAGGAATAGCTGCTAACCAGCAACTAATACAGATATTTTACCAGAGAAGTGGCCTTGATTGGTTGGATCTGAGTCCGAGACATTGTATGTTGAGTCTAGTTTCAACTTGTGATGGGTCAGAAAAGACCATTGTATGTTGAAAATATTGTATCATGAGGCTATTGTATCTTGAGGGATCACTGTAATCATCTACATTTTCCACTACACCACAAAGCTGGACTCAAAGTACTGGAAAAGAAATGTGGGCTCATCTATACTTACCACCATGAACACTGACTTGCATGACTACAGGCACAAAGTTTAGGCCCACGGACAGTCATGACAACTACTCATCACCCCGTGATAGCTTTTATCGGTGTTAATCAGAGGACAACTCTAACTGTTCAAAGGCCACGTTCATTATTGACCGCAGCATCTGAGAGGTTAAACTGCAGAGATCAGACTTACCCCCAAACCCAGTAGTTAGAGCACTCGCCAGCTGTATAATAAAATTGCCATCTGCAAACTATGGCGTAAACTTATCACAGTGGGGTAATAGTATGTGAGTGAGAGGGATGGGTTTAACAGTTTTCCAGGACTTTAATATAGATGACCTTTTGTCAAGGAGATGTTACACAGCTAAAAGCACCCAAATTCTGGCATACATGCCTGCAGCCACGTTTATTATATGTTTAAGACACTTTTTACTTCTCACTTGACAAGAAGGCATGGCTTAGAGGAAAAGGGGGTTGAAATTTGGAGCAACCAATTAGTGGTGTAACGTTAGACAACCTCTAACATGTCTTACGGTGCACCAGATTTATCCTGCTGCATGAGCTACCATGATTAATCGGGCTTATCTTTAGACTGCCTGGTCTGAATATACACTGTCTACATATACAGGATTAGTAAATCTGCCATATTGTTCCTGTAAGGGACGACATAACGCTGCACTGAGAATACTTGGATTTATATATACTGTATACATAGCCAACTATACAAATAGAAGACTGACACCTTACTTTGAGAGTCGCCATGTACTTATGGAGAAGCTGGTCTACAATGTCTTGGGAAAGAAGCGGCTTCATAGTCTTTACGTCTACTTCTGGAATCAGTTCTGCATTTCCCATCATCTCTGAACTATGACAGAGAAAAGAACAATCTTTATTCCTTGGGTAAAGAGTAAAATGTAATAAAAAACATTATTAAAAAGGACAATTATAGACAAACTTCTACATACAGGTTTGACTAGGATGAAGCACCATCTCCCACTATACCCCAAATCATACAGTGGGGTGTGCAGGTCATCATCTTTATTGCTTTAGCTGCCCAGTCCCTGCAGAAAATGGGAATAAGGTCAACCTGGGCAATTTTTAGTCACGTGTGGCAAGTTTCTGTGATAATCTGCCATGTGATTGCTGCAGAAACATCATTCTTCAGATGAATGGAATGGGAACATGCACTAAAGGAACACTGATGTGATATGCTTATTGCAGGGCCTGATGAGGTCTACAACGCCGGGATCTGCTCTATAAATGCACCACACCTTTAGCCTGATGCCTTTTCCATCCAGACTGAATCTGGAATGTGTGCATTTTTTTATGCGCCTGAAGAAAAAATTAAGAATAATAATCTACATCTAGCAACCGTCAGCGAAAAACACATTACATCACTTGTATGGAGCCAGAACTGCATGACAAAACGCACAATATAGAACATGCTGCGACTTTTCCTGAAAGCAGAGACGATGCACAGTCCCAGTGAAATGACTGGGTCAGGATTGAGTCCAGATGCTATGTGCTCGCTACACGCATTGGGATGGAAAACTTGCTCATGTGAAAGCGCCCTAACACACAGTACCAGTTTTCCTTGGTGTTCCTTTAACCCAAGATTTTATATCACCAGTTTATAATCATCGTCTTGTTCAAGAAATGATTCTGGATCACAGTGGATGTGTGACTCAATGAACTCTAGTCAGCAGTGAATCCATAAAGAAAAAAAACAAAAACTGCACCTGCTGATACCTTTCATTTCCACAGAAATCAGTGGGACCTTTACTGGTTCTGAAAAATACCTAGTTAGGCCTCATTCACGCAACCGTATTCTGCTCTGCATCCAAATGGATGCAGACCTATTCATATCAATGGAGCCACAAAATGTGACACGGATGTCATTCATATTTTTGGTCGTATAAATGGCAGCTGGTACTTCTGCCCCGTTGTGTATCTTGTTCATTTCAGATATTCTCTAGCAAAGTTAGTTATTTTTTTTCAACTAATAAACAAATAGTGATTCCACTGTACAGGAAAGTGTACAAGATGATTTATTTCCCCATTTGCTTCACCTAATGTGTACTTTGCTTTACTATAGTGAGAATATGCAAATGACTCAATAAAACAAACTGCAGGAACCCTGTGCGTGACAGGGGTGAATTCAAGGAATGAGCCTGACCATGATCTCCTGTAACCTTCACCCCAGGGCCATCACTTCACAAACCCTCTGGTAAATCATTCATAAACCAGCTCCGTTTTCTCTTTAGTCCCAGATAAAAGATCCCGTGGACAAGTGCTACAAATACTGATGGATTTGCAGTTGTGATTACATAGGTTGCTCACTTTAGTACACTGTGTAACGGCACATTTAGACCAGTGGACATGATCACATTTAGCCATTTGAAATCGATGACAGACCAGCATTTTCATATACAGATTAGTGTCATACATCCCTATGTTCTTGTCAGTTCCTTAAAAACGTGTTGGAGAATGCAGGATGAGCTTGTCTTCTGCAGAGACTTGCCTATACAAATGCTTTAATGCAGAGGTGCACAACCTATTCTGGTTGGGGGCCACATTGTCACACTGAACCAATCCCAAGGGCCGAAAATAAAACTTAAAGGGGTATTACCAACTGAAATATTGTATTTATGACATATTGAACATACTGTATATATCATAAATGACTAGTTACACCTCCAGGATTCCCATCTAATGGGAGAATACATGAAAAATACATGTGAGCAGCCACAATACATAGACATACATGTCTGTCACCATATGGTTGGGGGCCGCATAGAATGGTATCGAGGGCCACATGTGGCCCCCGGGCCGCAGGTTGTGCACCCCTGCTTTAATGTATGTAAATTAGCTCTCCTCCAGAAGGAAGAATATAGTCTCTTTAGTGCTGACTATAGGTAGGTACCCTGTAAGTCAATGTCCGGCAGACACCCATTTGGATGCATCTATTCCCTATGCACAAACAGGAGAAGACAACCAAGTTGAGCTGGGCAGAGAGAAGATGGAAGAAAGCTACCGGGTAGACACTTCTTCAAGCCTGGCTCTTTAGAACAGTATGTAAAAAACAGTTCATAGTAATGATGGATATCACTAAGGTTAATATTTGGAAAAAGAGAGGATTATTAACAAATATCTTAGTGAACTAAGATATATGATAATAAATAAGGGACACCAAGGGGTGTGGGAGAAATTGTATATAAAATGTGTGCAATCAAAATCTTAAGGAAAATACAGAAAGAGATTGGGAAGAAGGAGAGGCTGCTGGAATGGCCTTTTAGTAGGAGAGTGGAAGTCTCCTACTATATAGCAATATAGGAACAAAGGAAGGTGTAAGAAAAGAGGGCACACCAACAAAAAGACCTTAGTCCTAGTTTAAAGTATATTAGTGGGGAAACAGATAACGTGGTAATAGTCATAAAAACCATGCAGCAAAAGGATTATGGCAAATTGTTAAAAGATAAACCAGAAAGGATATCTTACCATTAAATAGGCACTAAAGATTTTTTTTGTAAGAAAGACCATGCAGTGGTTTACTCACTTCACCGGGGGGGATGTCTCTCGGATAAAGCTCAAGACACCCCCTGGGGGGGGGGGGGGGGCTCTGTCTCAAGGTGTCTTGAGCTTTATCCGAGAGACATCCCCCCCGGTGAAGTGAGTAAACATGCATGGTCTTTCTTACAAAAAAAATCTTTAGTGCCTATTTAATGGTATGATATCCTTTCTGGTTTATCTTTTAACAATTTGCCATAATCCTTTTGCTGCATGGTTTTTTATGACTATTACCACGTTATCTGTTTCCCCACTAATATACTTTAAACTAGGACTAAGGTCTTTTTCTGGTGTGCCCTCTTTTCTCACACCTTCCTTTGTTCCTATATCACTAAGGTTCACATCTGCATTCACAGATATCACAAAATGAATAGAAACGGATGAAATAATGCTGCATGCAGAAGTATTTTGTTTAGAACTACTGGAGCGCTCCTACTGGAAACCTGACCGACCCCATTATAGTGAATGGATCTGTCAGGCACTAGCAGTGTCCAGTGATTCCAGTATTCTGTTTCTAAGCCAGTATATCAGAATCTGGCCACAGAAGTGCACATCCAGGTTTCAGACCTCATATAAAGCTCATCACAATACAAACTTACAATAAATTGTGAACAAAGACTGTTCAAACCTTCATTACCTATGATAGGTGTTCAAAACCCAAGTGAGGAGGCTGACAATCTCATTAGCTTCAAGATCTTCTGATGCCAACTCCTGGATCCGAGAGGACAGAGCTTGGTGATACAATTCTAGCATCTTATTGAATATATTATAAGTAGGGGGAAAACATTGCACCATAAGATTTTTAACTACTGTGAGATCATCCAGCACATATCGGCGGATAATTTCCAAATGGCGGACCAACCACATCTTATCTGACTCTCTGGTTTCTGCCTGACTGCCCTCAATTCTGGTTCCAATGGTTTTTTCCAGAACCAGAAACATCTTTTCTTTCCACTTTTTAGGTCTTCCTGGAGGAATAAAAGCAGTCTGTTTCTTCCTGTCCATCATACGGCGGTCTATTTTCTCCTCTCGTTCTATGATGCGGACAACAGAGACAAGCAAGGTGGGATCCTTCCGAACAGTGGTTATGGATCTCTGTATGACCATCCACAACTGCTTAGCCAGCTCATCGGATAAATGCTGAACTTCCCCAAAATAATTCTGAATTAGGTTCATGTCATGAGTATTTTTGCTGTCCATCCGGTATTGTTCATACATCAGGTCATCGCGAGAACATTCTAGGTCCATCAAATTGCGATGTGCTTCCAATAGTTCCCCTTGTTCAATGAGATCCTGTGTCTCTTTTACAATTTCTGGCACTGTAAAATAGAGAAACTTTTAGGTTTTGGAATAAAAAAATAATCTAAAGCAACAATCCTTTATTACATGCTGCTAATGGCATGGTTATACTGTACTGTATATTCTAGAACAGTGGTTCTCAACTTGCGTTACAAGGTACGTGCCGCAGTGTGAGGTAGTAAAGCGGGACTGCTGTAGCAGTTGGCAAGGTTTCATTGCTGGTCACTAGGGCCTCTGGTTATTCAACTGTACTGCCGTTCTCAGGATGACAATACAGTTAAAGTGCCTCTGTCAGCATGATCAACCCTATCAAAGCAGGCTTACTGCCTTAACAGTGTTGATCATGCTGATTAAAACAATACCTTTCTTTTGCTTGTATCTAAAACAACTGCAGAAATATCTACATTTTTATTCATATTCAAATGAGCACGTTGGAGCACCAGGGGGTGGGACTAAATCGTTGGAGAACTGCTTTTGTAACACCTCTACGCTCTGCACATTCCCCCTCCCTCTGATTGACAGGGCTAGATATCAGCATGCTGAGGGCCGAGCTGTGTCATAGCATGTACATATATAAACTGCTTACTATAGCCTTACCATGTTGAGAGTAGACCTTTTCTATGCTTAGAAAACTAATACATACATATTACTGGTTTATTCACAGGCACAATATATGATTACAAAGGCACCAATGATATGTATTAGCTTTCTAAGGCTAGTTTCACACTGCCAGCACAGCCTTCCAGCAAGCTGTTTCTGCAGAGAACGCAGGAAATCAGCCAAACAAACTATTGCTCGCAGCGGTATTTGTCCGGCCGATTCTTGGCATATCTAGCAGGTTTCGGCAGGCAGTGACGGATCTGGCATACTGTTCCTGACTGGATAGGAAACCTCTATTCTCAATTCAGTAAGGCATTTTATTATGTGTTAAAAGATGGAGGAAAAAAAAATAACTGAATATAAAAAATCTAGAAGTCTCTCCTGGGATTTGAACGCCTGTGTGCTGCACAGCATTGCTGACAGCGGCATGGAAGTAGGTATCTGAGTTGTAATTTTGATTTGACAGCATGCCCATGGGCCACTATGAGGTGGTGGTGGGGGCACTAAGGTGACATTCGTTCTACTTGGCGCACTACAGCGCCGCATATTTTTCTCTACTGTCACATAAGTGGCCAATATCTCTACTACCACAGAAGGGGTCATTTCTACTACTGACAAACATCTTAAGGGCACATTTTATTTACTGGCACGGGGGGGGGGGGGGGGGCTTTTTTTTTACTGGCAAACATTATAAAGGGTGATTTTCCACTACTAGCACACATTATAAGGGTTCATATTTTTTTTTACTACTGGCACACATTATGAGGGGGCATTTTTTCTCTAGTGGTGCAATTATAAGGGTGCATTTTTTCTACTGGCACACACTATGGGGGCATTATTACTACTGGGGACACTATGGGCAGGCACTGTTACTTCTGGGGCATACCATGGGGACTTTATTACTACTGGGGACACTATAAAGGGGAATATTTAACACTGGGGAACACTGCCTTAATACTACAGGGGCATTATGGTGGTCTTTATAACTAGTGAAGGGCATTGTGGTAGGCTTCAATACTACTTGCGCTATAGGTGGCATTAATACTAACTGTGCCACTACAGACAGCAATTATAGTAGGCCCTGCTGCTACTGGGGCACAATAGGTGAAATTATTCAAACTGAGGGCATTATGGGGGGCTTTATTACTATTGGGGGATCATGGAAAACATTATTACTTCTGAGGCACAAAGGGGGGCATTATCAATCTTTTTGAGAACTATGGGGACCCCCTGGCACAGAATCAGCCTAGCACAATCATTGTTGGGAGGCACTATGTTTTCGACACTTGTCAGGGGCACTATTTGCTAGGTGCAATTATTTAATAACTATTGAAGGAGGCACTATCTGAGTCGTACTGTCTTTTCAAGGGAATTATCTGATTCTGCTGTATATTGTTGGGGTGCACAGAGGGCACAGTATTGGGGGTAGCATGATGTGGTGTTCAACAGGTGGGAGGATGATGGTAAAGTAGGAGCCTAAGATGTCTGTGTGACAAACCTTGCAGAGAGGAGTCATCATGGTGGTCTGGTAGGAATGGAGAGGAGGAAAGAGAACGTCTACATTAGAGGAGACATCACTGGATGTAAGAGGTATATGGTGCGGTGTTCTCCTGTATGCTGGTAGTGCAGAAAATGTAATTTAAAAAGTAGCAGTCATCTATCATGAGTCTGTGAAAGAATAGTGCTGCATGCTGCGCTATTCTTTATGTCAAATCTGAAGGAACTGCTGTCAGAGGCTTAGAACAGAGCCTGACTGCATCATGAGAATTGCCTTAGTTTATTAACATTTATCACTGTCACTTCCTTGGGGGTACTTGGTTTGCACTTCTTGTCATTATGAGGTACATGGAGTGAAAAGGTTGAGTAGCACTGCTCTAGAACAACTTTACACTAATTATTCTGAATCAATGGAAATATAACCCTATAGGTAGATTAGAATAAAGCTGACCTGTCATCTCACAATTTATGAGAAACTCCTCCACCCTCCTCACACCGATTACAGGTCATAGGAGCAAAGATCTCTATTTGTAAAATGGGAGCTTATATTGGCGATGGTCCATGAATTTACAAGTAGTTTATTATACTAGATATTCCTTCCAATCGTTTTTTTTTTCCTTGTTCTAGCAGCATTGTTGGGAATAGCTTCCTAGACAACACAAAATGACAACCTGATATGTATTTAACACCTTGGATACCAGAGGTTTTTTCATTTTTCTTCCCTGTTTTCCCATAGCCATAACTTTTACTTTTCCGTTCACATAGCTGTATGAGGGCTTGTTATTTTGCAGGATACAGTGTACTTTTAATGCCACCATTTAATATGTTATACATTGTAGTGAGAAACTGGAAAAAAATTCCAAATGAGGTGAAATTGTAAAAAATATTCAATTAAGCCACAGTTTTATCCCTACAGTTTCTCTATGTGGAAGAACTGACCTGTGCCCTTCATTTGCTGGGTCAGTATGATTACAGTGCAGTTTTTTTGTTTTAATACTGAGAAAATAATACTTTGAAAAAAAAAATGTTTTTTTTTTGTTTTTACATCGCCATATTGTGACCCCCATAACTTTTTTATAGTTATGTCTACTGAGCTTTGTGGGGTCTCATTTTTTGATACCATTTTGGAGTGTGTGCGACTTTTTGATCACATTTTATTAAATTTTTAATAGTACAGGCATTTTTCAGATGTGGCGATGTCCATGACATTTATAATTTTTTATGTATATATTTTTGTTATTCTAGAGAATGGGGAGGTAATTAAAATTTTCATATTTTTTTAACTTTTTTTTACTTTCTATAGCCCCTCTAAGAGGCTACAAAATACAGTACTCTGATTGATGACTACTTATACTGACCACGGCATGTGCGATCGGCATTATTTCCAGTAGCGGATATTACCCTTGGGCCTCTGCATGTTTAAAAACTCTCCCAGCACTATACATGTACAGCGCTGGGAGCCTAAGGGTTAAACATTAAAAAAATATTTTATTTTTTTTTAAACCCTTAATAAATGAATGGCGAATATATCCTTCATGATTGGTTGCTAACTTCCACATCGTGAAAGACATATCCATGATAATGAACTCATCGGCACAGCCCTATGTCCTCATGAGACTGAGATATACGCTCGGCTGTAATACACCAATCCTGACAGTTTAACCCCTTAGATGCCGTGATCAATAGCAATCGCAGCATCTCAGTGGCTGACAGGGAGAGTGCATGCTCAACTGTTCTTTTTTTTTTTTTTACTTCAGTAGAATTAAAATGGTTTTCCAAGACTTTATCCTCAAGATAGGTCATCAGTATCTGACTGGTGGGGGTCCAACACCCGGGACTTCCAATGATCAGCTGTTTGAGAAGACACTGACGTTCCTGTGAATGCCACGGCCTTCGCCGTGCTTAACATTGTATAGCGGCTGTGCTTGGTATTTCAGCTCAGCTCCATGCACTCATATGAGGCTGAGCTGCTTCTAGGCCATGTGACCGATGAACGTGACTTCACACAGCCTAAGAAAAGCTGGAGAAGGCTGTGGCAATACTGCCAGCGCCGGTCCTTCTGAAACAGCTGACTGGCAGGGGTCCTGGGTGTTGGAACCCCACCAATCAGATACTGATGACCTATCCTGAGGATAGGTCATCAGTATTAAAGTCTTGGAAAACCCCTTTAAAAAGACCGCGCCAAATGTGAATCAGAGAGGACACATCCGTTTTAACTGGTAACGTAAAGGAAATCTCCCCCTGGGGTCACAGTAAAAGGCTCGTCTTATTTTCTGAAGTCTCCTACCCCTCTCTTAGGGCTCATACACACAAACATATTTTGTTTCCATCTCTGTTCCGTTTTGCGGCCTGTATGCGGAACCATTCACTTCAATGGGTCCGCAAAAAAAATGGAAGTGACTCCGTTTCCGTATGTCCTATTCTGGTCTGTTTTGTGAACAAGAATAAGCATTGTTACAATGGATCCGCAAAAAAAAAAAAAAAAAAAATGGATGCAACAGAGATGTCGCGGATGTCATCCGTATTTTTTGCGGACTGCAAAATACATACGGCCGTGTACAAAAGCCCTTACAGACATACAGAACATGGAAGTAAAACTTTTTATGCCGATTCTCAGAATATTGCACCTACAATATATTTGAAAGTGAAGATTTTAGGCTTTAATATGATACCACAATCATCCTAATATTCTAGTCATGGCAAGTGCCATGAGTCATGACATAGTAAATATGCCCTTCGCAGTGATATTTAATACACTGGTAGGCACCTGATCATTGGAGCCCCACTGATGCCTAAAACTAAGGGGGTGTGCTCTCAAACAGGCTGTTTCACTGTATAGGAGCAGAGTGTACACATGACTGATGATAATAGAAAACCCCTTTAATATGTGATTAGAGAGGCTTCAAATGCTGGATACCTAACCAATATCTAGAACAAAAGGATCATAGTACCCAAAGCTGGCGCTGTGTGGGGCATTTCATCACAATAAAAATAAATAAATAAATAAAAGACTAAGCAATACTCATCTATCCCAGGCCCCAAAGCATCAGAATGGGAGCGGAGAGGTTCTGTGAATATAATTTCTTTAAATGCAGTTCTCCCTCCTCTTAAAAAAATAAAATAAAATAAAGAGAAACGGCTGGACACCCCATTTCAGTGACCAATCTGAAGGGGTCAATGCACTCGGCATTGCACTGCTCCCCCTTGGTTCAGGGCATCAGTGGGGGTCCTAGTGCTCCACGTGCCACCAGTTAGACATGGATGGCATATACTGTACTGGGATGCAATGGTTGTTATATAATACATATTTCTTTGTGAATTACCAGAGAAAATGTTCTTGAGGTTCTCCACTGCTGCTGCAAGTTGGCTGTGCTGTACGACGGCGTCCTTCACATCTTTCAAGCTCTCAATGGTATTTATACTCTGCCGCCAGTCTTTGCTGAGGTTTCCTAAAGACTGCTGGATGTCTTTTACATCATTCAGAGCATTGTGAAGCTGGTTCAAGCCTGTTCTCACACCATCGAGTTGTGACTGGATGGCAGCCTATAAAAGAGAGCATTTCCATACGTCACTTGCCAAGATTTAAAAAAAAAAATGCTGCCAAGAGAAACTTAATAAAAAAACAAACAAACATTGCTCAGCTGTTAAATCCATCAGTGCTCCTCTGACCCCATACCAAAGACTGGCTGCAGCGGTGATGCCAGTAAGTGCGGCACATGAACACTGATGTGAGCGATTTGCTGCAGTAGTCACATTCCAGTATAGTATGCCATCTCGTGACATATAGACAAATACCAGTGGAGGATCATGGGACTCTCTCAGCTTTTTCAGTGGAAAATGGAACAGGTGAGTAACATGTTTTGTTTTATTACATATTGTGCTGCCAGTTTTACTTTACGTGAAGACAACCCATTTAAAGTGGTTTTCTAGGATTTCACCTGTTTTTCACCAATATAACTAACAGTAGTGCCCCATAGAAGACTGCATACATATCCCAGACATACCTGTGTGCACTTTGTGTCTGTATTACATGTCCAGGAAAAGCACTTTTATTCTGCAGGAAAACAGCTTCCAAGTGCCCCAGCTCTGTTGCTGCAAGTGCTCAAAGCAAACCAGACTGAAGAGGGGAGGGCTGCCTTAGCTGCTCATATCTTGGGATTGTTAGCAGATAGAAAAATGACCTTCTATGAAAGATGGCATTCCAAGCTTTCAAATGATACAAAAATTACAACATTATATCCAGTACATCAGAAGATATAGCTGTTAGAAATCCAGTCGGGAGAGAAAGCTGTTTTTCCTTTCACTTTCAGCTGGGCACTTGGGAGCTGTTTTCCTGCAGAATAAAAGTGCTTTTCCTGGACATGTAATACAGACACAAAGTGCACACAGGTATGTCTGGGATGTGTATGCAATCTTCTGTGGGGCAGTGCTCTTAGTTATATAGGTGAAAAACAGGTGAAAGACTCCATTTAATACTGATAACCTATCCTCAGGACAAGCCATGAATATCATTGGGGGGGTCTGACACCCGCACCCTCGCCAGTCAGCTGGTCCTGAGCAAACTACACACCTTTGTCCATTGTGTAGTGGACTGAGCTGGTGATCACAGCACTGCTCCTATACACTGTTATTGCAGCAGTGCTGCAGTTACACGCTGTGCCCTCTGCACAATGGACAGAGATGTGTAGTTCTGGTGGGAGAGCCAAGGCAGAACAGCTGATTGGCAGGGGTGTCGGACACCACGCCAATCTACAGGGTGGGCCATTTATATGGATACACCTAAATAAAATGGGAATGGTTGGCGATATTAACTTCCTGTTTGTGGCACACTAGTATATGGGAGGGGGGAAACTTTTCAAGGTGAGTGGTGACCATGGCGGCCATTTTGAATCCAACCTTAGTTTTTTTTAATGGGAAGAGGGTCATGTGATACATCAAACTTATTGAGAATTTTACAAGAAAAACATTGGTGTGCTTGGTTTCAACGTAACTTTATTCTTTCATCAGTTATTTACAAGTTTCTGACCACTTATAAAATGTTTTCAAAGTTCTGCCCATTGTGTTGGATTGTCAATGCAACCCTCTTCTCCCACTCTTCACACACTGATAGCAACACCGCAGAAGAAATGCTAGCACAGGCTTCCAGTATCCGTAGTTTCAGGTGCTGCACCTCGTATCTTCTCAGCATAGACAATTGCCTTCAGATGACCCCAAAGATAAAAGTCTAAGGGGGTCAGATCGGGAGACCTCGGGGACCATTCCCATTTTATTTAGGTGTATCCATATAAATGGCCCACCCTGTATTATTGATGGCCTATCCTCAGGTTAGGTCATCAATATTAAAATCCTAGAAAATCTCTTTAAAGAAGAACTCTAACTTGCTATAAAGATGTAATCTGTATTTGTAAGCTATTCCCTCCCATCTGCTTCTCGGCTATATGCCAAACAGACATCAAGAAGAAATGGCTCATCTTATGTTGAAGAAGTCAGTGTACAGAGGATCTGATGGGTCTGGTCCTAGTAAACAGCTGGATTGGGCCTGAAAGTGTGTAAAAGAAAAAACAACAAGAAATCCACTCACCTCTTCATCGCTGCTCTTATCCAGCACTGGACTCCCATCGCCACCTCACACTGGTAGAGTCCCATCCATAATCACATGATGCTTCATAAATTTTGTGTGTTTTTAAAGGGGTTGTCAGGTTTTTATTATTGATGACTTATCCGCAAGATAGGTCATCATTATCAGATCGGTGGTACCTCCACCTCAAGCTCATCGCTTGGTGCTGGGGGTCTGACTCCCACCTATCACACACTGATGGCACATCCTGAGGATAGGCCATCAATATGAACATTTCAGACAACCCTTAAAGTAGAGATGGGCGATTAATCGAATTAATTCGATTAATTCGCCAATTGAAAGCCTCACGATTTTATTTTTTAGGAAAATCGTGAACTCGCGGCTCCGCTCCGGTGTCCGCCGCTGCACTGTCCTGACCGCGTACAGTGTCAGGACGTAGTGCGCGCACTCTGACCTGACGCTGGACGCAGTCAGGTGACAGTGCAGGGCCGGGAGAAGAAGACTGAGGAGCACTGGAGCAGAGCCGCGGTGCAGGACAGGTAAGGGATTTTTTTATTTTATTCTTATGGTGGCCTAGTGGGCTGTTATGAGGGCTGAAGGGGGCACTACTGTGGGCTCATCCGAGGTCTCAAGGGGGCACTACTGTGGGCTCATCCG
The DNA here is from genome assembly GCA_900303285.1 of Rhinella marina. NCBI lineage: Eukaryota > Metazoa > Chordata > Amphibia > Anura > Bufonidae > Rhinella > Rhinella marina. The sequence continues at coordinate 33,517 of ONZH01013181.1, read as the reverse complement.
AGGTCTCATGGGGCACTACTGTGGGCTCATCCGAGGTCTCAAGGGGGCACTACTGTGGGCTCATCCGAGGTCTCAAGGGGGCACTACTGTGGGCTCATCCGAGGTCTCAAGGGGCACTACTGTGGGCTCATCCGAGGTCTCAAGGGGGCACTAGGGGGCACTACTGTGGGCTCATCCAGGTCTCAAGGGGGCACTACTGTGGCTCATCCGAGTCTCAAGGGGCACTACTGTGGCTCATCCGAGGTCTCAAGGGGGCACTACTGTGGGCTCATCCGAGGTCTCAAGGGGCACTACTGTGGGCTCATCCGAGGTCTCAAGGGGGCACTACTGTGGGCTCATCCGAGGTCTCAAGGGGGCACTACTGTGGGCTCATCCGAGGTCTCAAGGGGGGCACTACTGTGGGCTCATCCGAGGTCTCAAGGGGGCACTACTGTGGGCTCATCCGAGGTCTCAAGGGGGCACTACTGTGGGCTCATCCGAGGTCTCAAGGGGGCACTACTGTGGGCTCACCGAGGTCTCAAGGGGGCACTACTGTGGGCTCACCCGAAGTCTCAAGGGGGCACTACTGTGGGCTCACCCGAAGTCTCAAGGGGGCACTACTGTGGGCTCATCCGAGGTCTCATGGGGGGCACACTGTGGGCTCATCCGAGGTCTGATGGGGGCACACTGGGCTCATCCGAGGTCTGATGGGGGCACACTGGGCTCATCCGAGGTCTGATGGGGGCACACTGGGCTCATCCGAGTTCTGATGGGGGCACACTGGGCTCATCCGAGGTCTGATGGGGGCACACTGGGCTCATCCGAGGTCTGATGGGGCACAATGGGCTGATGTGGGGTCTGATGGGGCCACAATGGGCTGATGTGGGGTCTGATGGGGCCACAATGGGCTGATGTGGGGTCTGATGGGGCCACAATGGGCTGATGTGGGGTCTGATGGGGCCACAATGGGCTGATGTGGGGTCTGATGGGGCCACAATGGGCTGATGTGGGGTCTGATGGGGCACAATGGGCTGATGTGGCTCAGAGCCTCCAGGCTCAGAGCTCTCCCATTTCATTCTCGATATAGGTGCGGGTACCAGCGGTGGGACCTAGCGATATGCCCCCATTGTCCAAGATGGGATAACCCCTTTAAGTCTAACACTTCTGTTACTTCACTTCCACTTTCTACACCACCCCCTACTGAAGTTAGGTGTGACAAGTTTTCCAATTTTTTAAAAAGTTATACTGATAAACAGACATGTAAGGAGAGCTGACAGGTCCTCTTTAATATGCACTCCATCAATGCTGTGGTTTATGCGGAGGCATGCACTACAAGTAGCCGAATTCCTGCAATGCTCACGTTTGAAGGGCAATCAGCTCATAATCTGAATTTTTATGCTTATAGTCACCAGCATGGGCGGTTTGGCCATAGACCTGACAGGGAGATTTCACGGTGGCCTGACGCCCAGGGGCAGAGCCAGGCCCTTCTCACAGCTGCCACCTATATAAACGTCCTCATGATTGTGTTGAAAGCCTTATGTCAATTTTGACCCATCTACAACAAGGGGCCACTTTTAGGTGTTTCCCAGGACCACTTTAGGTTCTCAGTGGGCCCCTGGCCACCAGTCTAAAGCCATAGGCACACGTCAGTATGGACATGGCCTGTACGTGTTCTCCGTGGACAGCACACATGTCCATTCATTTTAATGTGTTTATAGCACGGTCCATGGTTTTAGCATGGAAGCACACCCTATTTTTGTCCGTGTTTGACGGACCATCTATAGGAGATGCTCTGAAAAGAGAGCAAAAAACGGACACACTGACCAAACACAGATTCTTCACAGAAATCTTCAGGGATGGATCACTGACCCTCTTATCCTGGATTTCATCATGGACATGTGAATAACGCCTAACTAAACCAAGGAGGTGGTCATAAAAAATAAACTGCAGAAGGCCCATAAAACATAAAAGCTTGCCTTTAGCCTGGCCTCCACAGAAGCTTTTTTCCGGGCCTCTCTTCTCCGATACTGCTCCACTTTATCCAGCTGATCTGGCCTTTGTAGCATCCCTGCCACGCGCTGCACAGCAGTGGCCACTGCCTCTCTGTCCGGCTCCTCCATGATGAGCTTATAGGAAAATGGAGACAAAGGTCACACAGAAAGAAATGAACACGACCCAGGCTCATCAGAAGTGCAATATATCATAAAGACCCCTACCCAGTTTAAAGAGGGCCTGCCGCCTCTCCTGACAAGTCTGGTTTACCAACTACTTACATTCCCCATGTAATAATAATACTGGAGCATCATATAACTGTACGTTGTCATATTCCTCTACTATTCCTACTAGAAGTTTATTACTGAAATGCTAGCATTCTGCAGTAAAGGGGTGTTATCAGTTGGGAGTGTGTTTCTGCACGGAGTGGATAATGTCAGACTGTGCAGGTAGCACCCAGATGGACCATTATTTCCTACATTCATAAACTTCTAGTAGGAATAACAGAAGAATACAATGACAGAGTTATAAGAATAGTTTCTCCAGAATTGTTCATACATTGGGTATGTAAGGCTACTTTCACACTAGCGTTGCCTTTTTCCGGTATTGAGTTCCGTCATAGGGGCTCAATACCGGAAAAATAGCTTCGGTTTTGCTCCCATTCATTGTCAATGGGGACAAAACTGAACTGAAGACAACGGAGCGCTCCTGAAAGCATTCCGTTCCGTTCACTTGTGTCTCCAGACCGGAGAACAAACCGCAACATGCTGCGGTTTGCTCTCCATCCTGGGGATCCGCACCAAGTCAATGGGGAAGTTCGGGGTGACAACAGAAACCGGATCCGTTCTCCATTGACTTTCAATGGAGTTCATGTCGGATCCATCCCAGCGATGTTAAGGATAATACCACCGGAGCCGTTCATTACGGATCCATATGGTTGTATTATCAGTAACGGAAGCTAATAACGCTAATGTGAAAGAAGCCTAAGTCATTACTAAACTAGTCACGTCAGAAGAGGCGACCTGTACACCGCAGGATGCTGGTGTGCACCAGATAGCGGATGTGCCTCACTTCTATTTATTCTCCAATTTCCTTCTAAGGCTTCATGCACATGACTGTATGGTCCGCATCCGATCCACATCAGATTGAGACCCATTCATTTCAATAGGCCACAAAAAGATGCGGAGAGCACACCACGACCCCAGAAAAAAGATAGAACATGTCCTATTCTTATCTGTTTGACGAAAAGGACATTTCTATTGAAGTGAAAATGAAAATGGCAGCATGCACACGTCCTGGATCTGTGCACGAGCCCTAAAGGACACCCACACTTGTCTTAAAGGGGTTGCTCACAGCAGGGATGCCCTAACAACAATCGGTCATCAGCAGCTGGCAAGTCCTGGAGGTGAAACTGAACAAAAACACGGGGGAGACTTATCAAAACAGGTGGAATGGAAAACAGGCTTACTTGACCACAGCAACCAATCAGATACCACCATTTGTTTTCCAAAGAAGTGCTGAAAAATAAAAGGTGGGACCTGGTTGCTATGGGCAACTAAGCCAGTTCTCCTTTCCAGCAGTCTTGATAAAGCTCCCCCATAGAGCTCACCCTTTATGGTAAATCACACACATCTCCTGTGCCAATTCGCCAGTCTTTGCTTATGCCCACATGCATGGCACTACTTCCCATATGTAAACAAAACCCAGAGGGGGACGAGTGGTGAATCAGCGCTGGAGGAGGGGGAGACAGAAGAGGTAAGTACTGTGTGCACCTATTTTTATGTTTCCTTGCAGACAAGCCCTTTAACATCACTCCAGCATTAGAATACACAGGCACAAATCAGAACACATAAACCTCTGTGACCCTATACCCTGTGGTACATCACCCCATGCAGGATCTAAGGACCAGGGAGGAGGGGCAGGCTGGTGACAGCTGCCTATGGACACATAGGTAAACACTGGGTAATCAGTGTCTGGGGGCTGCACTGAGTACGTCACAATGGTGGGAATGAATGGCAGGAACAGACATGAAAGTAGCACTCTCCGTCATGCCCTACACTATGGAGCCCCTATGACAGAGCTATTAATGGGGGCCGGGACAACCACCATGGACGCGCACGGAATTCTGGGCAGAAAGCCCCTACGTCCACAAACCGCGGCAGGTCAGCCCAGAGCGCCACCACAACGGAGACAAGAAGCCATCATACCCAGGTCTGCCGCAGCGCAGTCTTGTGACGGCCACTACCGGAAGCAATACACTTCCCTACTATCTGGTCCCGCCCACCACACAGCAGACGCACCAATCACCGCGCTCATTTTAGCAGCTGACCCTGCCACTACGTGTTACGCCTGCTGTGATTGGCGGGACTGTTAGGACGGACAGCTGGGTGACGTCAGCTTGCTGAGGTTACATTGAGGAGGCGTATGATGCGGCCTCCTGACTGACAGGAGGGAGTGAACCTCTGAAATTGGTGAGGTGTATGGAGCGCCTCTACACTGCAGCTAGTGAATTGAAGCTATTCTCCAGGTGACACCTTCATGTGTAATCTGTACTTTACCCACTCCCAGCAATAAGGACGGCTTTTTCATCCTTATTACTTAAAAATAGGGCATGTGCTGAGATTTGTGGGTTCTACTGCCCTTATGGAGCTAAACTGCAGTGTAAAGCAGGACAAACAATGTGTCTCTACATCAGTGCATGAAGCTGATGTACCTGTACCTGAGTGCGGAGAACAGGGCATGGCGGTATTACTTTGTTGGTGACTGAGAGGGTGAAGATTCAGGTTCATCGGCAGAGCTGAGAGAGTAGGACTCTGCATCAGAACTGAGGGTTTAGCACTGGGAATGAGAGGTTCACGTCACACCCAAAACACATATTACTGACCTCATAGTCACTTGTCGTTGTAACCACAGAAGTCACTCTCATCATCCTCTACACTGTCACTTGCAAGTTGCTTGCAGAGGAATGAAATCCCGACTCTCGTGGCACAGGACACTAAAATTTCTCTGCTGGACGCTAGGCAAGCCAATCAGCAGCAGGCTCTGCAAGCATCGCTTATGCTGATTGGCCAGCCAAGAGCCCAGCAGCGAGACAACATACAGTGCTAGTCAGGAATCCAGCAGGTGAAGCTCTAGCCACTGATGATGAGCTGAGTAAAGGGGGGCCCCGAGGACAGGACAGAGGAAGCAGGGAGCTGGAAAGCAGAGCCTGAGCCCCGGACAGGGGTTTAAAAGGTTTCTGTCACCTCGTTTGACCATAATAAACCAGATGACATTTGCAATCCGCAAATGTCACCTGATGTCTAATATGGTCTTCTTTTTAAACTTTGTGTTCCCGTTTTCTTAAAAAATCTACTTTTGTAATATGCAAATTACCTTTACTAGGTGCAAGGGGCGGTAACCCTGCACCTAGTAGTGCCGTTTTCCCCACCTTCTATATGTCGTCATCAGGGCTGATTGACAGGGCCAGGCAGCTCGCTCTATCTGCTGTTGGCCCTGTCAGCGCTGCAAATCACGCGCCTGTGCCGTGGGTCCGTCATTCGGCGCAGGCGCAGTGAGTGCAGCTGGCTGCCGGGCTCCCGGCTTCCTCACTGCGCCTGCGTCGATGACGTCACACTACATCCGGAAAAGAAGAAGGTGCAGGCGCGGGATTTGCAGCGCTGACAGGGCCAGCAGCAGATAGAGTGAGTTGCCTGGCCCTGTCAATCAGCCCTGATGACGACATATAGAAGGTGGGGAAAACGGCGCTACTAAGTCTAGGGTTACCGCCCCTTGCACCTAGTAATTTCTAATTTGCATATTACAAAAGTAGATTTTTTAAGAAAACGGGAACACAAAGCTTAAAAAGAAGACCATATTAGACATCAGGTGACATTTGCGCATTGCAAATGTCATCTGGTTTAATATGGTCAAACGAGGTGACAGAAACCCTTTAAGACAGGAGTGAGATTCAAGTGTAATTAGGAGGTGGGGCCTTTGGTCCAAGACCAGGCCCCATAGCAGCTGAGTGGTCTGCCTCCATTGGAGGTACACCGCTGTCTGTACCTCTTATTTTTTTTTATTTTTTCAGTAAAATCTGTATAAGGCCCCATGCACACAACCATGTCCGTTTTGAGGTCTGCAAAAAATTTAGATGTGGTCCAGGTTACATCCACATTTTTTTTGGACCCATTGACTTCAGTAGGTATGTGGTCTGGAGTTTCTTTCAAAATAAAACTTTCCTCTGTCCATAGAATATCTGGGACCACCACTAATCACGAGAACTGGCTCCTGTGTCCCCTTATGAATGAAGTGGCAGGTTGAGTGTGCACGTACCTACTCTGTTCACTGTCTAGGGGATAGCTGGAGATAGCCGAGTACAATGCTTAACTATTTCTTTGTGGACACAGGATCCCCATTCTCATGATCATTAGGGACGCAGCAGTCCCCAATGATCAGATACTTGTCCCCTATTCTGTAGGTAGGAGATAAAAAAATAAGCTAAGCTGTAAATTCAATAAAGCCCATCACTATCTGATCAGAAGAGGTCCAGCACCCTGCACCCTCATCCAGTTGACTATGAAGATTCATAAAGAGGCTCGGACACACCACTACTTAAAGAGACCCCGTCACCAAATTTTTTATTTGACTTTATTTGAAAAAAATATATGTTTTAATGAAATAATAAAATGTCTAAATACAATTATTTAAAACAAACAAAAGTTTCCCATACTAATTGATCTGTGTATGGCCCCTGCTCCTCATGTAAAGTGCCGACTCCTCTGGAAGAGTCGCCTCCAGGCAGCTTCACAGGAAGCTCCCCACATGCTCAGTGCTCTGACGTCATTTCCTCCCCACACTGAAGTATACACTGAAGTTTAGAGCAGGATCGCTGGATGATTACAGAGCTGCTGTCATACTAATTCATCCACCGGGAGATCCTGCTCTGAGCTTCATTGTACAGTGCAGTGTGACAGCACCAGTTGCTTTCACTTTCTTCCCCTGCACTGCCCTCACATACTCAGCAAGATCCAGCAGTGTGGGCAGAGCTGGGAGAGGACAGATCCTGACTGTGCAGAGTGACTACAGATGCGGACATCCTGTTTATCTGCCTGATGATCCTCCTCCACCTCATGTCTGAAGACATCTGCTCCCTCCATCATATCCCATTAGTCCCTGCACCTAAGTGTAAGGGCCCTTTCACACGACCGTATGCCCTCTGAGACATACAGTCCGTGAGCGGGCCATATGTCCCGGAGTGGCATCGATCGTGCACATGGGAGCGCATAGCATCATTGATTACAATGATGCTGTGCACGCCAGCCGCCCGCGGAACTATTGTCCCGCACTCATGATTTTTTTTATTTTTTAAAATTTTGTATTTATAAATTCTGCAATAACAGAAGAAGGAAAATATGTCCCGGAGCGGCATCGATCGTGCGCACGGGAGCACACAGCTTGTCCCGCACTCACAAGATCATATGGGTGCGGGACAATCGTCCCACGGGCGGCCCAACGTGCACAGCATCATTGTAATCAATGATGCTGTGTGCTCCCGTGCACACGATCGATGCCGTTCCAGGACATATGGCCCACTCATGGACCGTATGTCTCGGAGGGCATACGGTCGTATGAAAGTGCCCCTAAGTGTGCAGAAAAGAGTACAGTATTATATATCTGCTTCAGTCTATGAGTGCCTGTATGTATCATGTGTATCTTCTGTATTAATGTACAACTGTGTGTATAATATATATATATATATATATATATATATATATATATATATATATATGTGTGTGTATATGTATATAGAAATTCTAGCATTTTTTTTTATCGCAAACAACAAAGGAGATAAATGACATGATTGTGTAGTGTGGGTAGACACGAACGCAGCAATACCAAATATGTGAAGGGGATTTTTTTTCCCAATTTTTTCAATTGCACAACCTTTTGAGAAAAAATGTATATTTTTTTTACTTAGATATTTTTTTTCGTTGTATTATTTAACTTCTACATGATTTTCTGTTTTGTTTTTTTTGTTTTGTTTTTTACTCCTAGCCAAAGCCATAACTTTTGTATTTTCCTATTGTAGTGGGAAGCTGGAAAACAATTCCACTTGCGGTGCAATTATTAAAAAAAAAAAAAAGTCAGTGATTGTGAGAAGACTCCAGCATAACGGAGATCGGACGGATCCGTTATGCAGGCCATAGATTTCTATTGTGACAGAATGAATAACAGAATGCATTCCGTCATGGAATTGCGTTATGGTCCATGGTAATGGAATCCATAACGCAATTCACCTTTTACCAACAAACGAAGCGTGAACGAATTTCATAACATGAAATTCACTCATCTCTAATTGTGAGCCCAAAACAGGACTGGAACCTCCACAGACATTAGGTATAAAGGTCCTTTTACACGGAAAGATAAATCGTATTAGCGATCGTAGATGAACGATCGAACGATGCAATGTAAATACCGTTTACACTGAAAGAGAAGTCGTTCACAATCTTCGTACTTTCGGTCGTTTTATAATCGTTATTACGATCGTTCCTTGCTCCTTGCCATAAGCATTACCATTACCATCTGCCAACGACTAAACGATTTTCGTTTAAACTGGAAGATTTTGCGAACGATGAACGATTAATTTATTGCCGGGACAAAAGATGCGATCAACGAGAAGCGAACGAAATCTCGTTCGTCGTTAAATCGTTACCCGTGTTTATACACAACAATAATCGTGCAAATCCGAACGTTTGAACGATTATTTGAACGATAATCGGCTCGTGTAAAAGGGCTTTAAGGTAAAGATCTGCACCCGTTCTGTGGTTAGAGCCAATCCTGACTTTGGATGGAAATCACTGACCAAACACTGAAGGGTGAATGAGGTTTTAATTTCATTCTCCAGATTACAATTCCACAATATGTATAGTTTTACTTGCATTTTAATAAAAAAAAAATTGGGAAAAATATATATATTTTTTTGCATCGCCATATTCTAACCCCCATGACTTTTTTTTTTATGCTCATTTTTTGTGGGGAGATCTGTACTTTCATTTGGTACAATTTTTGGTGTGTATGACTTTTTAATCACTTTTTATTCAATTTTTGTGGAATGTGAAATGACAATAAAACATAGAATCGCCATTTTGACTTTTTTTTTTCCATTTCACTGTTTGCTGTATGTGATGTTATTTTTTAGAATTGTTTATGTACTTTTATTTTAATTTTGGAGAAAATATATATATATAATAGACAGGTCCTAACCTTATCCGTGATATGGACAAGAATAGGACTTGTTATCACTGAAAAAAATACCCTATTAAAACATAACTTTTACTAAGTCTATTAAAGGATTCCACATACACAAAAAGTATAGTGCACAAAATATTGTGAATAAAGCAAAAAAAGATAGAAAATTTCTAATAATGATCAAGGCTGCCAGTATCAGATGGTTAGGTAGGTAGTTGAAATAGGGTTTTGCCACACAGGTGGTCACTCACGATTAGATGAATGGTTCTGTGATGAAGGGGGCTTATTCATATCACATTATTCAGTCACCGGTGGCTGCAGCATCTCCTCTCCGGTGCTGTTTCCAGATTCACGCTTTTTTAGGCAGGCGGGATACTGTCCCTACTTGGACTGTCCTGACCCTGCCTAAAAGCGGAGTAGTCGCTCCGAAAGGGGCAGCCCCACTTATATATTATTGCTAGTGATTAGACTGGCATATAAGCAAACGATATCGGACCGGGACAGGTCTTAACGATGCTATATATCTTTTGTGGGTTTGGTGGACACTATCTTTACATCAATCATGATTTTTTTTAAACATTGATTTATGTACCACCCCCACTTAATACAAACTAGGAATCCACCATCACAAAGGCAGTATATATATACTTTTATTGTTATTTTCCCTCATGAGATAATCGATCATTTCTTTGAATGGGTAGATTTATACTCCCCTATTCATAGAAGTAAATGATCTTTTAATGGCAGTAACTCTCATAGCGAATACTGGCTAAAAACCGCATCACCATGGTGCCCTTTGTAAACCATGGATTTGGTGAGACATGCGCAGTACGACATAGAGGTTCGACTAAGGAAACCATGAGCGCCTGCGCACCCTCAGAGATGCAGTATCTGATAGAACGCGACGTCAATACGGGCGCATGCGCACCTCTGTCATCTCTGTATCCCCGAACTAAGGGCAAGTCCGACGGGGCGTAGCGTAACGGGCGCATGCGCAGTAGACTAAACTGCACGCCCGTCTTTTGGCGCGTATGAGGGACTCTTTAAATAGCACTGCAACATCTCGATATGAGTAGGCAGTGCTTTGATCTTTACTGGCCTTATCAAACAGGCGATTGTGCCTAAATATGACTGTCTCCTGATGAACCTATTTTATCTTTAAAGGGGAAACGCGTTGAGACAACGAACTCAATCTGCAGATCCAGGCATATCAGAAATGATTTATCGAACTTGCTAATCCAGGCATACCATGAGATGGGATATGTACAGGAGGTAGGGAATCTTACTATATAGGGTACAGCCACCGATAAGTGGGGCCGCCCCTTTCGGAGCGACTACTCCGCTTTTAGGCAGGGTCAGGACAGTCCAAGTAGGGACAGTATCCCGCCTGCCTAAAAAAGCGTGAATCTGGAAACAGCACCGGAGAGGAGATGCTGCAGCCACCGGTGACTGAATAATGTGATATGAATAAGCCCCCTTCATCACAGAACCATTCATCTAATCGTGAGTGACCACCTGTGTGGCATAACCCTATTTCAACTACCTACCTAACCATCTGATACTGGCAGCCTTGATCATTATTAGAAATTTTCTATCTTTTTTTGCTTTATTCACAATATTTTGTGCACTATACTTTTTGTGTATGTGGAATCCTTTAATAGACTTAGTAAAAGTTATGTTTTAATAGGGTATTTTTTTCAGTGATAATATTTATTGGTATACCCGTCTTGATCTCTTTTTTCAGTGATAAAGAATAGTACTTGTTCTATTTTTTTGCGGTGCGGAGGCATGGACCAGAATGCCACGGAAGCGTTCTGTAGTGCTTCTGTGGGCTTCTGCTCCGTGCTTCAGCTCCATACCAGTCCTGTTTGCGGTCCGCAATATGAGCACGGCTTGCACACGTTCGTGTGCATATCCCTAACAGACGATCTCTTGATTTCTTCTATAAGGCCAAACATACATGTGAGTTCAGTGTAAGGAACTGCAATTTTGCAGAACAGGTGCGGATCCATTCATTTCAACGAGGCCGCAAAAGATGTGGACAGCACACCCTGTGCTGTTCGCATCTGTAGTTCCGTTCTGCGCCCCCGCAAAAAAATATAGAACATGTCCTATTCTTGCCCACAATTGCGGACAAGAATAGGCATTTTCTATGGTAGTGCCGGCCATGTGTGGTCCCCAAATTGTGGAAAGCACACGGGCCGGCATCTGCACTACGGTCGTTTGAATGAGCCCTAATGGTATGCGTTCCTGTCAGAAGAACGGAGGTCAGAATCGGACCTCACACTAACACACTGTAAGTTTATCGCATTTAATTTGCTTTTGTGTAAAAAAAAAAAAATTGTGAGAACAAACAAACCATGCCACCCGTGGTTTTTGAAATGTTTTTTCTGTCATATATGAAAAGTCACAGTGTAGCCCAGGCCTTAGGCAAGGGCTACAAAGTGACACTGGTCGCACGACCCCTGTCACAGCCAGGATTGCTGAGTAGCGGTGATCCCATAGAAATGAATGGAATCACTGCGGCAGTGGCAAGAAATCCAGTTGTGTTAACTTAGGCCTGGGCTACACTCAGGGGTGCACCACCAATGAGGCCAGGTGAGGCGATAGCCTCAGGCAGCACCAGGTAGGGGCAAGAGGGGGGCAGCGGAAGGGCCATGGCAATGAGGGCTTTCATTGTGGCGAAGGGGTTAGGTTAAGAAATTGGCATTGGGATTGATGTTACTATGATGCTTAATCTGTCGTCAAACTTAATAAAAATCTATTGAACCATAAAGAAATTGGCATTGGTGGGGGGGGGGCACAGTTTCGGTTTTCGCCTCAGGCAGCAGAAAGGCTAGGTGCACCCCTGGCTACACTGTGACTTTTTGTAGTGCGACTAATTGATTTTAACTATTGAATGACCGCTTCAGTTCACAAGATCGCATTCATTTGGACAGTATAATTATACTCTATGCAGGTGGCGGCGAACCTATGGCATGGGGTGCCAGAGGCGGCACTCAGATCCCTCTCTGTGTGGGCACCCGCACCCTGGAAAAAGTCATAGTATTGCGACAGTCGCACAAACATCCATCTTGGATGGATTTTTCGAGTATCTAATCCTATGTCACACGATAGGATTAGATACACAGCTCAGCAGTCAGTATCACACATAATAGGATTAGATACACAGCAGACAGTATCACAAATGATAGGATTAGATACACAAGCTCAGCAGACAGTATCACATATAAGATTAGATACAGTGGCTCAGATTAGTTACACAGGAGTGGCAGCACAGATGCACAAATATTAGGCTTAGATACACCAAAACTATCATGAATGTTCTAATGTATCTGATCCCATGATGTTTGAGACTGTCATTTTTATCCAGTATCTCAGTGAATAATGTGTAATGCTGGGCTACTAAACCAGTGTATCTAAGCCTGTCTAGTGGGATACTGTAGCAGATACATTGCCTTTGCAGCATATCATTATACATTATAGGCTTAGATACACTGAATAAATTGCCTGCCTCTAATACACAAGACTATCAGCACAATATGGCTACTTATACATCATATGATAGGGTCACTTATCCAGTATATGTAAGCCCCTCTGAGTTATCATGTGGTTATGTACAGGGAAGCAGGAATTATCATGTGGTTATATACAGGGGCTGCTGTGATCAGTGACACTGACAGGAGGTTCTGACTGCTGTGACTGCAGAGCACACAGGCCTGGAGTGTGAGGACGGGGCTTGTATGTACACAGGCCTGCATTGTGGGGGCGGGGCTTGTATGCACACAGCACGCTGAGCTGCCAGTCACAAGATGGCCGCTCCCAGGAGCTGTTTTCTCTCATAACATGACTGAATTTATAGGCATTATGCTTCCAAAGGTATCTTCTTGTGTGTTTAATTATTTGTACCTCCTCCCTACTGTAATATAACTTAGTATACTCCGTGGTGACAGGGTCTCTTTAAAGGGCTGGGGGCGGAGCTGAGCACTGACGAGGTGGCCAGGAGTGATTGTGCATGTGGAAGAATATGTGCATGCTCACTCCTGTGAAACCCAGCCACCAGATCAGCCGCCCAAGCTTCTGAGTGCTTCTGTGCGCCTGCGTGGCCACTGCTGACTACATTATAGCGGTGGCCATAACCCCTAGAAACGAGCCTGAAATTTCGGAGTGTTTGAAGGAGAAGACATGATGACAGAGGCATAATTGAAAAATCAACTGCATGGAAGAAAGGATCCTAGTACTACAAGGAATTCAATAAACATTGATTACTGAGGTGAGATAACCCCTTTAAAGGGAGTCTGTCACCTCATTTTCACCTATATAACAGCAGTGCCCCACAGAAGATTGCATACATATCCCAGACATACCTGTGTGCACTGTGTGTCTGTATTACATGTCCAGAAAAAGTACTTTTATTCTGCAGGAAAACAGCTCCCAAGTGCCCGGCTGAAAGTGAAACTAAAAACAGCTTTCTCTCCTGACTCTATTTCTAACAGCTATATCTTCTTATATACTGGATATACTGCTGTGATTTTGGTATCATTTTAAAGCTTTCAAAGAAGGTCAGAACCATTTTTCTATCTGCTACCAATCCCAGGATATAAGCGCCTAAAGCAGCCCTCCCCTCTTCAGTCTGGTTTGCTTTGAGCACTTGCAGCAGCAGAGCCGGACACTTGGGAGCTGTCTCCGGGCACTGACTTCTTTATTAACTGCAAGATATCAAATGTACAGTAGATGTTCTCATTGGAAGTCAGGGCACTGGTCTTAAATGTGGCCCTGTTGATGATGGGCCTTTGACTCATGAAGAGTCAGGTCTTCTGCACTCAGGAGAGGAAAAAACCCCAGTGGAGCAAACCTCTAGGGAACCATGGCTAAAGGACTGCCCTTCCCCTAGGCAGTGGAGGAAAACTTTTGCACATGACAAGGACAGTAGATTTTTCCTTGAATCAATGGTGAATGTCAAGTGCATTGACTTCTGCAGAGACCAAGCCTGGAATCTGCCTTTTAATGCAGCAGGAAGCTGACTTCTTCGGTGAAGATATCTGACTTCGCAAAGTCCAGTGAATGACAAGTCCAGTAGTGAATGCAGAGACCAAGCCCGGAATCTGCCTCTTGATGCAGCAGGAAACACACTTCTTTGGTGAATACATCTGTCTGCAGAAAGTCCGGTGAATGTCAAATCCAGTGGTTATTGCAGAGACCAAGCCTGGAATCTGCCTTTGATGCAGCAGGAAAATCACTTCCTTATTGAATATGTACATTAAAGACTGGCACTCGCTGAATATGCAGTTTAGATATTTATTGTCACATATTATTTGTGTGATGCGTTTTGGCTAGTTTATAGCATGTCTGAAAAAGGCTATAAACTAGCCAAAACGCGTCACACGAATAATATGTGACAATAAATATCTAAACTGCATATTCAGCGAGTGCCAGTCTTTAATGTACCTGATCACCGGAGCGTCTCTCCTGACACGTGCACTGCGACAAGAAACCAGAGTGCCGACTCACTACTTCACAACATTCCTTATTGAATATGTCTGACTGCAGAAAGTGTGGTGGATGAGTGCAGAGACCGAGCCCGGAATCTGCCTCTTGCTGAAGCGCAGGTCATCTGATCCCAACATGGTGGCCACCATGTCGCTGACTTGTGGTAGAGTCATCACCTCCAGCTGTATCCCATATTCATTGTGGGGACACCGTGAGACCCCCGCTCTGGTATGGTTATCTGCAGATTTAAAAAATATAACAAATTATGACTGAACATGTAGCAGCGAAAAATTACATATAAGTGACACACAATTTACTCCCACTCACTGTGGGTTATTGTAATCTCTTTAAAGGGGTTGTCTGAGTTATGAAAAAAATAAATAAATAGCACTGTAAATCTGATGGGCAGCAAATTATAACTAAGTTAAAGGGGTATTTCCATCTCACAAATGTAGTTTGTATAGTTAGAGTAGTTATAGCACCGTTTAGAAGATTATCCTATTTGTATTTCCATTGTCCCACACACATCAGTCAGGCCGTTGCCCCTAGTTAAGGCCACCGTGGCCATGTAGTAGTGGTGGCCGGCTTGCTTCTTTTCAAACCCGCTAAGTAACTGGAGACACATCTTAGGGTACTTTCACATCTGCGTTTTGAACGCTACCATCCCAAAATGTAATGGGCAGGGTCCGTCCAAACGCAGACTTTATAAACGGATCCTGCTCCATAGAGATGAATTGATCTTGGAACAGGATCCGTTTCTCTGCGTTTTGGAAGCGCAAACAAAAATGCTACAACCCTAAGATGTGTCTGCACATGCTCATGCAATGTGTGTTCACAATACAGCAGTTATCTCAGAGCGGGTTTGAACAAGCAAGCCGGCCACCACTACTACATGGCCACAGTGGTCGTAACCAGGGGCAACAGCCTGACTGATGTATGTGGGACAATGGAAATACAAATAGGCAAATCTTCTAGATGGTACATTTTATATAAATACATTCTATTAGTAATAATACTGGTATGGCTACAGGGCCTACAAGTAGTATTCAACCCCCTGCAGATTTAGCTGGTTTGATAAGATGCAAATAAGTTAGAGCCTTCAAACTTCAAACAAGAGCAGGATTTATTAACAGATGCATAAATCTTACAAACCAAAAAGTTATGTTGCTCAGTTAAATTTTAATAAATTTTAAACATAAAAGTGTGGGTCAATTATTATTCAACCCCTAGATTTAATATTTTGTGGAATAACCCTTGTTTGCAATTACAGCTAATAATCGTCTTTTATAAGACCTGATCAGGCCGGCACAGGTCTCTGGAGTTATCTTGGCCCACTCCTCCATGCAGATCTTCTCCAAGTTATCTAGGTTCTTTGGGTGTCTCATGTGGACTTTAATCTTGAGCTCCTTCCACAAGTTTTCAATTGGGTTAAGGTCAGGAGACTGACTAGGCCACTGCAACACCTTGATTTTTTCCCTCTTGAACCAGGCCTTGGTTTTCTTGGCTGTGTGCTTTGGGTCGTTGTCTTGTTGGAAGATGAAATGACGACCCATCTTAAGATCCTTGATGGAGGAGCGGAGGTTCTTGGCCAAAATCTCCAGGTAGGCCGTGCTATCCATCTTCCCATGGATGCGGACCAGATGGCCAGGCCCCTTGGCTGAGAAGCAGCCCCACAGCATGATGCTGCCACCACCATGTTTGACTGTAGGGATGGTATTCTTGGGGTCGTATGCAGTACCATCCAGTCTCCAAACGTCACGTGTGTGGTTGGCACCAAAGATCTCGATCTTGGTCTCATCAGACCAGAGAACCTTGAACCAGTCTGCCTCAGAGTCCTCCAAGTGATCATGAGCAAACTGTAAACGAGCCTTGACATGACGCTTTGAAAGTAAAGGTACCTTATGGGCTCGTCTGGAACGGAGACCATTGTGGTGGAGTACGTTACTTATGGTATTGACTGAAACCAATGTCCCCACTGCCATGAGATCTTCCCGGAGCTCCTTCCTTGTTGTCCTCGGGTTAGCCTTGACTCTTCGGACAAGCCTGGCCTCGGCACGGGAGGAAACTTTCAAAGGCTGTCCAGGCCGTGGAAGGCTAACAGTAGTTCCATAAGCCTTCCACTTCCGGATGATGCTCCCAACAGTGGAGACAGGTAGACCCAACTCCTTGGAAAGGGTTTTGTACCCCTTGCCAGCCTTGTGACCCTCCACGATCTTGTCTCTGATGGCCTTGGAATGCTCCTTTGTCTTTCCCATGTTGACCATGTATGTGTGCTGTTCACAAGTTTGGGGAGGGTCTTAAATAGTCAGAAAAGGCTGGAAAAACAGATAATTAATCCAAACATGTGAAGCTCATTGTTCTTTGTGCCTGAACTACTTCTTAATACTTTAGGGGAACCAAACAGAATTCTGGTGGTTTGAGGGGTTGAATAATAATTGACCCACACTTTTATGTTTAAAATTTAACTGAGCAACATAACTTTTTGGTTTCTAAGATTTATGCATCTGTTAATAAATCCTGCTCTTGTTTGAAGTTTGAAGGCTCTAACTTATTTGCATCTTTTCAAACCAGCTAAATCTGCAGGGGGTTGAATACTATTTGTAGGCACTGTATATCTAACTATACAGACTACATTTGTGAGATGGGAATACCCCTTTAAGCAAGTTTTAGGCAAAAAAAATCTATATTTCCTCATTTCCCTGGTTCTCTTCTGGCCTTTGTTTTCATGCAGTAACAACAATCTCTGCCCTTCCCCTGCTCTGCAAAGGGAGTGAATAAGTCTGCCCTGAGTGACATGTCTGCTGGAATACTCAGCAGCATGTTGTATGTGTAGGACTACAAGTCCCAGCTGTACAATGAAACGGCTGATGCACACAGGAACTTCCCCCTAACTTTCTTGTGCAATACTCTACAGATCTCCTCCAGTGTCAGCTTTGTGTTTATAGGATAAGAAGGGCAGATCCTGTGTGTCTTCATTGCCTTCATTGCTACTGTTGTAAAGCCTTGAGCCCTGAGTGTGTTCTTGTGTTCTGGCTGAAGGGGTAAATATTTTATCTGAAAGAATCCAGGGAGAGAGCAGGAGCCGGCAGCTCAGCTAGTGCAGGGGGCGTGGCCAACACAGTGACGTCCTGTACAGACTCTTATCTGCTTGTGCACGAATACCAGATTAGCAGGCAGAAAAGCTGACAAAACCTGAGTGAAATCTGAGAAACCAGCAAGATTAGAAGCAGAAAGTGTATGGAAAAGCTGTTATATTTGATTAGTTAGAAACATACAAAGGACAAAGACAAAGACAACCCCTTTAACTGTATTAAACTTGGGTTCGTGTTTCTAACAGCAATAGCACCTTACTTTGGAAGTCCCCTTCAATGGAACCCAGGGGAAATTAGTACTTCAAAGCAACTTGGGTATTAGCCCAAACAGACCCCTTGTATGGGTACCATTGTATTTAATAAAACATAAACTTTAATTTGTATTGCTTAAAACCAAAATCCACCAACAAAAAAAAGAAAATATAAATATAAAACTATCAACCTTTGGCAGGTGTACGCTAAAGATACTTATATGGTGGTGTTGACAAGGTGTGTGGTACTCCACTGCTACAATCAAACGTTGTTTAATACAAGTGTATAGGACCTATATGCGTAGTGAGAAGAAGGTGATAGCCCTAGTGGGATGTATTGGACATATATCTAAATTTGATAACTCCGGTTGGTCAGGACATATCAGGACTAGATGAAAAATCAGTCAACTGGTGCTTGGCAGTCAGCATGTGGTTAGACTGTTTGCGTCAATCACACCACATATATCTGTGATTTGTTTACTACCTAGCCCTGTACAGGCCTTAGCTTGGCTGCACTGTAACTGCACCTATCCAGGAATTGCTTATCATTCAAACACCTCTAGCCCTGTGCAGGCCTTAACATGGCTGCACTGTAACTGCACCTGCCGGAAAGTCACACATATCTTTTATTCACACCTCTGTGTGTATGCCCAAATACTCTGGCTATCTATCCCTGTGCAGGCCTTGACATGGCTGCACTGCACCTTGTCCTACTCACACTATTCTGGGCATCATTCACACCATGCACACTAGATGAATCATCAGGTCCATACTCGGCATATTCCACACTCTGCCACACCCATCAACCACCTTTCCTTTCCAGCCACTTTACACAGAGTCCTGCCAACTGTTGCCTAAAACAAGCACGCCTCCCCTCCCGACATGTTTCACCTGATGCGGCTTTGTCAGGGGAGATAGGGGTAGTGGCGTGTGCTGTTGTTCCACCCTCCTTTTTATAACATATCCTTCCTCCCATCTTATCTTGTGCACCAATCTTAAAAATCCCCGTGGTATGACGTATGGGGGAAGCTGGTCCCTACAGCTTACCCTCTTCTGACGTCCATGCCGCTCCATGTGCTCGTCCTATAGCGCGCGTCCCGCTCGAGGGGAGGGGGCATGTCCAGATGCGGGTCTCACCCGCAGCCCTACTCCTGCGTCTAACGTCATGTGAGGCAAAAGTGTGGGGAGGTTTATGTCCTTCACCCAGGTGAATTTGTCAAACCGTGGTACTGATGTAAATTTGATTCCTTTTTTTAATAACTGTACCTGTATATCTGTTAAAGGGGTAGTGTTGATAGGTTTATTATTTGAGTGTTTGTATCACTCACTTCTTGTACTCCTTCTAATGAGAGAGGCCTATTTTCTACATTTAAGGGTGAATCCACTCCCTCACCAGGCTCAATGCCTCTTTTGATTGTTATCTCCTTCTTATTTTTTACTTTGGGTTGTAACCCCATCTTTCTCTGTCTCTCAACTGGACATTGCTTTGTCCTAAAAACATTCTTTAAACAAATAAAGGGGACCGCGATGGGGACGCCATGTGCACCAACTTTTGCTAACCTTTTTCTTGGGTGGTGGGAGGACCAAATTGTTTTTACCGATACACTTTCCAATTATACAAAGCACATTACCTTTTGGGGACGTTTTATTGATAACGTCCTGCTGTTTTGGGAAGGGGGGGGCGACAGGAATTTGTAGAATTCGTGGATAGATTAAATGAAAACAATATAGGGATGCACTTTACTTACGAGATTCATCAAGATGAGATATGCTTTCTGGATCCGGAAAAGCCAAAGTGGTAGTCTACAGACGGAGATCTTTCGTAAATCCACATCCGCAAATAGCTTTTTTTACTGGTCCAGCTGGCATCCCACTCCATTAAAAAATGGGATACCAGTGGGCCAGTATTTGAGAGCCAGAAGGAACTGCAGCACGGAAGAAGCCTTTGAAAGAGAAGCTGGAGAACAATATAAACGATTTCGAGCACGAGGATATCCCTCTAAAACCCTGAAAAAGGCATACAATAGAGCAAAAAGCTAGAAACGTGAGGATCTTTTAATATAAAAAAATAGTAAAGGTTTGGAGAGTGGGGAAAAAGTAATACGCTGTATTGGAACAATTGATGACTATCATTTGAAGGTGAAAAGTATCCTTCAGAGAAATTGGCGAATTTTAACAAGTGACCCGGACCTTAAACCACTATTAACAGCCTCCCCAAGTATTACATATAGAAGGGGACGTAATTTAAGGGATGAATTAGTGCACAGCTTCCTTTTTTACCAAGCATGATGAGTAGAGATGAGCGAATCTATTCGCCGCTTCGTCGATTCATATCGAATCTTAGAAATTTTGGGCTCTGAAGCGAATCCGAATTTTGTCGGATTCGCTTTGTATTATTCGTAAATCTTTGCAAAATTTTGCACGCTAACGATACGTATGAAACGTTCGAAACGTATACATTCTGCGTGAGGATGAAAAATGAGGATACGCCTCCGCTAGAGCGGGAAAGTGAAGATACGCCCCCTTCAGAACTGGAAAAAAACAGCCCGGCCCACCGGGATCTGACTATTTGCACGTATAGGAAGTGAAGACTCCTCCCTCAGTACTCCACCCTCCTCTGGACCAGTTTAGACCAGTGCTGAGTCTGCTGACCTCAGAGCAAGTAGCAACTGCTGCAAGCATGGCTAAAAAAGAGCTGCGCCTGCATCCCAACTGGAACCAAATGTGCTTTGGGGACAAGCTCCCTGAACCACCGCCTGCTCCAGACATCTGGGTGTCACGCTGTGAACTGAAGGCGAGTAACCCACCTACAGTGCCTTTATTCTCCCTACCGCCTGCTGAGTTTGCTGTGCACCGTGAGGCGGTTCTTTGTCGCCAGGCGGTTCTTCGTGAGGCGGCTGTTGCATCTGCAGCTGGTGCGTCTGCTGTGGCTGGTGCGGTGGAGGCAGCTGGAGCGTCCACTCCGCCGCCCAGGAGGAGATCCACAACACCTTCCATACACCAGAACCCGATTGTGCCACCATCGGTGACGGCCCATGCGCAGACCTCTGGGACTATAAAACAGCTGTCGAGGACTGGGTCATCCAGGTACTGGACCACCCTAGGCCGGAAGATCCTGCATTGGAACGGCGAAGAGGAACGGTCTTGTGGTTTTCGTGGAGAGGCGCTCTGGCCTCCTGGCGAGGAAGGAAAAGAGTATTTTGTGGGCCGCAGATTGGTGAAATGGCCACAACCTCGTCACAGCCTGTACGTGGGGGATCAGGTGGAGTACACCCACATGGCGTCCCTGAAAGGCCCCTTTGCGACCAGGGTTCCCCTCCTTTTCAAGCCCCTGGTACCTACAGCGGAACCAGAAGGGTGGCCGGATGCACCAGGTCCAGGACGCTTGCGTTGCCTTCAAAAGTCCCCAGATGGCGTCCTCCGGTTCAGGGAAAAGCCACAGCCGGAGCCAGAGCCTCTGATCCCTGGACTGCCAGCACCACCACCACCACAGTCTTTTCAGCTGGGTCAGCTGACAACGTCTTCATTCACGTTCCAGTCCATGGTGATCCACCAATACCAGCAGCCAGGGAAGCTGGGGCTACTTTCCTGGATGCAACCTTGCCAGAACCGCTGCAGCCAGAATTCCTTACCCCTGCTGTCCCGGCAGGAGGATCCGGAAAAGCGCAAGTGGCTGCAGCGCTCACCAGCGTGACCACCACCCGTACCCGGTCAAGTCCGACTTCAGGAAGAATAGGGCACTGGAGTTCTACCACAGCAGCGAGCGTGGCCTACAAAAGGCAGGAGCGTCCTCTGATGTCCTTCAGCAGGAGTTCAAGCGAGGAGGACTTCAAGTCCCTCATCTGAGGAACCCAACTACTGGCTGAGTGAAGGACACCTCTGGAGGACCTATGGGAGCCACACCATGGACTGCACCTGACGGGTGAGCTGCTAGTTGGCAGTTGTTTTTGTTTAGTTTGTGTTGCCCCCGTTTGACTCTCACCCAGATGGGCATGGCTGTCAGGACCCCCATTCTGCATAAAATTCCCTGTTGTGCCGAAGTGCGCCTGTTTTCCTAACCCCCCCCCCCCTTCAAAAGGGTTCTCTATTTGCTGCTATTTTCTATTATCCATGTGGATTACACGTTACGTGTTTGGATTACAATTTTACCTCACGTGGATTACAATTGAATTTTGGACTATGTGTTCCAGACAGTGTTTTATCATGCCAACTAGGAGCCTTAAGGAGAGACTCAAAGGTATATCTGAGCCTTTTATGCTTGCAAATGTGAAATTGATTGCATTAAAATGTTTGCATACTTATGTCTTTGCTGTATTTTAGCTAGTATAGTAGCTACACTGTTTTTACTGGTTCAGCACTTTAGCCCATTGTGTGTATTCTTTTTCTGGTACTGCAATGTGTCCTATTATGCACTTAATGTACAGTGTTTTTAGTAAATTATGCACTTAGCTGGATAGCTAACTGTGAGCACCTTATTTTTCAAGCTCATATGGACTGCCTCTAAAGACTGTACTCCGCGGCCTAGCCTAGTGCGTATGACGCATTCGCGCGTCAATGCTTATGTATTGCGTACTTTTAACTACGTTGACTGTACGTTTGTAATTTGTGCAGGAATGTTTGCAAAATAACGATTGTTTTTTGAAAGTAGATTTGACTGAATAAATAAGTAAAAGAACGAATCTTGTCAGAAATTCGTCGAATATTCGGGTAAACGAATTTTGGATGATTTGCTTATCTCTAATGATGAGGAATCCTGGCTAAAACCAAATGTAAAAGGCTCGTTGCCATGCGGACATTGTACATTTTGTAAATTCCTTCCAATGGTAAAAAAATTTACAAATCCAGTAGATAACCATGAATACACTATTAATTAATTCTTTAATTGCCGGAGTAGTGGAATTGTATATATTGCAGCATGTACCTGTCCTAAGTTATATGTTGGAAAAACTATTCAAGAATTTAGGCGTATATCTGGACATTTGAGTGCCATCAACACCAAAAAAGATACACCTTTGTATAGGCACATAACCTATACACACAATGGCAAAGTAGAGGTTTTGAAATTCTGGGGTATTTCCAAAATAAGATTGGGGCCAAGAAGTGGAAACCTTGTTCGTTTATTGTTACGTGAAGAAGCAAAATGGATATACAGGCTTAAATCCCTGAACCCAAATGGATTAAATGAGGGTTTTTCCTTTACAGCTTTCATTTAAATCCTGCATGTCTGAGTATAAATAATTATAGATATACTTTGGTGTATTTTTGTAAAGAATCATACTGACAAGAAAGGAAGTGTATTCCTCCCTCATTACTTCTCCCATTCTTTAGGAATATAAAAGCTCCTGAGGATCTGATTAGGATTATGACATAGTACCTGTCATTCCCAGCGCTCAGCAGCGCAGGTGAACACCCCCCCTTTTGCCTCACATGAAGTTAGACGCAACAGCAGGGCTGCGGGTGAGACCCGCCCTCTCCCCTCGCGCGGGGGGCGCACTATAGGACGAGCACATGGAGCGGCATGGACATCAGAAGAGGGTAAGCTGTAGGGACTAGCTTCCCCCATACGTCATACCATGGGGGTTTTTAAGATTGGTGCACAAGATAAGATGGGAGGAAGGATATGTTATAAAAAGGAGAGTGGAACAAGAGCACAAGCCACTACCCTTATCTCCCCTGGCGAAGCCGCATCGCGGTGAAACATGTCGGGAGGGGAGGCGTGCTTGTTTTAGGCAACAGTTGGCAGGACTCTGTGTAAAGTGGCTGGAAAGGAAAGGTGGTTGATGAGTGTGGCAACTCCCTGCAATGTGGAATATGCCGAGTATGGACCTGATGATTCATCTAGTGTGCATGGTGTGAATGATGCCCAGAATAGTGTGAGTAGGACAAGGTGCAGTGCAGCCATGTCAAGGCCTGCACAGGGATAGATAGCCAGAGTATTTGAGCATACACACAGAGGTGTGAATGAAAGATATATGTGACTTTCCGGAAGGTGCAGTTGCAGTGTAGCCATGTCAAGGCCTGCACAGGGCTAGAGGTGTGTGAAGATAAGCAATTCCTGGATAGGTGCAGTTACAGTGCAGCCAAGCTAAGGCCTGTACAGGGCTAGGTAGTAAACAAATCACAGATATATGTGGTGTGATTGACACAAACAGTCTAACCACATGCTGACTGCCAAGCACCAGTTGACTGATTTTTCATCTAGTCCTGATATGTCCTGACCAACCGGAGTTATCAAATTTAGATATATGTCCAATACATCCCACTAGGGCTATCACCTTCTTCACACTACGCATATAGGTCCTATACACTTGTATTAAACAACGTTTGATTGTAGCAGTGGAGTACCACACACCTTGTCAACACCACCATATAAGTATCTTTAGAGTACACCTGCCAAAGGTTGATAGTTTTATATTTATTTTCTTTTTTTTGTTGGTGGATTTTGGTTTTAAGCAATACAAATTAAAGGTTATGTTTTATTAAATACAAGGGGTCTGTTTGGGCTAATACCCAAGTTGCTTTGAAGTTCTAACAGCAATGCCAACACTTATCAATGTCATTGAGTGTTATATCTATTACTCTTGTTCTGGAACCCACTGCTGTATCCAACATAAACAGAATACATCTTATAATCATGGCCTGATTTATTTTCATATATCTTTATAGGGTTTGGAGCTCAGTTTTCCTGATACAAATCACCAGAACCCCTGCTTTATTACACACTTCCATAGTTAAGATTCTGGGAGCCATTGCTCAAGGTGATCTGCATATCAAGGTCAATGGTAGCTTCCCCTAGCGATGACTTCAGGCAGTTAGAATTTTATCATACTTATATGCTATGTATCAGGCGATTTGGATGATTTTCCTCTAATGGCCACTGCTTTGCTCATCTTCGTGGAGAATCTAAACCCTAAATTATTATGTGTCTCTAGTGTCTCCAGAACTTGCCATCATGTCTGTTATTATTATGAGCTCCTGTCATAACTCACATTGTATTTTATGACTCCTGTAGCAAGGATCTTACCTTATTTAAGAATCTTTTTGGTTCTTAAGACTAATACCTTCTAGCAGGGGTCACTGGTGAAGATTAGGAGATGATTTATTCTACACCTCATTTTGTCTCAGACTTCTGGTGATCCTATCTGCTGCAATTGCCTTTTAACCCCAGGCTGTTTTTATTTCCAGTGGATATCGCTATGTACAAGTTATACAGAAAACATCATAAATAGCAAGAAGCAGAAAAATCACAAATCATCAATATACCCAATGAAGCTACAAGATCTTCTCATAGATGCGGTCCCTATCATCTGATAGTCTGACACATGTTTCCAGGATACAACTGCCTGATAATCAAGTCTCTAGGACCGAGTTAAAATAATAAATTAGGACAAACCCTCATTAATAGGTGTAACTATAGAAACAACAAAGTTATGGGGCCCATAGGCTAAAAGGCCTGTTTGTGGGGTGTGATTATCCCGAACCTTTGGTAGTTGTCTAAGTACTTACCACACATACATATATTATCACATGAGAAGACATTATTACAATCAGTACATGAAGATGATCAAACATAGAAAAGTCACTGGTTACTTACCGATACCAACAAGTCTGTGGGTTCTAGACCTGTACCATTGGTCAGCGGTTGTAATCTGGGGTTGGGTAGAGACTGCAGCTCTGGTGACATAGAGGATCCAGGTCTTTTTTTTTGGTATCAGGCTTCTGGTCAGGGCGATCTCTTGGCCCATCATAGACTCGACATTTCATGAAAGACATGGAGTCGCTAATTGACCTTTTTGGGAAAGCCTGTGATCCTGCAATTCTGCAGGCAAGATATTAGATGGTCTCTCATCATGTTGTGCTGGAAGATCACTGTGGGTTCACCGTCATCTGTCAGAAACTCAAAGGCAAATGCTATGGCGAACATCCCACAGTCATAAGTGTTTCTTTCAGATCCACGTTAAGAAATTTTAGAAGTTTCATGGGCTCATTGACCACTACGCTGTAGATATTATTAATCTGCTTGGTAACAGATATAGGCAAATGGCTGGTCTTGATGCCGTCAGCCACTAGAATGTGCACCCTGTCCTCGTAGTGGATTTGTATGGCCTTCTTTAGCATACTGTACCCTGGAAAGAGAATTGTAGCAGCAGGCTGCAGGCCTTCAAAGTCCCCAAACTGATTCTGCAGGAGATCCTGGGCCTTGTTAATGGTGTCATCGTCCAGCATGCCGTCCTGGCCACTGCTCTTCAGGATGGATAAGTGCTCTGAAGACAAATTTTATTATTGCAAATTATGGTGGGAAATAAGCATTTGGTCAATAACAAAAGTTTATCTCAATACTTTGTTATATATCCTTTGTTGGCAATGACAGAGGTCAAACGTTTTCTGTAAGTCTTCACATTCCTCCATGCAGATCTCCTCTAGAGCAGTGATGTTTTGGGGCTGTCGCTGGGCAACTCGGACTTTCAATTGCCTCCAAAGGTTTTCTATGGGGTTGAGATCTGGAGACTGGCTAGGCCACTCCAGGACCTTTAAATGCTTCTTACGAAGCCACTCCTTCGTTGCCCTGGCGGTGTGCTTGGGATCATTGTCATGCTGAAAGACCCAGCCACGTTTCATCTTCAATGCCCTTGCTGATGGAAGGAGGTTTGCACTCAAAATCTCACGATACATGGCCCCATTCATTCTTTCATGTACACGGATCAGTCGTCCTGGTCCCTTTGCAGAGAAACAGCCCCAAAGCATGATGTTGCCACCCCCATGCTTCACAGTATGAATGGTGTTCTTTGGATGCAACTCAGCATCCACTCTCCTCCAAACACGACAAGTTGTGTTTCTATCAAACAGTTTTACTTTGGTTTCATCTGACCATATGACATTCTCCCAATACTCTTCTGGAACATCAAAATGCTCTCTAGCAAACTTCAGACGGGCCCGGATATGTACTGGTTTAAGCAGGGGGACACGTCTGGCACTGCAGGATCTGAGTCCCTGGAAGCGTAGTGTGTTACTGATGGTAGCCTTTGTTACGTTGGTCCCAGCTTATTCACTAGGTTCCCCCGTGTGGTTCTGGGATTTTTGCTCACAGTTCTTGTGATTATAGTTGAGCGAACGTGCTCGTAACGAGCACTGTACTGCTCGGATCCCCTGCGCTCGCATGGGCGCAGGCATCCAGATCCGTCAGGTGAGGAGGACGGATCAGGATGGCTGCACCCATGCGAGCGCAGGGGATCCGAGCAGTACAGTGCTCGTTACGAGCATGTTCGCTCAACTCTACTTGTGATCATTTTGACCCCACAGGTTGAGATCTTGCGTGGAGCCCTTGATCAAGGGAGATTATCAGTGGTCTTGTATGTCTTCCATTTTCTAATTATTGCTCCCACAGTTGATTTCTTCACACCAAGCTGCTTGCCTATTGCAGATTCAGTCTTCCCAGCCTGGTGCAGGTCTACAATTCTGTTTCTGGGGTCCCTCGACAGCTCTTTGGTCTTCACCATAGTCAGTGCTCCAGACTAAAAAAAATACCCAGGAGCCATTGGCTCCTGAACTGAAAAATTTAGGAGTCAAATTAAATTTTTAGCCGCCAAATT
Organism: Rhinella marina; assembly: GCA_900303285.1. Taxonomy (NCBI): domain Eukaryota; kingdom Metazoa; phylum Chordata; class Amphibia; order Anura; family Bufonidae; genus Rhinella; species Rhinella marina. The sequence goes on along the minus strand of ONZH01013181.1, from coordinate 5,893 downwards.
TAAATACATATAATTATAATTAAAAAAAGACTTGGAGGATAAGATGGAACGTCTGGCCCATAATAGAACAGTCCTATCCTATTTTATTTAAGGAACAAGGTGGCAAAAAAATGGCGAATTGTGCAGATTTTATTTTATTTTATTTTTTTCTCTTACGTGTTCACCACATAGGAGATTTTTTAAATATTTTAATAGTTTGGACTTTTCGGACATGGCGATATGTAAAATGTTTATTTATTGTTAATATATTTTATATGTAAAATTGGGAAAGGGGCGTGATTAAGGGGCTGTTCAGACGGCCTTAGTATTGCGTAGCGGCTCCGCAATACCGCGGATGCCGCCCGGCATGTGTTCCACAATTTGCGGAACACATGGCCGCGCGCCCCGTTCAAACATAGAAGATTGACGGCAGAAAAAGACCACCTGGTCCATCTAGTCTGCCCTTTTATTATCCTTTTATTGTTATCTTAGGATAGATACATGTTTATCCCAGGCATGTTTAAATTCAGTTACTGTGGATGTATCAACCACCTCTGCTGGAAGTTTGTTCCAAGCTTCTACTACTCTTTCAGTGAAATAATATTTTCTAATGTTGTTCTTGATTTTTCCCCCAACTAACCTCAGATTGTCCCCCTTGTTCTTGTGTTCTGTTTCTTATTAATAACCCTTCCCTCCTGAACTTTATTCAGTCCTTTAACATATTTAAAGGTTTCAGTCATGTCCCCCCCTTTCTCTTCTTTCCTCCAGACTATACATATTAAGATCTCTGAGTCTTTTTTGATAAGTTCTATGCTTTAGCCCTTCCACCATTTTTGTAGCTCTTCTTTGGACCCGTTTTATTTTAGCAATATCCTTTCGCAGGTGTGGTGTCCAGAATTGAACACAGTATTGCAGATGTGGTCTCACTAGAGCTCTATACAGAGGGATCACAATCTCCCTCTTTCTGCTTGTTATACCTCTAGCTATGCGGCCAAGCATACGATTTGCTTTCCCTACCGCCTGGTTGCATTGGTTAGTCATTTTGAGGCTGTCAGAGATGACTACCCCACAAATCCTTCTCTTCTGAGGTCTTTGTTAGCACAGAACTGCCAATACGATACTCATATAGAGGATTTCTTCTCCCCTCAAATGCCTATTCTTGTCCACTGTTGCAGACAAGAATAGGACATGTTCTGTAATTTCTTGCAGAGCCGCAGCAAGTTCTCACGCCGCCTATTGAAGTGAATATGGCCACATCCATTCTGCAAAATTGCGGAATAGATGCGGGCACATTCACATGGTCGTGTGAATGGGCCCTTAAATGTAATATATTAGGTTTTGTTTTTTTTTACTTTTTATTTAATAACTATTAGCCTCCTTAGGGGAAAGGGCGCACTGCGCCACCAATGAATATAAAGCACATTTAATCAAGTATATGAGGCAGTGTTATAACATACCCAGCCTCAATAGCAGGGCGTGCAATCCGCGGCAATTAACCCCTCAGGTGCCACACCTGAGGGGTTAATTGCCATGTTTCCCTGCTATTGAGGCCGGGTATTTCATACTATACTATGTGCTTTACATTCGTTTTTTTTTAAACTTTTTTTTTTTACTTTTTATTTAGTAACTATTAGCCTCTAGGGGCTAGAACCTGGGATCTTTATCCCTTGTTCTATTCACCCTAATAGAAATCTATTAGGGTGAATAGGACTTCAAAAGCTCCCTGCCCTGCCCTGGGCTTTGTGCACAGGGCAGCAGGGAGCTTACCATGGCAGCAGGACTTCAGTAGCATCCTGGTTGCCATGGCAACCGATCGGAGCCCCGCGATTACACTGCTGGGCTCCGATCGGTATCTACCGCTGCCACCAATGAAGGGGGGGGGACCCTGTGGCGACTGCCACCAATGCTTGTTATACTGGGGGGTTGGGGGGCAGGCGCACAGCGGCCACCAATGAAGTTAACTATGTTTAATACAACTACAGGAGGCGGGTGACGGCATGGAATCACATACCTGGCACCCGACCTGTATTATAGGGAGCTGCAGTCAGCGGTAGTTAACCCCTCAGGTGCGGCACCTGAATGGTTAACTGCAGCATATTGGAGCCCCCTATAATACAGGTCAGGCTATGTGATTCCGCTCCGGCACCCGCCTCCTGTAGTTGTATTAAACATAGTTAACTTCATTAGTGGCGCAGCGCGCCCTCCCCTCCTCTGCCCCTCTCACTGGTGGCGCAGTGCTCCCCTCTCCCCCCTGATTGGTGGCAGCGGCAGCAGCAGCACAGGGGAAGAGGACGAGCTTCCTTCTCCCCTGTGCTGCTGAGGGAACATGGAGCGCGCTGACATCCAACATGGATCCACACCTTCACAAATTCATCATTGTGATGTCGTCCAGTGACATCACAGCTGTAGGCCCAGTTCTAGAACATTCTATGCAAATGTGGTGACATCATAATACTCTGCGAGGATAAAGACCAAATTATTTTAACCACTTAATGGCCAGAGCATCTAATATGTTAATGAATAAAGATATATTAATAGTGTTTGTTTAAAGGGGTTGTCCGAGTTATGGAAAAAAAAATATAGCACTGTAAATCTGTTGGGCAGCAATATATAACTAAGTTAAGCAAGTTTTAGGCAAAAAAATCTATATTCCCTCATTTCCCTGGTTCTCTTCTGGCCTTTGTTTAACTGCATAAAAGAAAAATCAACCCTATGCAATGTGGGCGTCAGGGCACACAATATATATGACTATGTCTATATCATAGATGATAGTAACCACCTCGCCACCTGCAATCAACTGGCTCAAAAATTAAAATAACCATACAAGCTCCCAAAGAAAACAACCAACACTTAATGTCTGTAAAAAGATGAATGGAGCCACAAAAGTACTATGAAAGTATGAAATTCTTTATTACATCACATAAAACAAATTAAAAATTCATGTTATAAGGGGGGGTGACAGTGCATGAAAACACCATCCCTAGCCCATATATGAAAGACCGTGCCAATATATTGGACAATAATATAGAGGTGAACTACAATCAAATATAAAAAGAGTAGGACCAAGCAGTATACAATTAAATACCTATAACAAACATGCACGTGGCAGCATCAATAACAATCACTGACACGTATAGGTTACCAAAGGATTACATGTAGCCAGACTTAATAAATACAGAATACATAAATCCAACAGTGTGGAATTTATAAATGTGACTAACAAGCACTACTGCAGATCTAAAACAGGTCAATACAAAGGGATATAGTAACCCTAAATAATCCAAAAAATACTGCTCACCAAACGTATTGTAGACCAAGTAAAGGGCCAGGGATGGCGTTACCCCGACGCGCGTTTCGGCGTTTCGGTTTGTTTAACTGCAGTAACAACAATCTCTGCCCCTCCTCCTGCTCTGCAAAGGGAGTGAATACAAGAACTGCCCTGAGTGACATGTCTGCCTTCTAGGATACTCTGCAGCTTGTTGTATGTGTAGGACTACAAGTCCCAGCTGTACAATGACAATGCTGATACACACAGGAACTTCCCCCTACCTGTTCTTGTGCAATACAATTCCTCTGTCAGCTCCTGTGCCCAGCATTTGTCTCCTCAGTGCCTGCAGTTTAAAGCCTGTTGTAAAGCCTTGGGCCCACAGTGTGTTCTGGCTGAGGGGGTTAATGTTTTATCTGAAGGAATCCAGGGAGAGAGCAGATAGCAGCACGGCAGTGCAAGGGGGCATGGCCAGCACAGTGGCGTCTCGTGTACAGACTGTTATCTGATCTCTGAGGCTTGTGCACAAAACATCACAGAGCAGGGAGATAAGCTGACATCACAGGTCATGTGACCCTCAGTGAAACCTGAGAAACCAGCAGCTTTAGAAGCACAAAGTGTATGGGAAAGTTGTTATACCTGACAAGTTAGAAACATATAAAGAACAAAAAAAAATAACTCGGACAACCCCTTTAATGGATGCAGATTTTCAGTTTTTGAGAATATATTGATTTTTACGTTTACAGTACATTTTCTGCTTCACATTTTTAGTTTGATTTGGTTGCTGATTTTATTTTTTTAATCTGTATAGTTCCAAAATTTAGGGGTCAGATCTTTATATTATATGAAACACTCTAATAATAGTAATATGCAAGTGGTACGCAGCCATAATGCAGCCCCCAAAGTAGGCTTTGGGGCCTTACTGTACCCAAGGGTGTAACTATGGGCAAAATTTGGAAATACCTCAAGCAACTTCCCCAAAACCTCTCCTCTTGCAGCAAGTCCTGCACCTTTCAGAAAGCAGAATTAAGAGTTTACTAATCTCCCCAGGCCCTTCCCCATTATTAATACCTCTCCACTCCATCTACATGCAACCTCTTCCTGATAGTCCTCTTCTCTCTGAGGGTTTGGGTCCCTGTAGTTTATCATCTTCTGACCTTACTGTAACCTAATCATCTCTCCACGGACACACAGGAGCAAACTTGAACAGGCAGTGCTGCAGTGCAAAGCATGAGGGAGATACAGAACAGCAGACCAAGTTTATATGGAGACAGGACCTCCTATACACAATGCAGCTAAGCTGCAGTCACTGTTCATAATCAGGCACGGACTGGCCAACAAGGGTACAGGTGAATCCCCCAGTGGGCCCCTGAGTAAGATGAGCCCCTAGTATCCCACCCCCTGCACAAAATAGCACATAATACAGTAGACTTACTGCACTATATACATATATTCAATGTACAGCACCTCAACCAGCCTATGTTTATTTAAAAAAATAGATTATTTAAGAAATTACCCAGTTTATTATTATAGATACGATCAGAGCTGAGATTACTTCTAAGTATAGAGGGAAGCTGCCAGTGTCATCTTCTCCCTAGGACCTACATTCTCAGAGTTGCAGCAGGGCCCCATATTCTGTCATCTGGTAGCATCGTGCTGCTGTGTAAGAAGGTAATATTTGAATGTATCGGCACAGAGGGCCCCAAAATAAATTTCACTGGTGGGCCGTAGGCACCCCAGTCCGACACCGAGCTGATCAACGGGGGTGCCGGGTCAGGAGCCTGGAAAACCCCCTTTAACTCCACAACAATAACTGAACATAACTTGACATGTGGTTCAGATTTTAAATCTGCAGCGTGTCAATATATGTTGTCAATGTCTGCCTCAGATCTCACCCATTTTTTTTAGCTCTATTATTTTTAGACTATAGACATGAAAATCTCAGATCGGTACTTTCTTAAATACGTCTGGTGCCAGAAATTATTATATTGTGAAAGTCACTCAGAACACATTTCCTCCTCATTGTCCAGTTTGACCTGGGCAATGGCTTTCAGTGGAAAAATGTTTCCTATAAGGCCCCTTTCACACGGGCGAGATTTCCGCGCGGGTGCAATGCGTGATGCGAACGCATTGCACCCGCACTGAATCCTGACCCATTCATTTTAATGGGGCTTTTCACATGAGCGTTTTTTTTCACGCATCACTTCTGCGTTTCGTGAAAAACGCAGCATGTTCTATATTCTGCGTTTTTCACGCAACCCTGGCTCCATAGAAATGAATGGGGGTGCGTTAAAAACGCAACGCATTGCATCCGCATGCAATCCGCGCGTTTTTAACGCAACGCATCCGCAATGCATCCTGAACAAATCCGCGACGCTCGTGTGAAAGAGGCCTAAGGCCCCTTTCACACGGGCGAGATTTCCACGCGGGTGCAATGCGTGATGCGAACGCATTGCACCCGCACTGAATCCTGACCCATTCATTTTAATGGGGCTTTTCACATGAGCGTTTTTTTTCACGCATCACTTCTGCGTTGCGTGAAAAATGCAGCATGTTCTATATTCTGCGTTTTTCACACAGCCCAGGCTCCATAGAAATGAATGGGGGTGCGTTAAAAACGCAACGCATTGCATCCGCATGCAATCCGCG
>ONZH01013180.1:0-111564 GCA_900303285.1 Rhinella marina | reverse complement strand
GCCCCTGCCCACTTAACAGTGACCTCCACAGCGCCCTGTTTCTTTAAGGCTAGGGCTACATGACATGTGTCGCGCGACATTTTGCCGCACCAATGTCGCGCAACAATTTTATAATAGGCCATGGGTATCGCGGTGCGACATGCTGCGACTGCGACACGACAGTCGCAATAAAATCCAACCCAAGATGGATTTTACTTGAAACTGTTGTGTTGCAGCATGTCGCATGCCGTAGTACAACACCACAGACTATCATTATAATAAGTTTTGCATGACATTTGGTGCAACATCAATGTCACGTGACACATGTAGCAGTGTAGTTGTGCCCTATGTGTCGTGTGACACCTGATATACCTCTGTGCCGAATTTGGTGAAGATCGGTCCAGTAGTTTGGTCGCGCATAAAGAACAGACAGACAGAAACTCATTTTAGATATATAAGAGGACTAGCAGAAGGACCTTGCTTCGCGTGGGTATATTTCATCTATTTCATTTAATATTCTGTGTGTCGTTGCAGAGAGAAAGTCAATGCAGCTGACAGAAGTTGATTTTTACCTTCAATTGAGTACCTCAATGAAAATAAGCAAATAACTCCGTATCAGCATGGCTTCATGAGGGATCGGTCATGTCAAACCAATTTAATCAGTTTCTATGAGGAGGTAAGTTCTAGACTTGACCGCGGCAACTCAATGGATGTCGTATATTTGGACTTCTCCAAAAGCGTTTGACACGGTACCACATAAAAGGTTAGTATATAAAATGAGAATGCTTGGCCTGGGAGAAAATGTCTGTTATGTGGGTAAGTAACTGGCTCAGTGATAGAAAACAGAGGGTGGTTATTAACGGTAGATACTCAGATTGGGTCACTGTCACTAGTGGGGTACCACAGGGGTCTGTATTGGGTCCTATTCTCTTCAATATATTTATTAATGATATTGTAGAAGGTTTGCATAGTAAAATATCAATTTTTGCAGATGACACTAAACTGTGTAAAGTAATTAACACAGAGGAGGACAGTGCACTGCTACAGCAGGATCTGGATAGACTGGAGGCTTGGTCAGAAAAGTGGCAGATGAGGTTTAACACTGACAAATGTAAGGTTATGCATATGGGAAGGAATAATGCAAGTCACCAGTACATACTAAATGGTAAAGCATTGGGTAACTCTGACATGGAAAAGGACCTAGGAATTTTAGTGAACAGCAAACTAAGCTGTAGAAGCCAGTGCCAGACAGCTGCTGCCAAGGCCAATAAGATAATGGGTTGCATCAAAAGGGGCATAGATGCCCGTGATGAGAACATAGTCCTGCCACTTTACAAATCACTAGTCAGACCACACATGGAGTACTGTGTACAGTTCTAGGCTCCTGTGAACAAGGCAGACATAGCAGAGCTGGAGAGGGTTCAGAGGAGGGCAACTAAAATAATAACTGTAATGGGTGGACTACAGTACCCAGAAAGATTATCAACATTAGGTTTATTCACTTTAGAAAAAAGACGACTGAGGGGAGATCTAATAACTATGTATAAATATATCAGGGGTCAGTACAGAGATCTCTCCCATCATCTATTTATCCCGAGGACTGTGAACTGTGACGAAGGGACATCCTCTGCGTCTGGAGGAAAGAAGGTTTGTACATAAACATAGAAGAGGATTCTTTACGGTAAGAGCAGTGAGACTATGGAACTCTCTGCCTGAGGAGGTGGTGATGGTAAGTTCACTAAAAGAGTTCAAGGGCCTGGATGTATTTCTGGAGGCTATTACAGGTTATAGTTCCTAGAGAGGGGTCGTTGATCCAGGGAGTTATTCTGATTGCCTGATTGGAGTCGGGAAGGAATTTTCCCCCCTAAAGTGAGGAAAATTGGCTTCTACCTCACAGGGGTTTTTTTTGCCTTCCTCTGGATCAACTTGTAGGAAAACAGGCTGAACTGGATGGACAGATGTCTTTTTTCGGCCTTACAAACTATGTTACTATGTTACTATTTTTTCAATCCCCGTTGGCTGCGGAGTGGGAGGGGGCGTGGCCTGACCGAGTCGGGGCGTGACTTAGCAAGAACTGGGGTGGGGGTTTTAAGTCCTTCTTTTAAAGGTTGGCCTAAATTACAGGTCTATGCCATGGTAATTGGTAACGACACGCAATAGGTAGCAGTGGAAGAAAACATCTTTTATTACTACTAAACGGTCGTAGTCTAAAATTAGTCTATTTCATCTAATGTTTCTGTGTCTCATTGCAGAGAGAAATTCACCCTCCCACCCCTGCAGCTGACAGACGTTGAGTTTACCTTTATTTTTTCAATCCCTGTTGGCTGCGGAGTGGGAGCGGGCGTGGCCTGACAGAGTCGGGGGCGTGGCTTAGCGAGACCTGGGGCAAGGGTTTTAAGTCCTTCTTTTGAGGGTGGTGTGAATTACAGGTCGATGCCATGGTAATTTATGAGGATACGCAATGGGTAGCAGTGGAAGAAAACATTGCTTCACACGGGTGTATTTAATCTATTTCATTTAATGTTTGTGTGTGTCGTTGCAGAGAGAAAGTCACCCCCCCCTCCTACCCCTGCAGCTGACAGAAGTTGATTTTTACCTTCATTTTTTCAATCCCTGTTGGCTGCGGAGTGGGAAGGGGCGTGGCCTAACAGAGTCGGGGCGTGGCCTAACTGAGTCGGGGGCGTGACTTAGCGAGACCCTGGGGCAGGGGTTTTAAGTCCTTCTTTTGAGGGTGGCCTCAGTTACAGGTCGATGCCATGGTAATTTATGAGGACACGCAATGGGTAGCAGTGGAAGAAAACATCTTTTATTACTACTGAATGGTCTAAGTCTAAAATTAGTCTAAAACATAAGTCATATTTATGGTAACCGGAATACCCCTTTAACAGTGTCATCCACAGCGCTCTGTCCCTTTAAAGCAGTGAATAGATATGGCTGGGTTGTTATGGAAACCCGCCCTCCCTGTGTGTGTCTGTGCAGAGAATGCCAGTTGGGGTTTGAAACTAAAGCTCCCAGGCTAATATTGGCTAATGCAGGTCATATTTTGGGAATATCTCAGGAACAGTATGTCCTAGAGAGCTGAGACCTGGTCTAAAACCTTCCTGGACACCTGATGTACCTGTGTGCTGAATTTGGTGAAAATCGGTCCAGTAGTTAGGTCGCGCATAGAGAACAGACAGACAGAAACTCATTTTTATAATATTAAGAGATATCTCCTTATATTATCGAAATGAGTTTCTGTATGTCTGTCTTTCTATCTGTCTGTTCTTTATGCGCGACCAAACTACTGGACCGATTTTCACCAAATTCAGACACACAGGTACCATAGGTGTCCGAGAAGGTTTTAGACCAGGTCTCAGCTCTCTAGGACGTACCGTTCCTGAGATATTCCCAAAATATGACCTGCATTAGCCAATATTAGCCTGGGAACCTTTCTCTTCAAATCCCAACTGCCATACTCTCCACAGACACATGGTCCCATGTCTGATATCAGCCAACAGAAGCTCGCAGGTCCTTGGTCTCCATATACATAAAATTTTACTGCAGGTTTCCATAACAACTGAGCCAAGGGCAGGGCAAAGGAATCTGGGTGAGAACAAGAAAGACTTGGGAAATAGGTTTTCGCTCTGTGTAGAAACCAGGCTGGTGATGAGAGGTTATTAGCAGCCAGCTGAGGAGCTCAGGTAAATATCTCCCCAAAACACAATTCAGTGCTTAACTCCCACATGCCTTGGTGCAGCCTGCATCTTACACACATGCACACGGATTTACTCCAGGTTTCCATAACAACCCAGCCATTTTTCTTCACTGCTGTAGGTTAACTTTAGGCTAGGGCTGCATGACACAAAGGGCACAACTACACTGCTACATGTGACGCGCGACATTGATGTTGCACCAATGTCGTGCAACAATTCTTATAATAATAGTCTATGGTGTTGCACTACACCATGCGACATGAAGCGACTGCGACGCAACAGTTTCAGTAAAATCCATCTTGGTTGGATTTTTTGCAACTGTCGTGTCAGTCGCATGTCGCAGTGCGACACCATAGCCTTATCATTATAAAAATTGTTGCGCGGCATTGGTGCGACAAAATGTTGCGCAACACATGTCGTCATGTAGCCCTAGCCTTAAAGGGGTTGTCCAAGTTATGGAAAAAAAAAATATAGCACTGTACACCTGATGGGTAGCAATATATAACTAAGTTCAGAAAGTTTTAGGCAAAAAAAATCTATATTTCCTCATTTCCCTGGTTCTCTTCTGGCCTTTGCTTACATGCAGTAATAACAATCTCTGCCCCTCCCCCCTCCTCTGCAAAGGCAGTGAATATAAGTGCTGTGAGTACATGTCTGTCTGCTGGGATACTCAGCAGCATGTTGTTTGTGTAGGACTACAAGTCCCAGCTGTACAATGACACTGCTGATACACACAGGAAATTCTCCCTACCTGTTCTTGTACAATTCCTGTATAGCTCCTTGCCCAGCATTTGTCTCCTCTCACTGCTGCAGCTACTATTTGTTATAAAGCCTTGAGCCCTCAGTGTGTTCTGGCTGAAGGGGTTAATGTTTTATCTGAAGGAATCCAGGGAGAGAGCAGATAGCAGGAGCCCGGCAAAAAAGGGGGCGTGGCCAGTGACGTCTCGTGTACAGACTGTTATCTGAACTCTGAGGCTTGTACACGAAACATCACAGACCAGGGAGATAAGGTGACATCACAGGTCATGTGACCCTCAGTCAACTCTGAGAAACCAGCAGCTTTAGAAACACAAAGTATATGGGAAAGTTGTTATACCTGACAAGTTAGAAACATATAAAGAACAAAAAAATAACTCGGACAACCCCTTTAAAGGGGCAGGGCGTTTGTGGAGGTCACTGTTAAGTGGGCAGGGGTCACTGTTAAAGGGTCAACTGCTGTGGAGGTCACTGTTAAGAGGCCACTATTAAAGGGGTGTTCACTGTGGATGTTACTGTTAAGGGAGCAGGCCGCTGTGGAGGTCACTGTTAAAGGGGCAGGCACTATGGAGCTTTTTGTTAACGTGGCAGGGGCCACTTTTAAAGGGGCAGCTGCTGTGGAGGTCACTGACCTCGCAGTATCCTGCTGCCTTAACACTGGGAACGGGGTACTGTGGCAGTCACTGTTAAAGGGATGGGTGCTGTGGAGGTCTCAGTTAAGGGGGCAAGGAACAGTGGGGGTGACAGATAAGGGGAGGGTCCCCTATGGAGGTCAATGCTAATTGGTGGGGTGCTGTAGATGTCACTGTTAAGCAGGCGGCCCGAGGAGGTAAATGTCAAGGGAGTGGGGAGCTGTGAAACTCACTTTTAAAGGGACGGGCTGCTGTGAAGGTCAAAGTTAAGGGGATGGGCTGCTGTGGAGGTCCCATTTTAAGGAGATGGGGCACTGTGGGGGGTGTCAGTATTGAGGAGTGGGGGGCTGTGGAGTTCACTGTTAAGGGGGCGGGGTGCTGTACAGGCCACTGTTATGGGAAATACTGTCGATATCTTTTAACGACACTCAGAAACATTAAATGAAATAGTTGAAATATGCGAAGCCGGATCCTTCTGCTTGTCTCCTTATATTATAAAAATTAGTTTCTGTCTGTCTGTTCTTTATGCGCAACCAAACTACTGGACCGATTTTCACCAAATTCGGCACACAGGCACATCAGGTGTCCGGGAAGGTTTTAGACTGGGTCTCAGCACTCCAGGACGTACCGTTCCTGAGATATTCCCAAAATATGACCTACATTAGCCAATATCAGCCTGGGAGCCTTTCTCTTCAAATCCCAACTGCCATACTCTCCACATACACACAGGTTTCCATAACAACCCAGCCATTTCTCTTCACTGCTTTAAAGGGGCAGGGCGCTGTGGATGACACTGTTAAAGGGGTAATCCGGTTACCATAAATATAACTTATGTTTTAGACTAATTTTAGACTAAGACCGTTCAGTAGTAATAAAAGATGTTTTCTTCCACTGCTACCCATTGCGTGTCCTCATAAATTACCATGGCATCAACCTGGAATTCAGGCCACCCTCAAAAGAAGGACTTAAAACCCCTGCCCCAGGTCTCGCTAAGCCACACCCCCGACTCGGTCAGGACACACGCCTCCCAATCAGCAGCCAACGGGGATTGAAAAAATGAAGGTAAAAATCAACTTCTGTCAGCTGCAGGGATAGATGGGAGGGTGACTTTCTCTCTGCAATGACACACACAAACATTAAATGAAATAGATTAAATATACTCATGCGAAGTGATGTTTTCTTCCACTGCTACCCACTGTGTTTCCTCATAAATTACCATGGCATGGACCTGTAATTCAGGCCACCCTCAAAAGAAGGACTTAAAATCACCCCACCCCCAAGGTCCTGCTAAACCACGCCACCTGATCCGGTCATTGCAGCCAATGGGGATTGAAAAAATGAAGGTAAAAATCAACTTTTTTTTTGGTCTGCAATGACACACACAAACATTAAATGAAATAGATGAAATATACCCAGGCGAAGCCGGGTACTTCTGCTAGTCTCTTATATATACAGTGGGGAAAAAAAGTATTTAGTCAGCCATCAATTGTGCAAGTTCTCCCACTTAAAAAGATGAGAGAGGCCTGTAACTGACATCATAGGTAGACCTCAACTATGAGAGACAAAATGAGAAAACAAATCCCGAAAATCACATTGTCTGATTTTTAAAGAATTTATTTGCAAATTATGGTGGAAAATAAGTATTTGGTCAATAACAAAAGTTCATCTCAATACTTTGTTATATATCCTTTGTTGGCAAGGACAGAGGTCAAACGTTTTCTGTAAGTCTTCACAAGCTTGGCACACACTGTTGCTGGTATGTTGGCCCATTCCTCCATGCAGATCTCCTCTAGAGCAGTGATGTTTTGGGGCTGTCGCTGGGCAACACGGACTTAACTCCCTCCAAAGGTTTTCTATGGGGTTGAGATCTGGAGACTGGCTAGGACACTCCAGGACCTTGCAATGCTTCTTACGAAGACACTCCTTCGTTGCCCTGGCGGTGTGCTTGGGATCATTGTCATGCTGAAAGACCCAGCCACGTTTCATCTTCAATGCCCTTGCTGATGGAAGGAGGTTTGCACTCAAAATCTCACGATACATGGCCCCATTCATTCTTTCATGTACACGGATCAGTCGTCCTGGTTCCTTTGCAGAGAAACAGCCCCAAAGCATGATGTTGCCACCCCCATGCCTCACAGTAGGTATGGTGTTCTTTGGATACAACTCAGCATTCACTCTCCTCCAAACATGACAAGTTGTGTTTCTACCAAACAGTTCTACTTTGGTTTCATCTGACCATATGACATTCTCCCAATACTCTTCTGGAATATCCAAATGCTCTCTCCTGGCCCAGATATGTACTGGCTTAAGCAAGGGGACACGTCTGGCACTGCAGGATCTAAGTCCCTGGCGGCGTAGTGTGTTACTAACGGTAGCCTTTGTTACGTTGGTCCCAGCTTTCTGAAGGTCATTCACTAGGTCCCCCTGTGGTTCTGGGATTTTTGCTCACAGTTCTTGTGATCATTTTGACCCCACGGGGTGAGATCTTGTGTGGAGCCCCTAATCGAGGGAGATTATCAGTGGTCTTTTATGTCTTCCATTTTCTAATTATTGCTCCTACAGTTGATTTCTTCACACCAAGCTGCTTGCCTATTGCAGATTCAGTGATCTCAGCCTGGTGCAGGTCTACAATGTTGTTTCTCGTGTCCCTCGACAGCTCTTTGGTCTTCACCATAGTGGAGTTTGGAGTGTGACTGTTTGAGGTTGTGGACAGGTGTCTTTTATACTGATAAGTTCAAAAAGGTGCCATTACTACAGGTAATGAGTGGGGGACAGAGGAGCCTCGTAAAGAAGAAGTTACAGGTCTGTGAGAGCCAGAAATCTTGCTTGTTTGTAGGTGACCAAATACTTATTTTCCACCATAATTTGCAAATAAATTCTTTAAAAATCAGACAATGTAATTTTCTGGATTTGTTTTCTCTTTTTGTCTCTCATAGTTGAGATCTACCTATGATGTCAATTACAGGCCTACTTGCACAATTGGTGGTTGACTAAATACTTTTTTTCCCCCCACTGTATAAAAATGAGTTTCTGTCTGTCCACCTGTCTGTTCTTTATGTGCGACGGATCTTCACCAAATTTGGCACACAGGTACATCAGGTGTCCGGGAAGGTTTTAGACTGGGTCTAAGCTCTCTAGGACGTACCGTTCCTGAGATATTCCCAAAAAATTACCTGCATTGCCAATATTAGCCTGGAAGTCTTTCTCTTCAAATTTCAACTGCCATACTCTCCACACACACTCAGGTTTCCATAAAAATTCGGCCAGGTGAGGAGCTCATGTAAATAGCTCCCCGAAAAACTAATCAGTGCTTACCTCCCACAAGCCCTGGCGCAGCCTGCTTCTTACACACCGTTACATGCACATACTCCAGGTTTCCATAACAGCCCAGCAATTTTCCTTCACTGCTGTAGGTCTGCTTTAGACTTGGATTACACGACAACAATAAGTCGCACAACACATAGGGCACAACTACACTGCGACATGCTGCGACTGCGACAGCCGCACAAAAATCCGACATGTCGTCGTGTAGCCCTAGCCTTAAAGGGGCAGGGCGCTGTGGGGGTCACTATTAAGGGGGGAGGGGGCTACTATTAAAGGGGCCGCTGCTGTGGAGGTCACTGTTAAATGGGCGGGCACTGTGGAGGTCACTGTTAAGGGGGCATTCACTGTGGATGTTACTGTTAAGGGGGCAGGCTGCTGTGAAGGTCACTGTTAAAGGGGCGGGCACTGTGGATGTCACTTTAAAGGGGGTGGGCACTGTGAAGGTCACTGTTAAGGGGGTAAGGGCCACAATTAAAGGGGCAGCTGCTGTGGAGGTCACTGTTAAGGTAGCAGGGTACTGTGAGGTCACTGTTAAGGAAGTGGGGTACTGTGGAGGTTACTGTTATGGGAACGGAGTACTGTGGCAGTCACTGTTAAAGGGACGGGTGCTGCGGAGGTCTCTGTTAAAGGGGCAAGGAACAGTGGAGGTCACAGATAAGGAGATGGTTCCCTATGGAGGGCAGTGTTAAGGGGGGCCCTGAGGAGGTCACTGTCAAGGAAGTGGGGTGATGTGAAACTCACTGTTAGAGGGGCGGGCTGCTGTGAAGGTCAAAGTTAAGGAGATGGGCTGCTATGGAGGTCCTATTTTAAGGAGACGGGGCACTCTGTGGGGTCAGTGTTGATGGGTAGGGGGCTGTGTCCTTCACTGTTAAGGGGCGGGGTACTGTAGAGGTCACTATTATGGGGGATGTAAAGTTCACTGTTAAGGGGGCAGGGTGCTGTACAGGTCACTGTTATTGGTGATACTGTCAATATCTTTTAACAACACACACATACATTAAATGAAATAGAATAAGTATACCCGTGCGAAGCCGGGTCCTTCTGCTAGTATATATATATATATATATATATATATATATATATATATATATATACATATACATACATACATACACACACACAACCCCAATTCCCAAAAAATGTTGGCACACTGTATAAAATAAATAAAAAAACAGAATGCATTGATTTGCAAATCTCATGGGCAGATTTGCCTCTCTAACATGCTATTTTTATACTGTGACTTAGTTGCAGATTGCTCCTCCTGCTTTTTTTTGTTAGTAGCACTTATTTTTCCAGTTTTTTGTTGCCCCGTTCTAACTTTTTTTCAATACATTGCTTCCATCAAGTTCTAAATTAGTACTTTTTTTTAATGAAATTGTAAAAATGCCTCACTTTCAACATCTGATATGTGTACTGTGGTCGATTGTGAATAAAATAAAATAATAATAATATGACGGTGGTGACAAACCTATGGCACAGGTGCCAGAGGCAGCACTCAGGTGACCCTCTCTGTGGTCACCTGCACCCTGGAAAAAGTCAATGGTGTACCAATATGCCTTACACTTTTCCTGCCATTCATCAGTGCAAGGCGCACTATGAACAGCACAGGCAGCACACTGAATGTAGGCAGGCTATTATAGCTACGGTAAATGATAAAGTACATGGAAGATATACTATATTGGTATTCAGGTTAAATTGCCGTGTTGGCACTTTGCGATAAATAACTGGGTTTTGGGTTGCGGTTTGGCCCAGGGTGTAACTACCATAGTGGCAGACCATGCGACTTCTATGGGGCCCAGGGCAAGAGGGGGCCCAGTCTTAGTTGGGATCATCCCTTCTTCTACTGGAAGTTAAAACTTGGATCATTGAAACCCTTCTGTCCTGTGTGGGGGGCCTGGTTTGATCCTCGCTATGGGCCCTTACTTCTTAATGTACACCACTGGTTTGGGCACTCTGTTTCTAAAAGGTTCACCATCACAGGTCTATGAGATTTGCTAATTATTGCATTCTGTTTTTATATACCGTATTTTCCGCTCCATAAGGCACCCTTTTTCCCCCAAAAGTGGGGGGAAATGGCAGTGCACCTTATAAAGAAAATACTAGTGAGTGCTTCCTTTATGGCACAGCAGGATTACAATATTCACTGCTCCCTGGTCTTCTTTTTCTGGTGCTTTGCTGTGACCTCATGCCAGACAGTGTAGGCACGTACTATGACCTGATGATGTGCCACTTTAGGTCACAGCACAGCCAACAAGTATTTTACAATACAACAGACCCAAGGCACATGTAAGGCGCTTCACACACTATTTACATCTAGTTCTAAGACTAATAAAGTCTATACTTGACATGTGTCTTTTTCTTCATTTACTAAAACGTCTCCTTTATTATTGTTCCCATGAAAATCTTATTTGACCTCAAACTAAAATTAAAAAGATCAGTGTGTCCAATACTTTCTAGATTTTTATTTTTTTTTTAATTTTGAGAACCATGTATCATTTTCTTTACACTTCACAATTAC
This sequence comes from Rhinella marina, assembly GCA_900303285.1. NCBI lineage: Eukaryota > Metazoa > Chordata > Amphibia > Anura > Bufonidae > Rhinella > Rhinella marina. The sequence goes on along the minus strand of ONZH01013180.1, from coordinate 100,660 downwards.
TTGCTACTTTGTGTTGGTCACATAAAATCCACGTCTGTGGATGTAACGTTTAAAAAATGTGGAAAAAGTTTAAGCACTAAGAATGCTTATAGTGCAAGGCACTATATATATATTTATTATTTTTTTATTATATTATTTATATATTTAATATTACTTTATATATCTATAATTAAATGCATACATTTTTTCAATCTTCAATTCTAAAAGTAATGGCATTTCATCACATTTTCTCATTTATTAGTAGCAGAATATGTGAAAATTGATGAGCTGATGAGCTTTTTAATGGTTGTTGTATCTAGTCAAAAAACTGCTTCTGACGTTTCTCAGAATAGTTGTAGATAAAGGTTGGTCTAATTGCCAGCACTCCGTGTACAGATGTCAACCTATTATCTTTTGTTTTATAGCATAACACATTTTGGGCCTTATCCATTTCTTTTTAGGACTGGAACAAGTGCTGAAACCACACAACAGTTCATTTCCTATGAAAAACCATATTGATAGCTTATCTGAAAATGCCATACTTCGCAGTTTCTTCTGCCACTCCATCTCATTATGAAGGAAAGATGACTGGTCAAAAAAATCGCTAACTTTGCTGCCCTGTTCGTCCTGCTCTGTGGTAGTGAATACTCTGTGCTTTGTCTCTTCTGTGAGGAACTTGCAGATATTTGGAACAGGAAACACAATTTGTTCCATACTTCGGTCTGAACGTACAATCTATGGAAAGCAAACACACAATTCATGAGGCACCTCAAAAAAAGTATTCACACAATTGGCAATGTGTAAAATAAATGTGTACAGTAATAGAGCAGAGCATACTGCTGCCTGAGGCAAAACTTCATGTTTCTCACGATTTATACAAACTATTACTTTCACATCACTGAAACTTTCTCAATAATTAAATAAACTGTGAACAAAAAATTATCTGACAACTGCAGGAGATATTGGGGCATATTTATCAAAAGTACCTAAAGGAAAGCGGTCTTTGATGTCCTTAGCAACCAATCACAGCTCAGCTTTCATTTTACCAAAGCAGTTTAGAAATTAAAGCTGAGCTTTGAATGGTTGCCATGGGCTATATAGGTGTAGCCACCTCACAGCACCTCTCTCATAGGCTATTATGATGCACAGCAAGACAGCGATGGACACTAGAATGGGAGTCTATCCTATTCAATGATGAGTTCCGCTTTTGTCTTAGACACAATGATAGCCATGGGCTGGTCAGCAGACCACACAGGTAACGCCATGAAGAAGTATTCAAATGGGAACATCACTCTGGTTCTACTCCCAGGATTATGGTGTGGGATGGGATGCCGGACCCCTCTAGTCTTCATTTCAGGTACACTAACAACTCGGTGTTATATTGATTTGGTCATGGAACCTTACTACCAATATGCTACGATGGCCTGCAGCATCTGAGGACTTGTCTCCCATCGAGCAGATCTGGGGCATCATTGGTTTGCAACTGCAAAAAGAGCTGCCAGCAGCGGATCTTGAAGATTTGCATGCCCAAGTTCATTCAGAATGGCAGAACAATCCTCAGAAAACCACTAATAACCTCATTCATAGCATGTCAAGGAGTGTGTGTGTACTTCTGCATGTGGCATTCATATTCCATACTCAAACTAAATGTTTTTAATATATTCCATTTTTTGTCATACGACTTTTCCTTCTTGCTGTTGCAGTTTCAATGTTGAGGAGCGTATTATCCTAACTGCCTCACAACTGACCTGTTCCTACTCATCTATCACTAGAGGTACCTATACACTTTAGTCTAAAGTTAATCAAAATGGAGGATTTCAACCAAAGCTAACATTCATCAGTTGAATTTTAACAATTAACGATTATTTTAGTCGACTGATTACACACTATTACTGTCTGAAAGTAAGTCGGCCGTTTTTGATATTTTCATCCAGTAGTTGGAAGAAAGATCTTTCGTTCAAAAAAGATAATTTACGGACAAAAGATCTTTCGTCCATCGCATGGTTTCATTGAACATGTATGGCCAGTTTGAACATCTGTAACGGCCAATATGGACTAAGATATCCATGGCTGATTTGCTAGACAAACATTCATCAAATTTGTTTTTTCAACTACTGTTAAACCATACACCAACTACTAGGTAATGTGTATGGCCAACCTATGTAACAATCGTACCTCAATTTGTGCAGTATGCTTGGCATAGTATACCAGAGGATCTTCTTTTTCTTCCTCCACTGGGGCAGTTTTCGCCTTCAACATTTGTGTCAGCTGTTTATTATTTAGGCTGAGCTGCAAATTAAATGTATGTAACATGAGTAGCTCATTAATAAGAATAATCTATTCTCACTTTCTAAAGTTCTTTTTACAGTTGTATTATATGCCAGAACCAGAATAATAGGAAAATGTGGAATATCCGGTAAGTTTCACCAAACTTCACATATCATATACCAAGCATTCTGAGCTAAGATTATTGTGGCTGTATCTTAGATTTTACACTGGCACCTCTAAAAATTTTGGTGCCTAATATATACCAGCAACCAGTACTGAAATGCAACTGTTAATATTATTCAATTTAGGTTCTGTTCATATCCATGCATCAGTTTATTAGCTTTATAAAAAAAAAAAAAAAGTATTCTCAATATGATAAGAACATAGACTTTTCTTATGGGAAGAAAAATACTTCAAAGTATCTGCTAAGGTTTAAACCAGGGATCTCTACATGCAAAAGTAATATCTTAACCTCTAAGCTATAGCATCACCACATAGAGGTGTATGGTTTTTCTATACTTATAAGATAACACATATTAACAGTTATAATCATACATAGTTGTATAATCATATATTGTGTGGGAATAAAGCAGTAATATGTATATTAGCTTATAAGATATCAGTGTGGTGAAGCTATAGTAGAGAGTGTATTTTTTGCCCTATAAGATGCATTTTTTTCTCCAAAAGTGGAAAGGTCTCTGCGTCTTATGGGGCGAATGCTACTCATTAGCACCAGAGGACAAGAAAGCGGTGAAGACTCTGTACTCACCGCTTCCTGGTCCTCCGCTTGGCTGTCGGCTGTGCAGGGCTGCGCACAGCTTGAGGGCGCTCTGTAGCCTCACGCTGTGCGCACCAGCCAACAGCAGGAGGAAGCAGAGATCGGGCGGTGAGAAGCAGCGGAGTCCAGGAGCAGGAGAGGTAAGTGGCTTTTCTATTTTATATGTTCTGTGGCCAGGTGCGGATATAGGAGGCATGGGGGCTGATATAAGAGGCACGGGGGGCTGATATAAGAGGCACTGGGAGGTGATATTGGAGGCATTGGGGGATGATATTGGAGGCATGGGGGATGTTATTGGAAGCATGGGGCTCTTATCTGAGGTCTTATTGGGGTCTTATTAACATTGGGGGTCTGATTGGGGCTATGAGCTAAGGTCCGATGAAAAATTTTTTTTCTTATTGTCCTCCTGTAAAACCTAGGTGAGTCTTATGGGATGGTGCATCTTATAGGGCGAAAAATACGGTATACAGTAGATATGTACAGTGCCTTGCGAAAGTATTCGCCCCCCTGGAACTTTTCAACCTTTTGCCACATTTCAGGCTTCAAACAAAAAGATATGACATTTTAAATTTTTGGTGATGAATCAACAAGTGGGTCACAATTGTGAAGTGGAACGCAATTTTTTGGATCATTTAAACTTTTTTTGTAATAATAAAACTGAAAAGTGGAGCGTGCAAAATTATTCGGCCCCCTTGTATTAATACTTTGTTGCGCCACCTTTTGCTGCGATTACAGCTGCAAGTCGCTTGGGGTAGGTCTCTATCAGTTTTGCACATCTAGAGACTGAAATTCTTGACCATTCTTCCTTGCAAAACAGCTCGAGCTCTTTGAGGTTGGATGGAGAGCGTTTGTGAACAGCAGTTTTCAGCTCTTTCCACATATTCTCAATTGGATTCAGGTCTGGACTTTGACTTGGCCATTCTAAGACCTAGATACGTTTATTTTTGAACCATTCCATTGTAGATTTTGCTTTATGTTTGGGATCATTGTGTTGTTGGAAGATAAATTTCCTTCCTAGTCTCAGGTCTTTTGCAGACTCCAACAGATTTTCATCCAGAATAGTCCTGTATTTGGCTCCATCCATCTTCCCATCAATTTTAACCATCTTCCCTGTCCCTGCTCATGAAAAGCAGGCCCAAACCATGATGCTGCCATCACCATGTTTGACAGTGGGGATGGTGTGTTCAGGGTGATGAGCTGTGTTGCTTTTACGCCAAACATATAGTTTTGCATTGTTTCCAAAAAGTTCGATTTTGGTTTCATCTGACCAGAGCACATTCTTCCACATGTCTGGTGTGTCTCCCAGGTGGCTTGTGGCAAACTGTAAACGAGACTTTTTATGGATATCTTTGAGAAATGGCTTTCTTCTTGCCACTCTTCTATAAAGGACAGATTTGTGAAGTGTTCGGCTGATTGTTGTCCTATGGACAGACTCTCCCACCTCAGCTGTAGATCTCTGCACTTCATCCAGAGTGATCATGGGCCTCTTGGCTGAATCTCTGATCAGTCTTCTCCTTGTTTGAGATGAAAATTTAGAGGGACGGCTGGGTCTTGGTAGATTTGCAGTGGTCTGATACTCCTTCCATTTCAATATGATCGCTTGCACAGTGCTCCTTGGGATGTTTAAAGCTTGGGAAATCTTTTGGTATCCAAATCCGGCTTCAAACTTCTCCACAACAGTATCACCGACCTGCCTGGTGTGTTCCTTGGTCTTCATGATGCTCTCTGTGCTTTAAACAGAACCCTGAGACTATCACAGAGCAGGTGCATTTATACGGAGACTTGATTACACACAGGTGGATTCTATTTATCTTCATCAGTCATTTAGGACAACATTGGATCATTCAGAGATCCTCAATGAACTTCTGGAGTGAGTTTTCTGAACTGAAAGTAAATGGGCCGAAAAATTTTGTACGCCCAACTTTTCAGTTTTATTATTACAAAAAAAGTTTAACCCCTTCCCGACCGGCGCCGTACATGTACGGCGCTCGGGCGGTGCGGGGACATGACGCCCGCTCGCGGGTGCGGCGGGCGTCATGGCCGGCAAGTCTCTGCTGTTTCTAACAGCAGAGACTTGCGGCTACTTACCGCCATCGGCGGCGTCTTCCTATGGGCCTCTCTTTTCTTCTGGGCCCCTCTGATGGCTTCCGGTGGCGTCTGTACCCGGAAGCAGTTTGCTTCCGGGTGATGTACAGACGACCCGATTGGCCAATCGGGCCGTCTGTACACGTTATGAAAGCTGTAATTCTCGCTGGTGAGGATTACAGCTTTCAAAGTGCAATTCTTATTCTGGCCACTAGATGGCAGGCCAGGATAAGAAATGAGCAATCATGAGTTTTAATTCAAGATTAAAAATCAGAGATTGCTCATAGTGAAAAAATTAAAAGTACAATATATTAGCTCATATTTGAGCTTTCAAATAATTAAAAAAAAATTTAAAAAAATGTTAAAAAATATATAAAAAATAAAAAAAATATAAAAGTTTAAATCACCCCCCTTTCCGTATAATTAAAAAATAAATACCTAAATAACAATAAATATAGACATCATGGGTATCACCGTGACCGAAAACGCCCGTACTTTTAAACTAAAAAAAAAAAAATTCCAATACGGCGAATTGTGTGGCGGAAAAAAGCGTCCAAATGGCGATTTGACGTTTTTTGTCACTTTTTTTTTCTAAAAAAAATTAAATAAAAAGCGATCAAAAAGTCAGACACACCCCAGAATGGTATCAATAAAAACTTCAGATCACCCCGCAAAAAATGAGCCCCCATACAGCTCCGTACACATAAATGCCAAAAAGTTATCGGGGTCAAGATATGACGACCAAAAAAAAAAAAACAAAACAACCAACTTTATCATTTTTTTATCACTATCAAAACACAAGAAAAACTAAACATGTTAGGTACCGCTGGATTCGTACTGACCTGTAGAATGAAAGTAACTGGTCAGTTTTAATGAACAGCGAACGCCGTAAATAAAAAACCCGGAAAACTGTAGCGGAATAGTGTTTTTTTTGCAATTTCACCCGATTTGGAATTTTTTTCCCGCTTCCCACTACACCATATCCAATAATAAATGGTGGCATTTGAAAGTACAACTTGTCCCGCAAAAAACAAGCCCTCATACAACTATGTGAGCAGAAAAATAAAAAAGTTATGGCTGTATGAAGGCAAGGAGCAAAAAACGAAAACGCAATACCGAAAAAACCTCCGGTCGTGAAAGGGTTAAATGATCCAATTCATTTTGTTCCACTTCACAATTGTGACCCACTTGTTGTTGATTCTTCACCAAAATTTAAAATGTTATATCTTTTTGTTTGAAGCCTGAAATGTGGCAAAAGGTTGTTCCAGGGGGGCCGAATACTTTTGCAAGGCACTGTATAAGACAGGACACAGCTCTGCCCTCAGCCTGATGTCTTACCCTGTCAGTCAATGGGAGGGGGCGCGTGCAGAGCACAGGGGGTGTTATAGAGCAGTGCTCAGAATATTCAGCCCCGCCTCTTAGTGCTAGAATTGCTCATTTGCATATGTATAGAAACATAGATATATCTGCAGCTGTTTAACATACAGACAATAGAAATGTATAGTTTTAATCAGCATTATGAGCCCTACCAGGCAGTATGGTTTAATAGGATTGATCCTGGTGACAGAGCCTCTTCAAAGGCTACAGCAAGATTAGTTTTTTGGGACCATTCTCATTAAAGGGGTTTTCTGTAAATAATTAACTAAAGGTCCCTAACCTGCATTGCCTATTGAAGGAATAGAAATATATTTTTTTAATCTGCATGATGAGCCCTACCAGCCAGTGTGTCTGGTTTAATACACTTGATCCTCGTGACAGAACCACTTTAAAACATAGATGAAAATTAGACAAAAACTGAAAAGTGACAGGTTAAAGGGGTTCTGCAGTTTTTTCAAACTGATGATCTGTCCTCTGGATAGATCATCAGCATCTGATCGGCGGGGGTCCGACACCCGGGACCCCTGCCGATCAGCTGTTTGAGAAGGCAGCGGCGCTGCACGAGCGCCACGGCCTTCTCTGTGTTTACCGCATGCCCAGTTACGACACGACTACTATCACTGGCCTGGGCGGGGCTAAGCTCCGTTCACATGAATGGAGCTTAGCCGCGCCCAGGCCAGTGATAGTAGTCGTGACGTCACTGGGCCTGCGGTAAACACAGAAGGCCGCGGCGCTCCTGCAGCGGCGCTGCCTTCTCAAACAGCTGATCGGCAGGGGTCCCGGGTGTCGGACCCCCGCCGATCAGATGCTGATGATCTATCCAGAGGATAGATCATCAGTTTGAAAAAACTGCAGAATCCCTTTAACTTTAGTTAGCTGGAGGTGTCCTATAAGCTACAGTCAAAGCAGAAAATCTAGAGAAAAGCTTCTAAGCCTTTTCACGATGTTTTCCTGCATCCAGCAAATTGATCTGTGTACCGTACTCCAGGGTTATCAGTTAATTTCACCAGCAAATTACTGTTTAATGTTTGAGACTTGTAAATAAATCAAGATGAATTATTTATGCTTATTTCCCTTTACAAAAACATTTTATCCTTCCATAAAAGTAAATAATTTAAAGCAGACAACTGTCATTAATTGTTGTTTCTGACTTATACGGTACATGTTCTGGATTGTGACTGCAAACACCATTTCAGCTCAAAAATTCACATAAAAGGGAGGGAACAGCACATTAAAGTGCAGGGCACATCAGTGATTAACATTTCTTTTAAGTGTACATGCTCTTTCATTTCTTTTTTTCATTTAATTTTATATTTCACCTAACATTAAAAAGGCTATAATGAATAAAGTTTTTTTTTTTATAGGCAATAGGGAACCCAATACATCACCTTAAAGAAATAGTATGCACCTGAATAGTTTGGTGCTGATAAATATTGGCAATTACATCTGCCTTACACTTGGACTGTCTCACAATTTAGGATAAATGAAATGAACTTTGTCATATTCAGTTACTCAAATCTGCCACAAGAATTCTGTCTAGTGAACTTAAAAGGGTTGTCTCACTTCATTGAATAGCATTTATTATGTAGAGGAAGTTAATACAAGGCATTTACTAATGTATTGTGATTATCCATATTGCCTCCTTTCCTGGCTGGATTCATTTTTCCCCATCATATTATACACTGCTCTTTCCCATGGTTATGACCACCCTGCAATCCATGGTAGCGGTCATGCTTGCACACTATAGTAAAAAGTGCCAGCCTCTCTGGTGGCTGGGATTGGGGGAGCACACATAGGCCAGTGCTTTTTCCTATAGTGTGCAAGCACGGCCACCCGTGCTGGATTGCAGGGTGGTCGTAACCATGGAAACGAGTAGTGTATAATGTGGTGAAAAATTTATTCCAGCCAGCAAAGAATACAATATGGATAATAACATTACATTAGTAAGTGCCTTGTATTAACATCCTCTACATAATAAATGCCATTTGCTGAAGTGAGAGAACCTGTTTTAATCTGAAATAGAGGCAAGTGAGACTAGTGGATGTGAAGATGTTATTGGGGTCAATCTGATAACAACAGGTGGATGGTTAAACACACACACACACACATATATATATATATATATATATATATATATATATACACATATTAATGTGTATACTGTAGCTAGTATTACCATAGTAGAGATACTTTCTTCTTCCTCTTGAATTCTACGGACAGGCTTCAAAAGATGTTGTAGGTGCCTGTTGTGACGTGACAGCTACAAGAAAATGACATTCATGACATTCTCTCAATTATTGAATGGTTTCAGCAGTTTCCGGGAACACAAAATACAGATACAAAATTGTGCCAATTGACATAAATTAACTGTATATTATAGAGGGGGGAATTGGCTGAACTGCTGATCTTATGTTTTAAGTAGCTACATCTATCACTCAGTCTGTGAATAGCTGTTTTTTGAAATGACATGTCAATCAAAGGTAAAATGATGACTGTGTGCAGTGACCACCAGGGAGAGCATAAGATCTTAATGCATACTCTTTTATCGAATTTTAAGGAATTTTCAAGGAATGGTATAATAATGTCCTCCAGCAACCTATCCAGAAAGTGACTAGGATGGGTTGCTTTTACTTCTACAGCTGCTTAGGGGGGATGGGGGCAAAATTACACTGGCCTTCGGAGCTGTGTTGACTTCAAACTGCTCAAATGTCCTGCCAGACTGTTCAGCCTGACAGCATATCTCATATATGATAATTCCATTACTACATACTTTAGAGCAGGAAATATGCTGAACTATACATAGTTGTGATGCAATACTCTGTCACGATTGAGCAGCCAAACAGGAACGGTAGCAGGTTCACATCCCTACTTTTCATTCCCGTCAGGCTGCTCTGCCATGACAGAGGATCTCATCATTAGTAGTTCCTGTTCTTACAATAGGTGTTAATAAGCGATCATTCAAGAAATACGCTATCAGTTTGAACAGCCTGACTGCACATCTTGGCAGGATGTGTTCAGAGAATGCAGAGCCAGTGTCAGAGGAAAGTGTAATTAGTGCCTGTCCCCCACACCCCATAAGCAAGTGTAAAGGGGAAGGCAACTCGCCAAATTCTACGACGTTGCTGGAGGTTATGTTTATAGCCTTCCCAGAGAACCCCTTTGATATAACAGTATGCGGCAAGTTCATAAGGTCTCTCTAATGGTTACTGCAGACAGTCTGAATTTTATCATTTAACTGTACATCTATGGAGGGAATTTGGTGCTTATTATCAGAAAATCATCATAAATTTTTTGACTTATTAAGATGAAAAATGGAGTAAAGTGGTTGACATTTTACATTAACGATTCCTGTGGTTCAAACACTTATAGGTCTGTGGAAGGTTGAATTTTCTGGTAGATTACAATTTTACAAATTAAATTTACATTTTGTTAGATGAAAGGGACAGAAATGCTACTAAAAACATCAATTAAGCAAGTGTATATTTCAGTTATTTTATTATTATTTTTTATTATATGGCATAACCAAGATTAATTAGATTCAGCTTTGCTTGGTCTGGTAAAGTCTCCACCTCACGATTTCCAGACCAATATACATTTTACCAGGAGTGAATACAAAATGGAAGTGGTACAAATCTTTCTAATATACATGTGCTCTGTTTATATTCCAATCGTGATTTTCACTTACAAATAGTGGTTGTGTGAAAGTGGTCTAAAGAATGACACTCTTATTCAAAGTAGATGAACACAGTAAGGGCCCATTCACACGACTGTGTGAATGGGGCCGCAGCTCATCCGCAATTTTGCAGAATAGATGCGGCCCTATTCATTTGAATTGCCGGCGTGTGATCTTGCTGAGCCGCAGCTCCTCAAGAAAAAATAGAACATGTCCTATTCTTTTCCACAGTAGTGGACAAGAATAGGCATTTAGAATGTGGAGCCGGCCCGTGTGTTCCGCAAATTGCGGAACACACACAGGTTGGCATCCGTGGTATTGCGGATCCACAAGGGGTTTGTACAGCCCCTTAGGCCTTGGGCAGGGGTACTCAACTGGCGGACCGAGGTCTGAATCCGGACCGGTGATGCCAGCTGTCTGGACCCACTGAGACGAGGGAAGCAGACCTTCCATACAGTGAGTGAGGGGAAGAAGCAGGACAGAACCTGTACAGTGTTCCAGCCAATCGATGTGTTGCACACAGGCAGCTTTAGAAAATTAAAGTAGGTGACCTCAATTTAATACATAGCTTTTATTAATATCAATTAAAATAATAGCACATAAAACAATAACAATTGACACACTCTTGTGCAATATCAATCTGTGCAGATAATACAATACAATATAAAGTGTGAGTTCACAGAGCATCAATGTTCTCAGTCACAGCATTGTGAGTTGCCAAGGATGATCAGGAAGTGGTGAGTACAGAGCCCAGGAACCTCTGTACTAATGAGCGCTCATTAGTATTCACCCCATAAGATTCACTTAACTACTTTTTGCAAAGGTCCACATAATTGGATCTGCTGTAAGGTGGAGGTCCAGATTAAACACCAGTAGGTGGGGGTACCGCACACAGATTGGGGGCCACTAAATTAATAATCCTCACATTTCTAGTACCCCACATTTCTATCATACCGCTAGGAGGGCCATTTACCACTCACTTACTGTGGGGGCACTCTTCCGTTATTGATGCTGCCATAGTACAGAGGGACTCTTACCGCTCACTGACTGTGGGAGCACTCTGCTGTTATTGATGCTGCTATAGTACAGAGGGACACTTACCACTCACTGACTGTGGGGGCACTCTGCCATTATTGATGCTGCCATAGTACAGAGGGACTCTGACCACTCCCTGACTGTGGGAGAACTCTGCTGTTATTGATGCTGCTATAGTACAGAGGGACTCTGACCACTCACTTATTATGGGGGCACTCTGGCTAATTTTATGGGGGTTTAGTGCTTGTGTTTTAGGGACATGTGGATGACCCAGCTCAGACAGGCTGATACAGGTCATACCCACAGGGAGATCGTCCACAGCTCTCACTGCCTCACCTCTGCTCACAAATAACACAGTGAACATGATTGCTGTCAGCACATGTCCAAAGCCTCCCACCCCCCATTGCTGGACAGCAGTCCTCTCCCCTGCAGCCCTGACCTGGTGCAGACATTGACCTCCCCTTCTTATACATGGAGGCCACTTTTTCAGAGCAGGAGCTGAAGAAACCTGCTGTACATATCCACAGAACTCACTCAGGGCAGAAACAATGTAGGCGGAGCCAACTCCTTCCTCCCTACTAGTGATTGGTAGTTTGGCAATAGCTGCCTGTGTAAACAACTTCACACAATCACGATATCAGTAATTCATCAGATAATACTGATGGGCAACCCTAAATCAAACTACAAAATTAAAGTAGGTGACCTCAATTTAATACATAGCTTTTATTAATATCAATTAAAATAATAGCCCATAAAACAATAACAAGTGACACACTCTTGTGCAATATCCATCTGTGCAGATAATAAAGGAATGTTCTTACCACTCTGTAAAGTCGTGGTCCCTTGATGGGGTCCCTATTCTAGGGGTTCTGGCTCTCTGACCCTAAGAGGCCTACTTGTCCTGAGCTATTCTGTCTGCTCAGGGAGCCAGGTGCTCACCCTGATAAGGGTGACCCCTCGAAGCCATTCCTAACAAATAACTAAGGCTCCCTGTTAATCCCTACTGAGCTGATGACTGCCCAGATTCATCATGGTAATACCGCAGGGGAGTCCTACTATCAGTCAAAATCTGTCCCAACGCGTTTCCTTGGACGTAGGCCACTTAATGCATCTGCACCTGGAGGAAGAGAGTTTAAACTTGGGCAATCTAGATTTAAAACTTAAAGAACAGATTTGTCACTCAAAAGTTTCAACAGGAACCTGATTTTGCTAACAAGCAGTTACAACTAAAAAAATACCTTGGAGAAATTCCAATATCATTTGAAAGAACGGAAGCACCGCCAATTTAATCGTGATTTGCAGGATTTTAAAGAAAATCGGGTTTATTCCATTATAGACCATTCAGTGACACTGAAACTTCTAAGGGTGAAAAAGAAATCAACGAATAAATAGGGAAAGAGGAAGGGGCAGACAAAGAGGCAGAGGGGGGGCAAGGCATTAATAACCAATGATTTTTAGAACACCCAATCATCTATGGGCCCGCAATCAATCTTAGTGGCGTCCACCCTGGCCAAAAATCCAACCCCCCCTCCCCCTAAACAAATCCAATCACAACCGAATCAGATTCTTAACCTTTCCACTAGACCCCTTCAGGCGGCTGAAATGGCAATATTAAGCAAAGGCTTGTCCTTTGTGTCACCTCTACTTTCAATTTGTTTAACTGGGTAAAAAATCAAAATCTGTTTGCCAGAAAATTAATAAGTATTTTCAGTTAATTAGCAAAAGAGAAAGCAAGGAATTGGGTATTCCACAGGAAATATTACAGGGTGTGAAACTCATTTATGGTTTGGAAGACACTACTCCCCAGGATGGGCAGGGCCCTTTCATGACCCTTAGAAATAAAAGTACAAAGATGCCACTGGTAGGAGATCCCTCCTGCATTGATGTTTTTCTGAATCAGGTGTGTAAGGAACTGGAATTGTTCCAAGGCAGAGTACAAAGCCCTGTTGGAACTGCAACAGGATAAAAATATCACAATTAAACCCTCCGATAAGGGGGGGGGGGAGTTGTGATTATGGATACATCCAAATATAAAAAATGTGCCTTGACCTATTGACGGACAAGGATACATATGAAAAAATGACAATGTGTCGAGGGTTAATAGTTTGACCCAAAATGTCCCCCAAAATGGCCCCATTTGTGAGAACACTACCCTCCTACATTAGGGACACTGGAGACCTATTAGGTCGCCTGGAGGGAGTATATCTCGATGAAGATGTATGGTTGGCCCTGATTGACCTACAGGCCCTATATTCCTCCATTCCACATGATTTGGGGATGAAAGCAGTCGAGATGTGTCTCGACACCATGGGGGTGTCAGTTCAAGGCACATAATCATTTCGTACTCCAACTATTGCAATTCACGCTGACTTGGAATTATTTCCTTTTTAATGGCATCTTCTACCACCAGCTCAGGGGTACTGTGATGGGGAGTCCCTGTGCCCCATCGTATGCAAATTTATTCCTGGGCTGGTGGGAGAGGAACACGGTGTAAGGTGATACCCCCCCTCCCGCACATAGGAGATGTCGTGATGTGGATGAGATACATCGACAACATCTTCATTGTGTGGAGGGGTAGCAGAGATGGCTTTAAGGAACTCATACAGTCTCTGAATAACAATGAGATTGGATTGAAATTCACTTATGAGATAGACAGGAATTCTCTCCCTTTCCTTGATGGAACTATTAACAGAGGCCCCAATGGTGAGATCAGAACTAATATATTCCGGAAACCTACATCTACAAACTCACTACTGGGGTGGGATAGCCACTATCCGCACTTAAGCAAGGTATCTCTGTTGGGCAATATCTCCGGGTGAGAAGGAACTGTTCCTCCTTCTTAGACTTTGAACAACAAGTAGGGGATCTGCGGCGAAGATTTTTGGAAAGGGGGTACCCGGACTCTGTCCTTAAGGTGGCCTATCAGAGGGCATTAACAAGTAACCGTATTCAGCTGTTGCATTCTAAAAAAAACAGCAATCTACAGATAACACTATACGTTTGGTGGCTATTTTTGATGAGGCAGCAAAGGAGGTGAGAAACTTGATTCAGAAACATTGTAGGATTTTACTGCTAGATCCGGACATCAGGAATGCCATCTCCAATTCCCCACAAATCACTTATTGGAGGGGGCGTAGTCTACGTGACCATCTGGTACGCAGCCACTACAATGAGTCACCAAATACACCTAGCTGGTGGCCCCAACAGATATTGGGTTGCCACCGGTTTAGTGGCTGTGTAGCTTGCCCACATATTGCCCAGGGCCGCACTTTTGTGAGCAATGTGACAGGGAAAACCTATATCATCAAAGGGTTTATTAATTGTCGCTCAAAAGGTGTTATATACAAAGGGACATGCATGTGTGGACTGGAGTATGTGGGCAAGACTACCAGAGAACTCCGCAGACGTGTTGGTGAACACCTCGGAGACATACAGCACAAAAAGGATACCCCACTAGCGCAACATATGGAATTGCAACATGGGGGGATGTGTCTTTGATTAAATTTATGGGGATCTAGTTGGTTCCCACTTTATTGAGAAGGGGCGACTGAAACAAAAAAAAAAATACTACAATGTGAGACTTGGTGGATTTTTGAGTCCAAAACAGGCCACCCGGAGGGTTTGAATAAGCAGCTGCTATATGACCTGTTATATTTGACCCCCAGCCTAGTCGTCATCATTTGGTGTTTTCGGTACACTTCCTATAGGTCTGAGCCTCCAATTCAGTGTATTGGGGGCATTTTGGCATGTAACAGATACAAATTTCGGAATACGTCACATAGCCCATAATTATGTGGCTTATTTGTATTGTTGATTCTATAAGACATATATGCACTATACTCTGTAAATGTAAATACAGCAATTGATTTATAACAGTGTTTTGTTTGGAGTTCTTAGATTTCTGGACTGGGTCTGTAACTATTGGAGCCTGCACAGATTAAATCCCTAGGCGCTGCTTAGAGAAAACCTGTCACACCAAACCTACACAAAACCACCACGCCACAGATCAAATCACAATGCTTTATTAAATTATGTAAAAACACATAAAAAACCACAAACAGAGTTAAAATCAGCAGATGTCAGAAATCAATGAAGATACTCTGATGGGCATGTTAGTCACATAGCAGCAGCCCAGCAATGTATGTTGTATACTAGCCCATATCAACTGTGCCTACAATAATATACAATATAAAAGGGCCTAGTGCCAGTTATCCATAATACATCATACATAAAGTATTAATCAAAGGTATTGCATATCAGAAAGCAACATAACAAATGGCTAGACCGTCAGAATGGGCCACAAATGCTGTGAAGTCGGCATAATAAAATCCAAGTGGATACTAACCAGAGTATGAGACACCCTCTCACCCAAGAGAAAACCTGATAAACTGGTCACTTACTGGCGCAATACTGCTGGGCTTTACTCTCAGCAACATAGAAGGGATCCCCTGGGCGTGGACGCCCATTCTAGGTGGACGCCATATGCATCACCTTGTCTCGGCTGTCGGCACTGCACTACACTAAGGCAGTGCAAGACGCCACTAATACTGGTTCAGACGGATAACCAGGGCCGTATATATAGGGCTGATATATTTTGAACAAGTCCCCTGATGACTTGACCGCAGTCCAAGGAAACACTTCGGGACAGATTTTGACTGATAGTAGGGCAGTATACCCTGACAAAGCTGGGCAGTCATCAGCTTGGTAGGAATTAGCAGGGAGTCTTAGTTATTTGTTAAGAACGGCTTAGAGGGGTCATCCTTATCAGGGTGAGGACCTGGATCCCTGAGCAGACAGAATAGCTCAGGACAAGTAGGGCCTCTTAGGGTCAGAGACCCAGCACCCCTAGAATAGGGACCCCATCCAGGGACCACGACTCCACAGAGTGGTAAGAACATTTCTTTATTATCTGCTGTAAGTGGTTGTGTAGTGGGGTAGTCGTCTCCTGGGTCGACAGGCACACTTTAGCAGGCACAGATTCCAGGCAACATCAGTTTTTCATTAACTGACCAGATTTATTGTCAGCGAGTGGTACATAAAAATAAAAATACATAAAACAAATCCTATGCCTGTCCGGCTCTAACTAAACAATCATGAACTCCTGACTAACCTGGTGCCAGCCTAACACTGGGCACCAACATAACCACGCTGTTTGTACCACTTACTTTGCTCTCAGAGACTCCAAGCAGTCCAGTTCCCAGGCAGAGTGAGAGAGCGTGTGTCTGCATCCCCAGGCTTCTATCAGGCTGGCACACCTGAGGACTGATTACCTGACAGCCCAAATCCCGGACTGTCCGGGTGGAGTGGGGGACCCACCCTTCTCTCCCCACTCCAGCAACACAGGCCCTGAAAACGGGTTTTATACAAACCCAAATTGCCATTTCCCTGGTTGCTTTTTAAATCACAGATGTGAGAAACCTTGGGAACACCCCGTCCACTACTTCTCCAGACACTCTGTCACACTGCACAGATTGATATTGCACAAGAGTGCGTCACTTGTTATTGTTTTATGGGCTATTATTTTAATTTATATTAATAAACGCTATGTATTAAATTGAGGTCGCCTACTTTAATTTAGTTTGATTTAAGGTTGCCTATCATTATTATGTGATGAATTACTGATATCGTGATTGTGTGAAGTTGTTTACACAGGCAGCTTTAGCCAAACTACCAATCACTTGTATTGGAACGAGCCCTCCCATTGAAATGAATGGGGCGGTTAGGTGTAATTACACCCGCTCACTGCTACCCATGTTACGGCTAGGATGTAAACAATGAAGAGTGGGCAGCGCTGGCACGCTCTTCAAACAGCTGATCGGCGGGGGTCCGACACCTGTTCTGATATTGATGACCTATCCAGAGAATAGGTAATCAATAAATATAACTTGGAGAACCCCCTTTACTTGAATCTTATGGGGCGAATACTAATGAGTGTTCATTAGTACAGGAGTTCCTGGGCTCTGTACTCACCACTTCCTGATCTCCTGTACTCACAATGCTGTGACTGAGGATGTTGATGCTCTGTGAACTCACACTGTGCGCGTCAAGTCACAGCATAGCACGCGGCAGAAAGAATAAGTCGATGGCTGGATGACAGGAGCAGCGGCCGGAGAAGGAGAGCTAAGTGATTTTATTTCTTTTTTTTTGTGTCTGCACTAAGCATGGGGGTCTGAATAGGAATCATTGGGGCTCTGATCAGAGGTCTGAATGGGGGGGTTCTTATTTACATTGGCGCTCTGATCTGAGGTCTGATTGGGGATAATTCACATTGGGGGTCTGAGCTGAGGTCTGATTGGGGGTCCTATTAACATTGGGGGTCTGATTGGGGCTCTGAGCCGAGGTCTAATGAAACATTTTTTTTCTTATTTTCCTCCTCTAAAACTTAGTTGTGTCTTATGGGGAGGTACGTCTTATAGGACAAAAATACGGTATATATGAAAACAGACATGTCAGGAGGGCCAGCATCCTCTTTAACTAAAGCAGATTGACTTTTTGTATGGGGACATACACATATCTCATAGGGCCCATAGCAAAACTTACTACAGTACCCTTCCGTCCCACCCAGTTCCTCAGTACGCTTGCGTCAAATTCTCCCAGGCAATGCAGAATGCAAAGGGTGACTCCCCAGATTTGTGATGAATGCAAACATTTTTTAACAAATGGAAGAAAAAAATTATCCTCAACTTCACAAAATGTATCTGACTCCGATGTGAGAAAAAATGAAACAGGCACTTTACAAATATAGTGCTCATTCTGAACACTATAGGGGAGATTTATCAAACTGGTGTAAAGTAGAACTGGTTTAGTTGCCCATAGCAACCATTCAAAATCCTACTTTCATTCTGCAAAGGAGCTGTCAAAAATTAACGGTGGAATTTGGTTGCTATGGGCAACTAAGCCAGTTCTACTTTACACAAGTTTGATAAATGACCCAGTGTATTTCTATATTTATTTACTTCAGACAAGTAACATAAACATACAGTCATGGCCAAAAGTTTTGAGAATGATACAAATATTAATTTTTACAAAGTCTACTGCTTCAGTTTTTATCATGGCAATTTGGATATACTCCAGAATGTTATAAAGAGTGATCAGCTTAACAGCAATTACTTGCAAAGTCAATATTTGCCTAGAAAATGAACTTTATCCCCCAAAACACATTTCAACATCATTGCAGCCCTGCCTTAAAAAGACCAGCTAACATCGTTTCAGTGATTGCTCCATTAACACAGGTGTGGGTGTTGATGAGGACAGGGCTGGAGATCACTCTGTCATGATTAAGTAAGAATGACACCACTGGACACTTTAAAAGGAGGCTGGTGCTTGGCATCATTGTTTCTCTTCTGTTAACCATGGTTATCTCTAAAGAAACACGTGCAGTCATCATTGCAGTGCACAAAAATGGCCTAACAGGGAAGAGTATCGCAGCTAGAAAGATTGCACCTCAGTCAACAATCTATCGCATCATCAAGAACTTCAAGGAGAGAGGTTCCATTGTTGCCAAAAAGGCTACAGGGCGCCCAAGAAAGACCAGCAAGCACCAGGACCGTCTCTTAAAAGTGTTTCAGCTGCGGGATCGGGCTACCAGCAGTGCAGAGCTTGCTCAGGAATGGCAGCAGGCAGGTGTGAGTGCATCTGCACGCACTGTGAGGCGGAGACTCTTGGAGCAAGGCCTGGTCTCAAGGAGGGCAGCAAAGACGCCACTTCTCTCCAGAAAAAACATCAGGGACAGACTGATATTCTGCAAAAGGTACAGGGAGTGGACTGCTGAGGATTGGGGTAAAGTCATTTTCTCTGATGAATCCCCTTTTCGATTGTTTGGGACATCTGGAAAACAGCTTATTCGGAGAAGACGGTGTGAGAGCTACCACCAGTCTTGTCTCATGCCAACTGTAAAGCATCCTGAAACCATTCATGTGTGGGGTTGCTTCTCAGCCAAGGGAATCGGCTCTCTCACAGTCTTGCCTAAAAACACAGCCATGAATAAAGAATGGTACCAGAATGTCCTCTGAGAGCAACTTCTCCCAACCGTCCAAGAGCAGTTTGGCGATCAACAATGCCTTTTCCAGCATGATGGAATACCTTGCCATAAATCAAAGGTGATAACTAAATGGCTCAGGGAACAAAACATAGAGATTTTGG
Organism: Rhinella marina; assembly: GCA_900303285.1. Classification (NCBI taxonomy): domain Eukaryota; kingdom Metazoa; phylum Chordata; class Amphibia; order Anura; family Bufonidae; genus Rhinella; species Rhinella marina. The sequence continues at coordinate 81,323 of ONZH01013180.1, read as the reverse complement.
GTCCATGGCCTGGAAACTCCCCAGATCTTAATCCCATTGAGAACTTGTGGTCAATCATCAAGAGACAGGTGGACAAACAAAAACCTACAAATTCTGACAAAATGCAAGCATTGATTGTGCAAGAATGAACTGCTATCAGTCAGGATTTGGTCCAGAAGTTGATTGAGAGCATGCCAGGGAGAATTGCAGATGTCCTGAAGAAGAAGGGTCAACACTGCAAATATTGACTTGCTGCATTAACTCATTCTAACTGTCAATATAAGCTTTTGTTACTCATAATATGATTGCAATTATATTTCTGTATGTGATAAAAACATCTGACAAACACACATAAAAACCAGAGGGCAGCAGATCATGTGAAAATGTAATATTTGTGTCATTCTCAAAACTTTTGGCCATGACTGTATTGTAAAGAAAAGGTGTCTGGCAGTGGCTTTCTCCTCTCTACTTGTTTGGCCTTTGGCTGTTGGTCGAGTGCTTGGCCAACATGTATTGAAGGTGTATGGGCAACTTAAGATAAAATTTCTGTATGATACACTGATTTGCTGATATCATAAGCGGACATTCAGTAAATCTGAATCTGTGATCTGTTTGCTTTCTGCATCTGTACATCTTTTCCATAAAGAGTTAGAACATGTCCTATACTTGTCCACAAAATGCAAAATCCAGACCCATTGAAGTCAATAGGTCGGTAAAAAATGTGGATGCCACACGGACTGCATCTGTATTTTGCATTCCTCGATTGTAAATGCAAATGGTTGTGTGCAAAAGGCCTTAGACCTGGGCTACACTGCGACTTTTTGAAGCAAAGCTAATTGATTTTAACTATTGAATACCAGTTGCAGTTCACAAGATTGCATTCAACTGAATGCATTACTTTGGACTACAGCTGTAGTTAAAATTAATCAGTCGCGCTACAAAAAGTCCCAGTGTAGCCCACGCCTTAAAATTAAGTCACCTTTTATGTAATTTGTGTTGCTCCTTTATACTAAAAAATATACATTTAAACATGATAACATTATAAATTGTTTGCTTAACAGCAACATTTGAAAAGTACCCCTGTGAGGGGAGATCTAATAACTATGTATAAATATATCAGGGGTCAGTACAGAGATCTATTCCATGAACTATTTATCCCCAGGACTGTGACGAGGGGACTGGATGCTCAAGAGGGGCCTGGATGTATTTATGGAGGGTAACAATATTACAGGTTATAGCTACTAGAGATGGGTCATTGATCCAGGGAGTTATTCTGATTGCCTGATTAGAGTCAGGAAGGAATTTTTTCCCCTAAAGTGGGGAAAATTGGCTTCTACCTCACAGGGGTTTTTTGCCTTCCTCTGGATCAACTTGTAGGATAACAGGCCGAACTGGATAGACAGATGTTTTTTCAGCCTTATAAACTATGTTACTATGTTATAACCGGAAAAGCTTAATAGCTTAGAGCTCACTTCATCATCATTTTGTTGTAACTGATGCATTAGCCAGCAATACAGGGTACTGGAAAAATGATAAGAAAAAAAGGTGAGAGTCCTGACCTGCAAAGCAAGGATGTAAATGTTATGTCCAACTTCCTGTGGTGACACATCAGAGCTGTCCCCTTCATCTTCTTGATAATAAGCCTTCTTGATAACATCCACCTAATTAAAACATTTGTAAGTTTACAAGTCTGAATACATTTAGATCACGCTTACAGTGTGTCCATTTTATAAACTGTTATAGCTGGGCCTTATAGTGCTAAGCTGGCACTTCTAGAAATAAAATCAATCACATTTTATCAGTTATACACTTTCACACTACAACAATGTCAGTGCAGAAGACCCTGTCTTGATGAGCTCAGTACAATACACAGTATTAGATTTAAAATAGTATAGTAAATTATATTAATTTTACATGTTGTTTTGCTAATTTTCTCTATTTTTCATTCTGCCAGATTACTAAAATCTATTTTGATTAATACAATTCACTTTAGACATTTCTTGTGTGCAATTTTTCAGGTTTTGTAAAAACACAGCATGCTCTAGACATGTAGACAATTTTCCTTCAGGAAAATGCCTAAAAAAGCATGTGATAAGCATACAGTAAAAACAAACTTTACAAAAATGCTGTAAAAAGGTAAGAAAGGGTAAAAAAGGAATATTTTTTTACCACTTTGAAAAAAAACCCCACTAACTAAAATTATTTGTGAAGAATGGCTAGATGGCTCATACTACACGTGACTCGAAAGCTCCACCCAAATTCTCCAACATATCCACTTGTGACTGAAATAGTACCATAACACTTTCATAAATTGCTTTCTGACACAGGGTTTAACTCAAACACCATATTTGTCAATGTAGTTACAGCAGAAAACTATGCTGCAAATACACTTATAAATCTACCATGTTTTTCTTTTTTTTAATTCCATTCATACATTCTTAAGGAGCTTCATGAAATTATTCTGTTTATAGCTTCAATGAACAATACACAGTATAACTGGTTGTGACAAATCGTTGGAAAGACCTGAAGTAATCTTTTCAATGCAGCTGTTACTGTCATATGCCAAAAAATTCACACAGCAACAGTTCAGAACGTGATATACCCTATATAACTAACATGGTCATGGAGAGGGAAATGAAAGCTTATCTTCTCCATCTTGCTTGTATCAACAGGAATTTATTCCTGCTGATGGGCAGTCTGCCGCTCTGCTTTACTTACCTCTCCATGTGGTCCGGACCCACCATGCTCTGTATCTTTTGTGGAAACAGTTCCTCCAACAGGCTGTGGCCAGCCTTCTGGCAAGGCCTCTCCTCCTGTGCCTGTAGGGTGAGCGTACATGCTCAATATGGCTGTGAAAGGGCCGATGCATGTGCATCCTATTCTTCACCAGCCAATGACTGGCAACCCTTGGGTACTTAAGGCATCTTCCCCTGTGGGTCTAAGGTGTTCTGTATTTGTTTGCCTCCTCATGTTCCGACTTCTGCCCATTTAGTGGATTCTGACCTCTGCTGCCTGCCATTACCTCAGACTTGCTCATACTCTTCCTTGGCCTGTCTTTAACTACATTTTTCCCTGACCACTTGATGCTCTGCGCCAGCGTCTCTGACCAGGCTGCTACCACAGGGACTACTCCAGGTGGTAGCAGCCTGGTGGTTCCCCTGCAATGAAATTCAGATCATTGTACAGGGGTTAAAGGATAATGGCCTTAGGCCCAGCCCAAAGCCATATTTGTTGGCTGCCACTGTGGTTTCACACCCACTGCCATAACAGAGTGGAGTGTGGTAACATTTTCTAATGATTTCCAGCTGCATAAAAGTATTTCTTTGCTTTCAGCATCTGCTTACTCTAGGGGTGTCCATAGCTTATGAATATGGAGAGCATGCAGTTTTGCCATGAGTTGCCAAGAAGCAGGGTTTTGTACCAAAAATGTGTGCAAATTTCCTCCTAATTCACATAATAAGCCCAAACTACTGTTTCTTTGGAGTCCAAGGACTTTATAGTTAGCAAACTCTTGATAAAATTTTCACAAATTTACAGTGACCCACATCATTACCTGCGTTATTTTAGTAGAACAGTGTATGCCTTAAATCTTGAATACATATCTTAACAAATGTAGAACAGGCCATTTTGTTATAGTCTCCTGGGCAGCTATGCTCTAAAAGAATTTAATATGGTGATATGCTTACCAATTCTTGTGGTCGTAGACTGATCAGAATTCTTTCTGCATTTTCACTGTCATGACGACTTTCCATGAGAGCTAAAAGCAGTTTTGATGCATTGTCCTGTAACAAGTCAAATTTAAGTATCAAACAGATACAATATTTAACATGGGATAATGTATTCTCTTCTGAAAAGTATAAGTAGTTACAAAGGAGAACCATGACCACATAAAATAGTGAAGAAACAACAAGTCTAGCTGCAGGTTCCCTATAACAATGCCTGCCAGAATGCTTTCCAAACATGGATCCAATAGTGCATGCCACATACAGCCACACAGTGAAGTGTCTGTCAGGGCCCCAAATATTGCCATCTACCATGCCCTTTATAAACTGCTAGATGCACATATACCCATACAGTGCAAGTCGCAGTGCCCCTCATGTGCTGCAAAAAAAGATCCCCACAGACAGTGGCAGCTACAAAGCTTGATGCAGGTGTGCACAGTTTTATACAAATGTTATGTACATACTGTAAATGTCAATAGAAAACACATCAAATATATTTTATTACAAATTAAAGGAAGTCTGTCACCTCATTTTTACCTATATAACTAACAGCAGCGCCCCACACAAGATTGCAGACACATCCCAGACATACCTGTGTGCACTGTGTGTCTGTATTCCATTTCCGGAGGAAAACAGCTCCCAAGTGCCCGGCTGAAAGTGAAACTAAAAACAGCTTTCTCTCTCAACTCGATTTCTAACAGCTATATCTTTTGATATACTGGATATAATGCTGTGATTTTGGTATCATTTTAAAGCATGGAATGCCAGCTTTCAAAGAAGGTTATTTTTCAAACTGCTACCAATTCCAAGATATGAGCAGCTAAAGCAGCCCTCCCCTTTTCAGTCTGGTTTTCTTTGAGCACTTGCAGCAGCAGAGCTGGGCACTTGGGAGCTGTTTTCCTGCAGAATAAAAGTGCTTTTCCTGGACATGTAATACAGACACAAAGTACACACAGGTATGTCTGGGATGTGTATGCAATCTTCTGTGGGGCACTGCTGTTAGTTATATAGGTAAAAATGAGGTGACAGACTCCCTTTAAGGTTACTTGGGGCTGCAGCACCATTGTAAGTTTTTTTCTATTACAGACTTAATAGAAATGAAAAAAGAAAAAAAAACTTGACATGGACAGAGAAGTTATTCCTTCATTCACTATATTGCCAAATAGGCCAGCTACTTCCTATACAGTGTGTGAAAAAGAATGTGAATTGGTTGTGCTAACTGTTACTTGATGCTTCAATGCCTATGTCACTGACAGAAAAATCTGAACTTAGCTTTCTCTGTCACTACCACTGATTTTGATTGATTGGCAGGGTGCATGCTCCATCAACTCTCCAGTCAAGCACCTTCTGGCTGCCGAAGGTGACAGAGATCAGACCACCAATCTAGCATTTCTAACCTACAGAGCTTAAATATTCATAATGCTTCAAATATGTCAAATGATATAAAACTACAAAAAGTATCTAACTGAAAAAGCGAAGACCTTTGATCTTTTTACTAGTGGTAAAAGGTCTTGGGAAGGAGGCAAACTTGGCAAATATTTGGCCAGCGTTGTCAATATTTAGAAACCCAATTCAGTTGTCTTCGAGTAAGGCCCCATTCACACGACCGTATGTACATTTCCGCATTTTTGCGGATAAGATGCAGAACCATACGGACCCATTCATTTTTCCATAGGAGAAAAAAAATGCGGAATGAACACCGTGTGCATTCCACATCCCGTATCTCACAGAAGGTCCCCCGCAAAAAAAAATAAAACATGTCCTATACTTAGCCGCAAAATCATGTCCGTAGCCCCATTAAAGTCAATGGGTCCACAAAATTGCGGAACACTACGGAAGACTTTCCGTATGTCTTCCGTTCCGTTTTTATACGGATCACGGAATACATACGGTCATGTGAATGGGGCCTAAGGGTACATTCACTCAACAGATTTTGACGTGGTCAAAATCCACTGCATACCCATGGCAGAAGCACCTATTATTCCTCAATGCCACTGAACCCTTCCTAGCTTTGCCTCAATTCAATGGAGCTAAGCCAAGAGTGGACAGCCCTGGTGCCTTCATGTAACGGGCGTCCACACACCATGTCAAGAAAGGACATGTCATTTCTTGGTAAAGTCATGTTTTTAATCCACTGCTCCGCCATCTTCAGCACTGCACCCCATTCTAAGCAATGGGAGGAAGAACACAGCTGCTGGCGGAATTTCAGCAGGAACAGAACACAGTGTGAATGAGCCCTTATAGACAGGTGGTGCTGGTGGTGATGGGGTGATAAACAGCAAGGCAAACTTCACCTTATTTCCTTAATATTATCAGGATCAATTACATATCAACAACCAATTATGATGACAATATTGTAACTGAGGGGGACATTTACTAACCTATTTACGCTACTTTTGTGGCGTAAATGGCTTGCACTTTTTCTTGCACACCATTTGTGTAGCAAAATACGCAACATTTCTTCCTTGACACCACTATTCAGAAGTGCAGAAAAAAGGGGGCTTGCCATAGGTGGGGAGAGGCTGGTGCCGCATGCCTGCAATGTTTCTGTTTCTTCATGCCATAAAACTGGGAGATAGTAGGCTGTCGTAGATTTAAGTGTGTTGCACGGCGCAGCTGGACGAAATATGCACGAAATATATCAGAGGCATGCACCTCTGCATAAATTTGGTCCATACTAGAGCAGCACAAGGGGGATCATGACCAGTGCACAATACGCAGGTCTTAATAAATGTTCTCCTGAATTTTTGAAGTGATTGAAGATTCTACCTTTAAAGAGGACCTGTCACCACAAAATCTATGACAATGTGCAGGCAGAATATTATAGAGCAGGATGGGTTAAGCAGATTGATATACAGGTTTTTTTTTGTGAAAAGATAAAGTAAAACTTGTAACTGGCACATTTAAATTTCTGCTCTTTCTGACTTCAATGATTGGTAGCATTCCCTGTGTAAGTGTATATATGTACAGAGATAGCGGTCAGTTGCTGACAGTTGTGCACGGTGGCAGTCTCCATTTCAGAAGGAGCAGACCTGTAAATGAAAAACTTGCAAGTTTTACAAAAAAATTTCTGCAAAAACAATATACTAATCTTCTAATCTTCTCCTGTGGTGAGAGGTTCTTTTTAAATAAAGAACAGACCTGATAGAAGTGGCGTAGCTATAGGGGTCGCAGCGGTCGCAGTTGCGACCGGGCCCCTAAGCTAGGGGGGCCCCGAGGGCCCCCCATGCCACTTGCAGGGCTGCACCGCCAATTAGGCAAGGTGCGGCGCGGCCCTGCAGAGGGAGATGAGCGCTCAGGACGGCGATACAGATGCCTGTACTGCGGGGCAGGGGAGGGAGAGGCGTCTCCCCTGCCCGTTCCTCTGATAGACTGCAGGCATCAGAGGCCGGCTCAGGCGGCGCGATGACGTCATCGCGCCGCCTGAGCCGTACAGCGCGGGACACATGCCCGGAAGAGGCCTGCATCGCATCGCTGCCAGCCTGATGGAGGTAAGTATAAGGGTTTTGGTTTTTTTTATTGCTGAAATTGCGGACCGGAGATTTATTGGGGACACTGGGGCTTTTTTTACAGGCACTGGGGGCATTTTTACGGGCACATGGGGGCATTTTTACTGGCACATGGGGGCACTGAGGTCATTTTCACTGGCACATGGGGACATTTTCACTGGCACATGGGGCACTGGGGGCATTTTCACTGGCACATGGGGGCACTGGGGGCATTTTTACTGGCACATGGGGGCACTGGGGGCATTTTTACTGGCACATGGGGGCACTGGGGGCAATTTTACTGGCACATGGGGCACTGGGGGCATTTTTACTGGCACATGGGGGCACTGGGGGCATTTTTACTGGGACATGGGGGCACGGGGGGTATTTTTACTGGCACATGGGGGCACGGGGGTATTTTTACTGGCACATGGGGGCACTGGGCACATTTTTACTGGCACATGGGGGCATTTTCACTGGCACATGGGGGCACTGGGGGGCATTTTCACTGGCACATGGGGGCACTGGGGGTATTTTTACTGGCACATGGGGGCACTGGGGCATTTTTACTGGCACATGGGGGCACTGGGGGCATTTTTACTGGGACATGGGGGCACTGGGGGTATTTTTACTGGCACATGGGGGCACTGGGCGCATTTTTACTGGCACATGGGGGCACTGGGGGTATTTTTACTGGCACATGGGGGCACTGGGGGCATTTTTACTGGCACTGGGGGCATTTCTTACTGGCACATGGGGGCACTGGGCATTTTTACTGGCACATGGGGCACTTGGGGGCATTTCTTAATGGCACGGAGCACGGGGGGCATTTATTAATGGCACATGGGGGCACTGGGGGGCATTTTTACTGGCACTGGGGGGCATTCTTACTGGCACTGGGGGCATTTCTTACTGGCACTGGGGGCATTTCTTACTGGCACATAATTTGGGGGGCATTTCTTACTGGAAAATAATTTGGGGGGCATCTATGGGGTGGGACACTTTACTGGCACATGATTTTGGGGGGGAATCAATGGGGGGAACGTATGGTGCATTATTGGGGCGTTTCTTACTGGCACATAATTTGGGGGGCATCTATGAGTGGGGACTACTGGCACATTATTGGGGTGAAATTTTGGGGGCACTTCTGGCACATTATTGGGGGGTAGTAAACTAGTAAACTTAGTAGTAAACTAAGATTTTTTTCTGTCAAACTGCAGAGATGAGAAATGGCTGAAAAATGTTGTCTGGTCTGAAAGGAGAAGATGAGGAAAGAGAAGATCTATATTAGAGGAGACGACACTGGATGTACGAGGTATGGGGCTCTGTATTATACTGGATGTAAGAGGTATGGGGCGCTGGATTAGGCTACATTCACACGAACGTTGTGTTTTGCAGTCTGCAAATTGCGGATCCGCAAAAAAAGGATGATGTTCCGTATGGCATCCGTTTTTTTTTTTTTTGCAGATCCACTGTAACAATGCCTATCCTTGTCTCTTGCAGCAGGGCCCATGAGCCTTTAGCTACGCCCCTGAACTCTCTATATCCAAAGGTGAGAATGAAGTGGCCATAACAGACAAGCCAAAATAAAACATGCCAGACCTGGTTGGCTTTCCTATTGATTTTTATAAAAATGATAACGAGGGTTTGATAAGGAAGGTTTCTTCAGGTGTTCAATCATGCCAAAAATCGATGGAGGCGGACACAACTGCATTGCTTTCCAAATCAGATAAAGATATTCATAATCCTGGTTCATATCAACCAATTTCACTATCAAAGGGGTTGTGCAGCGATATATATTTATGGTCTATCATCAGGATAGGTCATCAATATATGATCGACAGGGGTCTGACACCTGGCACCCCTGCCAATCAGCTTTTTGAAGAGGAGACGGTGCTCCATGCGAGCAAGCACTGCTTCTTGTTCATTACACAATGCGTTGTCTCCTCTGGCACAGCAGTGTACACTAATCACAAATACTTGCTCCATTCACGTGAATGAGTTGAGTACTTATCATTAGACCGCACTGACGAAACTTCAGAGACAACGGTCACTGTAATGAAGTGGAAGCAGCGCTTGCATGGAGGGCCGCCGCCACGACCTATAATGAGGAAAGGTCATCAATATATATTGCTGTACAACCCCTTTAAATAACAGTACTACAATATTATTGGCATTATACTACAATATATTGGCAATATGACGGTATAGGATAAAAGGAAAGTGGATGCGAGAAGGGGGCCCTATTCCAAACTGTCTTTGTATAGAGTGAAGACCCTTGACAATGTGGAGTTGAAGTTCATTTGGGTTGTATTGTTTAAGGACACACTTTTATTAATTGGATTAGATTATTATGTAGGGAGCTAAAAGATAATATCTTGGTTAATATGTAATTTGATTATTTTAAGTTAAAAAGAGGAACCAGGGTGGAGAGCAAGAGGGAAAGGGGACATCCCTGTCTAATAGTTGAAACATTAGCTATTATGATAAAGAGGGACCCAGAGATTGCAGAGTTAGGGGTAGAGGGGACAAAATTTCATTATTTGCTGACAAGCTTTTAATTTTTTTAGATGATGCAAATATGACACTTACATAGTTAATATGGTTGAAAAAAGACTTAAAGGGAACCTGTCATCTCCGAAACACCCACTGAACTAGAGTAAGCGGTGTATAGTGTAAGTGATGCTGAATCCGAATATGTAAGTTTTATCTTCATACTCACTTCCATTCTGACACTATGCTCCCACAAACCTGCAGTAAAATGCACTCACTTGACTCCAGTGCTCACTCACATAATGGAGAGGACTCAAAGAAGAGTCCTGTGAATGTATTTTACTGCAGGTTTGTGGGAGCACAGAGTCCGAATGGAAGTGAGTATGAAGATAAAACTTACATATTCGGATTCAGAATCACTTACACTATACACTGCTTACTCTAGTTCAGGGGGTGTTTTGGAGATGACAGGTTCCCTTTAAGTCTATCAGGTTCAACTAAGGGATAGCTGGGGATGTCATTTTAGAAAAACGGGAGTAAGACACAGATTTGTACCCATTTTCATAAGCACTAATGTAATTTACTAAGAATTCATCTAAGCCCTTTTAAAAAATACTCACTGTTCCTGCTGTGACCACCAGGGTTGCCAACCTTTCTTTCAAATTTTTCTGGACAACTGAACCAAAATTTACGGACAGCCCAAAATTTTTACGGACATAATAAACCACACCCCTTTTTAGAGGACACACCCCTTTTAGAGGACACACCCCTTTTTACGCCCTCAAAATGCCCTTGAATTAAAAACACTGCAGTAATTTAAAAAAAATCCATCCCTGCTGCTAGTCTGAGTGCTTTGTTTATATGGCTGCAGTGATGATGCCTGTGACACGCTGGACTTTCTGACATCATTCCTGCTGCCATGTCAACAAAGACTAACAGGGATCTAACGGGCAAGACTGATGTACAGGTGTGTGGCATGTGACCACTGCAGCCAGTCCTCAGCATTAGACCACTGACTGGTGATTGGCTGCAGCAGTAACATGCCATATACCCCACTGCAGCTGCAGAAAATGGCGTTGAAGAAATAGGAGACACATATCTGGATGGACATTACATTCACCAATACTAAACATACAAGATGACACCACATACCTCTTAAATCCAGTGACGTCTCCCTGATGTAGAAGTTCTCTTTTCTCATCTTCTCTATTTGCCACAGACCGCCATGATGAGTTCTTTCAGCCACTTCTTCTCCCTGAAGAGTATGCCACAAAGACACCTTAGATTACCCACTTTTCTATCCTCCTCCTCAGTGGTGCCCCGACATTGTTATCCTGCTGCTACTCCCAATACTGTGCCCGCTGTGCTCCCTAATGTCCCCAGATATTATACTGTATAAATAACAGTGGCATATAGGTGGGCCCCCCCCCCCCATAGTAACAGTGCTTCCCAAAGTCCCACTAATACTAATAATTCTCTCCCAGAGTGCCCCAATAGTGATAATGCTTCACGAGAAGCCCTTTTAGCAGAAGTGCCCTCCATATTGTACCGAATAATGTTAACTCCCCCAATAGTACCCCTCGTAGTAATAATAATTCCCCATAATAGAAATAATTTTCTCATAGTACCTGAGCAGTAGTGCTCCCAGAAATTGTAAGGCCGCGCTATCATGCTCCCAGTAATTATAATACCCCTTATAGTGCCCCCATAGCTTAAGCAGTCCCCTATAGTGCCCCCACTAGTTTAGATGGCCCCCTGTAGTGCCCCCACTAGTTTAGATGGCCCCCTGTAGTGCCCCACTAGTTTAGATGGCCCCCTGTAGTGCCCCCACTAGTTTAGATGGCCCCCTGTAGTGCCCCCACTAGTTTAGATGGCCCCCTGTAGTGCCCCCACTAGTTTAGATGGCCCCCTGTAGTGCCCCCACTAGTTTAGATGGCCCCCTGTAGTGCCCCCACTAGTTTAGATGGCCCCCTGTAGTGCCCCCACTAGTTTAGATGCCCCCCCTGTAGTGCCCCCACTAGTTTAGATGGCCCCCTGTAGTGCCCCCACTAGTTTAGATGGCCCCCTGTAGTGCCCCCACTAGTTTAGATGGCCCCCTGTAGTGCCCCCACTAGTTTAGATGGCCCCCTGTAGTGCCCCCACTAGTTTAGATGGCCCCCTGTAGTGCCCCCACTAGTTTGGATGGCCCCCTGTAGTGCCCCACTAGTTTGGATGGCCCCCTGTAGTGCCCCCACTAGTTTAGATGGCCCCCTGTAGTGCCCCCACTAGTTTAGATGGCCCCTGTAGTGCCCCCACTAGTTTAGATGGCCCCCCTGTAGTGCCCCCCCACTAGTTTAGATGGCCCCCTGTAGTGTCCCCACTAGTTTAGATGGGCCCCTGTAGTGCCCCCACTAGTTTAGATAGCCCACAGAAATGCCCCCACTAGTTCAGATAGCCTCCTTTATTGTGCCCCGGCCCCCCAGTAATTATATTGTCCCCATAAGTACTCTCCTATAGTGGCCCACCCAGCAGCTTAAATGACCCCATACCTTAATTAAATCCCAGCACTGCCAGCAGCAACGTTTAGCCTGGCGCGGGCGGGCGGCGGGAATGCTGCATCAAAGAATTAAAAAGAAAGCCGGGCTTTCATTGGTGCTCAGTGTGGGGGCGGGCTCCTCCTCTTCGTGACTTCCGGCACTTTTCCTCTCCTCTCCAGCGTCGCGATGGTTCGGCTGTCGGCTCCCATCGCCCTGCATTGCGCACGCATGCGCAGTGCAGAATTCAGGTTTCAAGCCACAGATTTTACGGACGGTGTTTTTTTCTGCCGGACGCTACGGACGGCAGAAGAAAACACCCAGGTTTTGCGGACTGTCCGTAAATTTACGGACGGTTGGCAACCCTGGTGACCACGTCCTGAGGGAGATTATTCCACAGATTTACAGTTCTTACAGTAAAAAAGCCTTGACGCTTCTGGAGACCCGAGCTTTCTCTTGTCATTTGAGGTGATTTTACATGGAACAGCTTTTCATCATAATTTTTGTATGGCCCATTTATATATTTGTATAGGTTAATCATGTCCCCCCTTAGAAATCTCTTCTCAAGACTAAATAAATGTAATTATTTTAATCTTTCATCATAACTAAAACCCTCCATGTCCCTTATCAGTTTAGCCGCCCGCCTTTATACTTTTTCCAGCTGCAGTGTATCCTTTCTGTGTACTGGTGCCCAGAACTGAACTGCATATTCCAGATGAGGCCACACCCACACTTTGTAAAGTGGTAATATTACATCCCTGCCTCGCGAGTCCATGTCTTGTTTAACCCCTTAACGCCGAATGACGGCTTATCCCGTCATGGGCAGGAGCCGCTTGCCGCCCCATGACGGGATAAGCCGTCATGGCATTAAACTGTCACCATGTCTGATGACATGGTGACAGTGCTGAGACCCCGGCTGTTACTTACAGCCAGGGGTCGCAGCTAACCAGCCCGGGACCAATGGGGGCGGTCCCGGGCTAGCGATCGCTGTGATTGGCTAGTCTGTTCAGACTAGCCAATCGCAGCGATCGTGCTGCAATAAACTGTAAAATAAAAAAAAATAAAAAAATTTGCAATATACTATATATCCCCCCCCACCCCACTGTTTACTTTGATGGCCGTTTGGGTGGGGGGGGAGATATAGGTAGCGGGCGGGCGGGTGAGCGATCTGCGGGCGGCTGCGGCGAGAGTGCCGCCCGCAATTTCAGGATGGCCGAGCGTTATCAAGCAGAGTATCAGCATACAGCTGATACTCTGCTTGAAACTGCTGACATCGGTGCTGGCACCGATGTCAGCAGTTTAACCCCTTCCATGCCGCGGTCCGTAGGGACCGCTGTATGGAAGGGGTTAACAGGGAGGGAGCTCCCTCCCTCTCCCATCGGGCGCTGGCAGCGCCGATGGTGTGGCCAGATGAGAGGGAGGAAGCTCCCTCTCCCTTCCATCGGGACGCTGCTCTGCTGTGGCAGCGTCCCGATGGTTACCATGGCAACCAGACGCTTTCAGAAGCGTCTCGGTTGCCATGGTGTAAGCTAAGCCTCATCAGGCTCCTGCTAAAGGTAGGAGCCTGACAAGGTTTAGCAACAGTGAAAATGCACTGCAGTACACTATACAGTGTACTGTAGTGTATTATAGAACAATCAGACCCACTGGATCTTCAAGAACCAAGTGGGTCTGAGTCTAAGAAAGTGTAAAAAAATTAAAAAAAAAGTGTAAAAAAAAAGTGTTAAAAAAAATCCCTTTTTCCCCCCAAAACTCAAATTTGAAATTAGTAAAAAAAGATAAAAAATACCCCAAGCATGTTAGGTATCGCCACGTTCGTAACAACCTGCTCTACAAAAATATCACATGTCCCAACCCCTCAGGTGAACACCGTAAAAAAATAAAAATAAAAACAGGTTCAAAAAAGCTATTTTTGTCACTTTACATCACAAAAAGTGTAATAGCAAGCGATCAAAAAGGCGTATGCCCCTCAAAATAGTACCAATCTAACCGTCACCTCTTCCCGCAAAAAATGAGCCCCTACCTGAGACAATCGCCCAAAAAATAAAAAAACTACAGCTCTCACAATAGAGACACTAAAACGGGGTTCTGCAGTTCTGTAAAACTGATGATCTATCCTCTGGATAGATCATCAGCATCTGATCGGCGGCGGTCCGACACCCAGGACCCCCGCCCCCCCGCCGATCAGCTGTTTGAGAAGGCAACGGCGCTGCAGGAGTGCCGCGGCCTTCTCTGTGTTTACCGCAGGCCCAGTGACATCATGACTAGTATCACTGGCCTGGGCGGGGCTAAGCGCCATTCAAGTGAACAGAGCTTAGTCCCGCTCAGGCCAGTGATACTAGTTGTCACGTCACTGGGCCTGCGGTAAACACAGAGAAGGCCGCGGCGCTCCTGCAGCGCCGTTGCCTTCTCAAACAGCTGATCGGCGGGGGTCCCGGGTGTCGGACCGCCGCCGATCAGATGCTGATGATCTATCCAGAGGATAGATCATCAGTTTTACAGAACTGCAGAACCCCTTTAATGAATGACAATATCCTGGTGGCCTTAGAGGCAGCTGATTGACATTATATGCTGTTATTTAATCTATGATCTACAAGGGCACTCAAATCTTTCTCTATAAGTGACTCCCCCAGTGTTACATCCCCTAGGACATATGATGCTCAGAGGTTATTACTACCAAGATACATAACTTTACCCTTATCCACATTAAACCTCATTTGCCAAGCAGATGCCCAATCACTCAAGTCAGCTTGTGTTTTATGGACATCTTCCATAGACTGTACAGTACTACATAGCTTACTGTCATCTGCAAAAATAGAAATGGTGCTATGAATCCCGTCCTCTATATCATTAATAAATAAATTTAATAATAGAGGACCCAGCACTGAACCACGTATAACCCGGGACCATTCTGAATAGGAATAATTGATGACAACTCTCTGGACACGGTCCTTCAGCCAGTTTTCAATCCAATTACAGACTATACTTTCCAAGCTTATAGACCTTACTTTACCTATTAAACGTCTATGAGGGACAGTACAAAAAACCTTTGAAAAATCCAGAAACACTACATCCACAGCTGCCCCTCTGTCCAGGCTTGTACTCACCTGCTCATAAAAACAAATCAGGTTAGTCTGACAACTTCTGTACTTGGTAAACCCATGTTAGTTATCACTTATATTATTTACAGTCACATACTACTGTATATAGTCCCTTAAGTGTCCTTCAAACATTTTTCCCACAACAGAAGTTAAACTAACTGGTCTATAATTACCTGTAGAGGACCTAAATCCTTATTTGAATATGGGCACCACATTTTCCTTGCGCCAAGCACTTGGCACTGTATCAGTAACTAGAGAATCTTTAAAAATTATAAACAAGGGCACAGCAATGACTAAACTGAGCTCTTTTAGAACTCTTGGGAGTAATCCATCTGGACCCGGAGCTTTGTTCACATTTACCTTATTTAACTTAGATTGGACAATATCTACAGTTTGTGTATATTACGGGATCTACTAACATCCCTGGCACCACCAAGATCAGTTCCTTTCTCTTCTTTTGTATATACAAAGCTAAAAAACCCATTTAGTAACTGTCTTTTCCTTATCTTCAGTGACAACCCCTTCTTTACCCTTATTTAGGGACCTACCTGCTCAGACCATAGCTTTTTTATCATTTATATATTTAAAGAATTTTTGAGGATGTGTTTTACTCTCTTTTGCCACTCTCTTTTTACAGATTTTTTTAAGCCCGCTGTAAACTTCAAAGGTACAACTGACCCCTTTTTTGTAATGTATTGCCCTTCTTACAGTAGCTGTAAGCCATGGGGAGTTACATTTCAGCAGTTTCTACTTGTTACCTAAAGGAATACATTTTTATAAATCTGCATCAAATCCGCATGCAAATCCGCACCAATTGATACGTATTGACAGCACGGATTTCCCTGTGAACACCTGCGATTTCAGTCCGGATTGTCTGCAGATAAATCCTGAACGTGTGCATTTACTCTTATACCTCTGTCTTGAGGGATTGGGTTAGGTCAAGAATTTGTCATGGGGGGTACCATTTCAATTTTTGCCTCAGGCATCAGGAAGGCCACATGCTTCACTGCCCCTGGTCACAAAGCACTGAGGGAAGGGGGGCCCAAGCTGAACTCTTGCACCAGGGCCCATGACCCTTTAGCTACACCCCTGCTGACGCTAACGTTGACCTGAAAGGCTGAGTTCACACTTCACTTATTTGGTCAGTAATGGGTCAAAAATTGACCAAATAACTGAAGTGAGAACTGATTCTAAAAGTTACGCCTGTGACCTGCCTGTTATATTGGCGCACAGTATCTGTTTCACTACCATAAAGGACTAGCTATGCATGTTTCTGCGATGTACACCGATATACACTTTCCCTGCAAGCCGGAAATAGCTAATTAAAAAAAAGGGCTTTGTGACAAATTAATTTTGATCGAATCAAAATGTTTAAAAAATGTTGGGGAATTTTTGCAAACATCGCCCATCTATAATGGCAACTCAAAAATGCTTGTATTGTGTAAAACTGAAAATAAAAAACAGACACTTGATATTGCTGTGTCCGTAATAGTAATGTATAATAGTACTGTATAAATCACCAAACTATACGGGGGTTTGTCATACTCAGCAAAAATTAGTTAACAAAATTTGGTGTGCTTTTTGTCCTGCTCCCCTTCTAAAAAATACAGAATTATGGAGCAAAAGAAACGCCTGTGGGATCAAAGCAATCACTACAGCCCTCTATACATTCCTCAAGGAATGTATTTTCCAAAATGGTAGTTTGATTTCACATCAAATGTGATATGGTGCCCAAAAATCATTCAGCAAAAACTTCTCTTCAAAGGAGCCCTGCAGCATGTCCATGAAGCAGTTTATGACCAGGTATTGCCGTGTTCAGGAGAAAATGAATAATAAATTGTGGGGTACTTTTTCTCGTTAACCCCATTCTGAGCCTAAAATTAGATTTTATTGTAAAAAATTTTATATTTCATTTTCACAGCCGAGCGTAAATTCTATGAAACACCAGTTGGGTAAAAGTGCTCAACACACCCCTTCAAAATTCCTTGCGGAATTTAGTTTCCATGTGGTCATTTTTTGGGACTTTCTACTGTAAGGGGTACCTCAGGGTCTCTTCAAATGTGACATAGCCCCCAAAAACTTTTCTAGTAAAATCTGCCTTCCAAAGGCCATATAGCAGACCTTTCCTGTGTCTTGTCATGTGTCTATATAGCAGTTTACGACCAGGTATGGTATGTTGCCATATTTACATAAAAATCTGTAACAAATTGTGGGATGCTTTCTTCCTGTCACCCCCTTGTGAAAATGAAAATTTTGGCCCTAAAGTGACATTTCATTGTAAAAATGTAAATTTTAATTTAACAGCCAGCTGTTTCTAAATTCTATAAAACACTTGTTGGATCAAATTGTTCACTATATCCCTTGATCCCTTGATCATTGGGGGTGTAGTTTCCTGTAGGGGTACTTCAAAGTCTCTTGAAATGTAACATGGCGCCCAAATGTGATTCCAGTTTATGACATGTAGGGTATTTCTGCAAACTGCAAAATCAGGGAAATAAACACAGGGTTTGCTGTGCTGTTACCTCTTGCTGTATCATAGCAAAATTTAGTAAAATGTACACAAAAGTGAATTTTCTTTAATTCCAGTTTTTAATAATTTGAGGGATGTAGTTTCTAAAATGGGTCATTTGCAGGTATTTTCTATTATGCAAGCCTCTCAATGTCAAATCAAAACTGAAAAAAACATGATTTGTTTTTTTTTTTAAATGCTTTTAATTGTGTAAAGCTGCAATAATTAAATAAAAACAAAAATAGACATTAGGTATTGCTGCATCTGTAACGACCAGCTCTTTAAAAATAAAAGATGATCTGTCCTGTCAGATGAATGCCATAACAAAACAAAAATAAAAACTGTGTGAGAACAGCCATTTTTTGGTTACCTTGCTTCACAAACAGCGTAACATCGAGCGATCAAGAATCATATGCACGCCAAAAGAGTACCAAAAATACTTCACCTTATACTGTTTGTAAAATGGGGTCTTTTTTGGGAGTTTCTACTGTAGGGCTGTATCAGGGGGTCTTCAATGCAACTATCCATAACCCATATGTGTCTCTTTCTGTTCTGCGCTCTGCTGTGTGCCCATATGGCCACATATGGGGGATTTCTGTAAACTGCAGATTCTGGGTAATGAATATTGAGTTTTGTTTTGCTGTTAACCCTTGCTGCCTTACAGGAAAAAATGATTAAAATGGAAAATTTGCAAAAAGGATTAACAAAGTTTGTATAATCATATTTGAATAACTTGAGGGTTTTAGTTTCTAAAACGCTGTCAATTATGGTTGGTTTATATTATGTAAGCCTCACAAAGTGACTTCATAACTGAATTGGTCCTTAAAAAGAGGGTTTGGGAAATTTTCTTAAAATGCTAAAAATTGCATCTAAAATTGTACTTCATCTAACAGCCACAAAAAAAAAACAAAATAAAATTTACAAAATTATTTTTTTTTTTACTTCTGCGCCAGGAATAATATATTGCCTAAACTGTACCAGGAGCCACACAGCCTGTACCATGAGCCACACAAGAAAGGCAGCGGGAGATTAGGGAGATAAACAAGTGGCTCAAGAACTGGTGTAGGAAGGAGGGGTTTGGGTTCCTGGAGAATTGGGCTGACTTCTCTGTCGGCTACAGGCTCTATCGTAGGGATGGGCTGCACCTCAATGGGGAAGGGGCAGCTGTTTTGGGGGAGAAGATGGCTAGAAGGCTGGAGGAGTGTTTAAACTAGGGACTGGGGGGAGGGTAACTACATTATAGGAGGGGAAGATAGTGCAGATAGAGACCTGGGGCAAGGTAATGGAACTGGGGAAGGAATGGAAGGAGGAACTAGAACAGTTCAGAAGGAAAGGTGTAGGGTAAAAAATATACATAAACCTCAATTGTATGTACACTTGTAGGAAAACAGGCTGAACTGGATGGACAGATGTCTTTTTTCGGCACTCCGGGAAGATATAAGTGAGGGACATGAAGATGTGGAGTCACTGTGGGTAGAAACACATGGAGCTAAAAACAATAATAAAATACTAATAGGACTTTATTATAAACCACCTAATATACCAGAGTCCACAGAAAATCTACTTCTAAACGAAATAGATGAGGTGGCAAATCATAATGAGGGCATTATTATGGGGGATTTCAACTACCCAGATATAGACTGGGAAACTGAAACCTGTATATCTCATAAAGGAAACAGGTTCTTGGCAATAACCAAGGACAATTACCTTTCCCAACTGGTTCAGGACCCGACTAGAGGGACGGCCATACTGGACTTAGTATTAACCAATAGACCTGACAGAACAACAGATGTGCAGATGTGCAGGGGACACCTGGGAAATAGTGACCATAAAATAATAACCTTCCAATTGTCATTCAAAAGAGTGTTTCTTCAGGGAGGAAATAAAATACCAAACTTCAAAAAAGCAAAATTTAGCCAACTAAGAGAGGCCATAGGCCAAAGTCCTCAAAAAAAATACAGCCACAAAATGGGATATTTTTAAAAGCATCCTAATATCTAATTGTGAGAGGTACATACATTATGGGAATAAAAGGGTAAGAAACAAGAAAAAAACAATGTGGATACATAGAACTGTAAAGAAAGCAATAAATTACAAAAAGAAAGCATTTAAATCACTAAAACAGGAGGGGAGCGAGGAAGCATTGAAAAACTATAAGAAAAAAATAGAATATGTAAAAGACAAATAAAAGCAGCCAAACTAGAGACCGAGAGATTAATTGCCCAAGAGTAAAACTAACCCTAAAATGTTCTTCAATTATATAAATGGTAAAAAGTATAAACCTGAAGGTGTCGGCCCCTTACAGAGTAATGAGGGGGGAGTTGCAGAGAGCGATGAGGAGAAAGCAAAGCTACTAAATATTTTTTTCTCCACTGTATTCACTGAGGAAAAGAAACTGTCATATGAAATGCAGAATATAAAAGTAAATTCCCCATTAAAAGTGCCCTGTCTGACCCAGGAAGAAGTACAGCGGCATCTTAAAAAGATTAAAATAGACAAATTGCCAGGACCAGATGGCATACACCACCGTATCCTAAGAGAATTAACCCCTTCACGCCCAGCGCCGTACATGTACGGCGCTGGGGCGATGCGGGCACATGGCGCCCGCTCGCAAGTGCGGCAGGCGTCATGGCCGGCAAGTCTCTGCTGTTTCTAACAGCAGAGACTTGCCGCTACTTACCGCCATCGGCGGCGTCTTCCTCGGAGTTTAGATGCCGTGATCACACGTGATCACGACATCTAGTTGCGTCTCAACCCGGAAGCATTCGCTTCCGGGTGGTGTACAGACACCCCGTGTGGCCAAACTGTTACAGTTTTCAAAGTGCAATTCTTATTCTGGCCACTAGATGGCAGGCCGGGATAAGAAATGAGCAATTCTTGGATTTCTGAGTCTATAAAATCCATAATTGCTCATAAAGAAAAAAAAAAAAAGCCACAATATATAAGCCCATATTTGAGCTTTCAAATAGTAAAAAAAATGAAAAAAAAAATGTTAAAAAATATATAAAAAATAAAAAAGATATAAAAGTTCAAATCAACCCCCTTTCCGTATAATTAAAAAATAAATACCTAAATAACAATAAATATAGACATCATGGGTATCACCGTGACCGAAAACGCCCATACTTTTAAAATATTAAAAAAAATTCCAATACGGCGAATTGTGTGGCGGAAAAAAGCGTCCAAATGGCGATTTGCCGTTTTTTGTCGTTTTTTTTTCTAAAAAAAATTAAATAAAAAGTGATCAAAAAGTCATGCACACCCCAGAATGGAATCAATAAAACCTTCAGATCGTCCCGCAAAAAATGAGCCCCCATACAGCTCTGTACACATAAATACCAAAAAGTTATAGGGGTCAAGATTTGACAAGGAAAAAAAAAAAAAAGGGCAACTTTCTAATTATTTTATCACTATGAAAATGCAGGAAAAACTATACATATTAGGTATTGCCGGATTCGTACTGACCAGTAGAATGAAAGTAACGGATCAGTTTTAATGCACATCGAACGCTGTAAATAAGAAACCCGTAGAACTGTAGCGGAATAGCGTTTTCTTTGCAATTTCACCCGGTTTGGAATTTTTTCCCGCTTCCCACTACACCGTATGCAATATTAAAAGGTGGCGTTGGAAAGTACAACTTGTCCCGCAAAAAACAAGCCCTCATACAGCTATGTGAACAGAAAAATAAAAGAGTTATGGCTGTTTGAAGGCAGGGAGCGCAAAACGAAAATGCATAACCGAAGAAAACCTCCGGGCGCGAAAGGGTTAAGTAATGTCATCGCCAGACCCTTATTTCTGATATTTAAGGCCTCTATACTGACAGGGAGTGTTCCACAGGATTGGCGCATAGCAAATGTGGTGCCAATATTCAAAAACGGTCCAAAAACAGAGCCTGGGAACTATAGGCCGGTAAGTTTAACATCTGTCGTGGGTAAACTGTTTGAGGGTTTTCTAAGAGATGCTATCTTGGAGTACCTCAATGAAAATAAGCAAATAACTCCATATCAGCATGGCTTCATGAGGGATCAGTAAGTCAAACCAATTTAATCAGTTTCTATGAGGAGGTAAGTTCTAGACTTGACCGCGGCGAATCAATGGATGTCGTATATCTGGACTTCTCCAAAGCATTTGACACTGTTCCGCATAAAAGGTCAGTATATAAAATGAGAATGCTTGGCCTGGGAGAAAATGTCTGTATGTGGGTAAGTAACTGGCTCAGTGATAGAAAACAGAGGGTGGTTATTAACGGTACATACTCAGATTGGGTCACTGTCACTACTGGGGTACCACAGGGGTCAGTATTGGGCCCTATTCTCTTCAATAAATGTATTAATGATCTTGTAGAAGGCTTGCACAGTAAAATAGAATTTTTTGCAGATGACACAAACTGTGTAAAGTAATTAACACAGAAGAGGACAGTACACTGCTACAGATGGATCTGGATAGATTGGAGGCTTGGGCAGAGAAGTGGCAGATGAGGTTTAACACTGACAAATGTAAGGTTATGCATATGGGAAGGAATAATGCAAGTCACCAGTACATACTAAATGGTAAAACATTGGGTAACTCTGACATGGAAAAGGACCTAGGAATTTTAGTAAACAGCAAACTAAGCTGCAGAAACCAGTGTCAGACAGCTGCTGCCAAGGCCAAAAAGATAATGGGTTGCATCAAAAAGGGCATAGATGCCCGTTATGAGAACATAGTCCTGCCACTTTACAAATCACTAGTCAGACTACACATGGAGCACTGTGCACAGTTATGGGCTCCCGTGAACAAGGCAGACATAGCAGAGCTGGAGAGGGTTCAGAGGAGGGCAACTAAAATAATAACTGGAATGGGTGGACTACAGTACCCAGAAAGAGTATCAAAATTAGGGTTATTTACTTTAGAAAAAAGACGACTGAGGGGAGATCTAATAACCATGTATAAATATATCAGGGGGCAGTACAGAGATCTCTCCCATGAACTATTTATCCCCAGGACTGTGACTGTGACGAGGGGACATCCTCTGCGTCTGGAGGAAAGAAGGTTTGTACACAAACATAGAAGAGGATTCTTTACGGTAAGAGCAGTGAGACTATGGAACTCTCTGCCTGAGGAGATGGTGATGGTAAGTTCACTAAAAGAGTTCAAGAGGGGCCTGGATGTATTTCTGGAGGGTAATAATATTACAAGTTATAGCTACTAGAGATGGGTCGTTGATCCAAGGAGTTATTCTGATTGCCTGATTGGAGTCGGGAAGGAATTTTTTCCCCTAAAGTGAGGAAAATTGGCTTCTACCTCACAGGTGTTTTTTGCCTTCCTCTGGATCAACTTGTAGGATAACAGGCCAAACTGGATGGACAGATGTCTTTTTTTGGCCTTACAAACTATGTTACTATGTAAACAGTGTGACAGAAGAGTGCAAACACCAAAACAAAAGGAATTAACAAACAATGAATGCTATATACCTGGCAAGGGATCATTTACAAGCATTCAATTCACATATAACATATTGTATTGCCTCTCCTAATACCCATTACTGTAGTTCTGTATACTATACCTTCAGCTGTAGAACTAGGTCCATCCTATATTTACACAAAGGACTGATGTCATTTAAAATTAAGGCTGTTATGATGTCAATGCCATTGGAGTCATGTGTAACTATACAAGTCTGTAAAAGAAAAAAGTAGTTATGTTTAACACATTTCTTAATTTAGTCTATGCTGTTTAAGGGATTTTAAAGGGTACGTACACCTTTGGAGTCAATTTTTTTATGATTGCATTTAACTTATTTTTGGCTAAAAATCATATTTTCAATTGGTCTTTATTAAAATATTGAGCTGTTCAATCACAAAGGGTTAACTGTTTGTCTAGCTGGGTGACTGGTACTTTCACTTTCACTTTGTGCTAGTCATCTAATTACCCTTATCTGTAAAATACTGAGAGCTCATAAACGCTTATTTAAGCCACAGTCTTATCAGTAAGGTAAGGATTCAGCTTTAATGAGTGTTTATGATGAGACAGAGAAAAGATAAGCTGTCCATCTGCTCCTCAGATGACGGAATTGGGAAAAAATCCACAGGCAGCTAGTACAGCTTCTCAGCTCTGTACACAAAAAAGTTTCCATATTGTTAATACAGACAAATTGAAAAAGTGATTTTTAGGTCACAATAAGTACAATGCAATAAAAAAAAATGCCCCCAAAGGTGTACATAGCCTTTTAACAGCTTCCTGCACACAGGTTTATCGCTGCATTAACCCTTTCCCTGCCAATATGGCAATTCAGCAGCCAAGGACGTACCTTGCACATCCTAGCTACAGATAGCTGGATCTCAGACTGTGTAACAGCTAGAGATTTACACTTGGTCTTTTTTTTTTTTTTAATGACAATCAAGACTCTAGCTGTGACAAAGAGGTCAAAGAGGTGAAAGCTGCTTAAACTGGTCCTGCAGCTTTAATTCACAATCTGATTTGAAAGTGCTCTAAGAGCCTTAATACAGCTCTTGCTTTAAAGCTGAGATTGTCATGAATGTTACACAGCTGAGATATGCCAGCAAAAGGCAGCCCTCCCCTTCGGCTGGCTGACATTTCAGAAGGAGGGGGACAGTGGGGGAAGAGCTGACAGGCAAAGACATAGCTTATCTCTCCCTGTCTATAGAGTAAAATATACAGACTGCTTCTCTAGCGATACCTGTTACACGCATCAGTAATAGCTTAGAGAGAAATATCTAATATATTTAGATGGAAAAAAATATTCATCAGTCAGAAAAGACATTTTCACTCACTGACGGTCGCCATAAACAATGGTTTTAATTATTGTCTTTTTTTTTTTACGGTATTTAGACACTTTTCAGATAGGTGTAATACAAGGCTTTGCTTTGTGGCCCTGAACCTAGACCTACTGCGATTAATCAGACCCATTGGTATGGCGCTCCAAATCATTTTCTAATTAACTACAGGAGGTTCAGGTGTTTGGGCATTAATACAGGAATAATAAAGTACACATATTATACCCGTCTAAAAGTGTCCTTAGTTAATACATTATATTCATTTTAGGAATGTATTATTATTTAGGATTTTAAATATATAGATGGAAATTATATACTACACCAGGGATCTCAAACTCGTGGCCCTCCAGCTGTTGCAAAACTACAACTCCCAGCATGCCCCAATAGCTGTAGGCTCTCCTGGCATGATGGAAGTTGTAGTTTTACAACAGCTGTAGGGCCACGAGTTTGAGATCTCTGTACTACACAATTTCCAATACTTGCATGCAAAAGTTGCTTGGTGCATTCCTGATGTTTTGCATTTGTTTGTATAATATACATTTTTAACACATATGTGGATAACGACCATATTTTACATGGCCTATGGTACATATGAGATTTGCACACCTTAATATATTACATATATGTATTTATGTGTAAATCTGCCTGGATGTATTTTTTAGATGCAAATGTTTGTTTTTTTTATAATTCCTTTTTGTCACAAAGTTAGGGCTCATGCACATGACCGTATGTATTTTGCGGTATGCAAAAACAGATCCACAGAAAATACGGATGACATCCGTGTGCATTCCCTATTTTGAGGAACGCAACAGCTGGCCCCTAATAGAACAGTCCCATCTTTGTCTGTAATGAGGATTTTTTTTGCGGAACGGAAATACGGGCATATAGAAACGGAATGCACATGGAATAACTTCTGTTTTTTTTTTTTTTTTTTTCGGACCCATTGAAATTAATGGTTCCGCATGCGGTCCACAAAAAAAAATTAATAAATAAAGGAACGGACACGGAAAGTATACGTTCGTGTGCATCAGCCCTTACTTGAAGGTGGACACGGTTATCAACAGTTCGTCAAGGCAACTGCAATCAAGTTGTGCATTACTTTTAATTGATTAGTTTAGTGCTCTCATTAAGAGAAACAAAATAAGAGTACTGCAGGTTTGATACCTTTAATGGCTAACAAAAATAGAAGTAATGATGTTACATAGCGAGCTTTCAGGACATCACCAGTCCCTTCATCAGGCGTACTACAAGAATATATGAAGAAACAGCAATATTTATGACACATTATGATGAAGGGACTGGTGATGTCCCGAAAGCTCGCTATGTAACATCATTACTTCTATTTTTGTTAGCCATTAAAAGGCATCAAACCTGCAATACTCTTATTTTGTTTCTCTTAATGAGAGCACTAAACTAGTTTTCTATTGGCTAACACGGTACCAGACCTTTTCATTTTTTTAATTGATTGTAATCCCCGTATTTTACAGATTGATACTTTTTAAAAAAATGTTCATATTTTTTGATCTTTCAAGTTTTGATGATTTTATGAAGATATGTGAATGTAAATTTAAGCCAAAGTGGTATGGACCATGGTACCTTCTGCATGGGTCGCATTTTTACCTACTATTATCAACTTTTATGAGAATTTTCACTTTAACACAAAGTTGCATGGCATTTCGACAATGTATTGGGTCTCTACTTTCAGAAATTATATGGTTAGGAGGGGTTAGTATGATTTTTTTTATTTTATAATTTATGTTTTTGTACAAATAAAACTGAGAAAATTGGCCTGATAGGGAAAGTTAAATTATTATTTATTATTAAAGTGCCATTTATTCCATAGCATAACATGAACAAGACGAGTTTTAAACTGGTATAGAAAGAGAGAGGACCAAGTATATATCCGTATGAAGTAAGCTCCTAACACTGCATAGTAGTCCTATATTTGTATTGCATTGTTGCTGAGGTTTTTTTTTCACTGTAAGAGTATGTTTACATAGGCCACTCACGCTGATCATTTTTTACTGCAGTATTGTGGGTGGTAAATCCACAGCCTTTTACTGTAGCAGGACAGAGGATGAGATGTAAACAAATCTCATTCACACACCCCGTAATAAATCTGTGCAACTGGAATGCGGATTGGATTCTAAATTTCTATAAATAATTGGTTGGCACACCACTTGTACTAGATGGTGCTCAGTGATAGGGAAATCCCTGCTTATAGTGTATATAGATCACGGCACACATAAAGTTAGAAGATAGACAGGAAGCTCTTTATTAGTATCCACAATCGTCACATGTATAAGTAAGGCCAACGTTTCGGTCCCTCCCGGACCTTGATCATGGCCGTTGGTGGACAGTGGGAGCATTAGGAAGAGCGTCCTGTCTATCTACTAACTTTATGTGTGTCGTGATCTATATACACTATAAGCTGGATTTTAAATGTATCACATGTCGATATGTACTGCAGATTTGCATCATAGTGTTCACCCTTTAAAATGCAGAAGGTGAAGTCTGTGGCAATCCATAGCAATCCACACACAGTTTGCTGCAGATTTTATGAATGTTTTAATGCAGTTTATTGGTCTTATTTACAAATTTCTATTTTAAAGCATTTTTTCATTGTTTTCTCTAGGCAAAATCAATGATTTAATGAATAATAAAACATACATACCTGGTTCTCATGACACGGTCCTTGACAATATTCTGTGAGGGTCTCCAAAGTCTGGATTATAAGGGCCACATTTTTTTCATTGATGTATAGACCCAACAGACCCAGACCCCCTGTGGTGCTTCCACACATGATATCCAGGAACTGTAAAGTCTCACATACTAAGTTGTAATTGGTCTTATTGTTCTGATTCCGCAAGAAATTCTCATAGAAAAAAACAAATTGTTTAAAATTAAAAATAAGGTCTTCTGCAGATTATGCATATGACAAAAAATGTGCTAGCTTTTCATACAGCATGCAGGAAATGTTAACATTACTGAGGCATATACACTAGCTGACACTATTTTCTTCTGGACCAAAAATATTTATGACAATATTGCTTCAGGCTGTTTTCATACTAGATTTTAAAGCTGCATGTTTTGTTGGTTTAAAAAGCACCACAGCCACAAGCTAAATACTGGCCACTGGAAAATTATAAAATGTCCTACCAATACTGAATTTTATTTTATTTTTTTGTGTGTGTGTGTTTTTGTTTTTTGTTTTTGCTCCCATGGTGTTCGGCATGCTGTGGCAATGGATTTTTTTCAAAAACAATTTTCAAAAATATTTTTGTACAGGGGGAAAAAAAAGAAATAACCACTGAGCGACTAAAAATAAAATAAAAGCTTGTAAAGGCTTTTACAAAACAAAAAGAAAAT
The DNA here is from genome assembly GCA_900303285.1 of Rhinella marina. Taxonomy (NCBI): domain Eukaryota; kingdom Metazoa; phylum Chordata; class Amphibia; order Anura; family Bufonidae; genus Rhinella; species Rhinella marina. Next base: position 53,376 of record ONZH01013180.1, on the reverse strand, counting down.
GGCAAGAAAAGGGATAGTTCCACAGGATCCTTAGGCCCCTTTCACACGAGCGAGATTTCCGCGCCGATGCAATGTGTGATGCGAACGCATTGCACCCGCACTGAATCCTGACCAATTCATTTCAATGGGTCTTTTCACATGGGCGAATTTTTTCACGCATCAGTTCGCCGCTGCGTGAAAATCGCAGCATGTTCTATATTCTGAGTTTTTCACGCAGCCCTGCCCCCACAGTCCTATCCTTGTACGTAATGAAGACAATAATGGGACATGTTCTATTTTTTTTGCAAAATGGACATATGGAAACGGAATGCACACGGAGTAACTTCCGTTTTTTTTTTTTTTGCGGACCCACTGAAATGAATGGTTCCGCATACAGTCCGGAAAAAAAAACGGAACAGACAAGGAAAGAAAATATGTTCATGTGCATGAGCCCTTACACTGTGTGCCATCACCCTAAGGGTACTTGCACATTTGCAAATGCAGTGTAATACAGTACCAGCAAAGTTAATAAGACTTGACAAATCTCACGTACAATTTTTTATTCCATGCGGAAATTGACCTGTTGCATCAATTATTTGTGCAATTCCACACCTTCTGTACAATAGTTTTCCCCCATAGACTTCAATGATGTTATTAATATAAACAGAACATTGGCATGAAAATACGTAACAAAAACTGCACAAACAACACACCAAAAACGCAATAAATACAGTGGACTTATGTGTGTTTTTTGTGCAGTTTTAGTGTGTATTTCATGCGGCTTTTCTGTATACAAATATGCACTGTGTTCAGGTACCCTTGATGTGTCATACAAGTTCTGAGCTAGTTTTGTTCCTCATCAAATTGTGCCTGCAGGCTAACTTGCAAAGTTATAATAAAAGGAAAAAAAATAGTTTAGAAAAGACTAAAAATGGCACCCCTAAAAACAGGCATTTATTTTCACAATGCAAAAACAAAGGCAAAAAAAAAAACAAGTGTCACACCACCCGAAATTTATAATACAAATTCTGAGCATTTGTTCGTACAGGCACAAAGTGGTATAAAAAAGCCTTAATATGGTACCTGAATGTCAGTGAGTCATACAAAGATTTCATATGAACCCGATTAAAAAATAAAAACCTTGCTCTGCTCATTCACCAGGACGCTACAATGAAATCTCCTTGGATGGCACAGAAGATAGAATAGGATTATACGCCAATGACATGATACTTTTTTGTCATCCACAAGGAAAACCTTTGCATGTAATTAAATAATAAATTGGGGTAAATCAGCCTTCTTCCCACTTAAACCCCAGGGATGGCCTGACCCCATATGTGACCCCCCAGTGGTCAATAAGTTTATATACTTAGGTGCAATTATATACCAAGATAGCTCAAGGGATTTTGAATTGAGCATACTTCCTTTGCCCCAAAATATTAGGCATAATTTCAAATTGATACTACCAAAATGTTTATATGCCCTAGAACATGCCTCCGCACCTGTAACAACCTCTTTCGTTAAAGGCTATGTACATCTTTGGGGGCAATTTTTTTTATTATTGTATTATACTTATTTTGATCTAAAAATCTTTTTTTCAACTGGTCTTTATTAAGAATATGGAATCCTTTTTTGTGTACAGGGCTGACATACTCTACTACCGGCCTGTGGATTTTTGTCAATTCCGTCATCTGAGCAGCAGACGGACTTCTTAAAGCTCAATCCTTATCTTACTGATAAGAATGTGGCTTAAATAATTGTTTATGACCTCTTAGTAGTTTATGAATAAGGTTTATTAGATGACAGCACAAAGTGAAAGTACCAGTCACAGACTTAGAAAAACAGTTAACCCTTTGTGACTGAACAGCTCAATATTTTTAATAAAGGCCAATTGAAAATATGATTTTTAGCCAAAAATAAGTTAAATGCAATCTTTAAAAAAAATTTACTCCAAAAGGTGTACATAGTCTTTAAGTCCTTACACACTCTTCTTCCTCCCTTTATCTGGGGAGATCAAAACCTAAATTAACCACTTTGCAAAGGTCTAAGACACATGCCGGGATGGCACTTCCAGATTTCTACCTTTACAACTTGTAGGGAAAATTGTGCTACCTTAGGTCTTAGATTTTACTAGAACTGCCTAGTAATGTGGATTAAAATTTGGCACACTACCTACAAATCCTCAATGTGTGGCCTTGAGGCCTCTTTCACACGACAGTATTTTTTGTGGGCTCCGATCCGCATTTTTCACATGACCGGAAAACACAACGTTTGTGTGAAAGAGGCCTGATTGGAAGGGTGGTTTGTGAGTCCCAGGCACCTCTTACTAATCAACAAATTAGCCCTTCGGCTTTGGAATGCAGCTAAAACCATCTAGAGATAAGATACTGTATATATATATATATATATATACATACATATAAAAAAAATCCAAAATTTACAGAAAATTTGGGAACATTTTTTAAATTTTAATTTCTCTGCTTTTAAAACAGATAGTGATACGTCATAAAATAGTTGTTCATGTACATTTCCAAGATGTCTACTTTATGTTGGCATCATTTTGAAAATGTAATTTTATTTGTTAGGACTTTAGAAGTTTTAGAAGTTTAAAAGCAATTCTTTTTTTTTTTTTTTTTTTAGAAAACTTCCAAAACCCACTATTTTTAAAGAACCAGTTCAGTTAAAGAGGCTCTGTCACTACCTCCTAACCTATGTATTAAAATACATAGGTGGGTAGTGGCCTCACAATTAATTCAAATCATACCTGTAATTCCCTTGTAGATGCAGCGGTTGATGTGTAATTTGATGTTTAAAAAGTATGCAAATGAGCCTTCGGAGCACCGGAGGGCGGGCTTTTCCCTTCTGAGCACCGTATCTTCACTGCCCTCTCGGGTCCTAGGCACGCCCTCCAGTGTTTAGAAACTCCCCTATCCTTTATGATTGACAGCGCTTAGACCGTTCGCCGCATCTGAACGATGTCCCAGGCATGCGCAGTAGCTCTTGCAGTGCCGAACACTGCAAGCGCTTGGATTCAACTGTGCACGCGCAGTCACTTCGCCGAGCTCGCTCCTGGCTCCTCTCAACTGATAAGAAGCGCGCGCCCTCACTTACGGGTTTGGCGAAGTGACGGCGCGTGCGCAGTTGAATCCAAGCGCTTGCAGTGTTCGCTACTGCAAGTGCTACTGCGCATGCCTGGGACATCGGTCAGAGGCGGCGAACGGTCTAGCGCTGTCAATCATAAAGGATAGGGGAGTTTCTAAACACTGGAGGGCGTGCCTAGGACCCGGGAGGGCGGTGAAGATACAGTGATCAGAAGGGAAAAGCCCGCCCTCCGGTGCTCCAAAGGCTCATTTGCATACTTTTTAAACATCAAATTACACATTTTTAAAAAAAATATAAAAAATTCTAAGCCTTCTACCTCCCTAAAAAAATAAAATGACATTTACAAAACAATGCCAACATAAAGTAGACATATGGTGAATGTTTACTGATAACTAGTTTATGAGATAACACTATCAGTCTTAGAAGAATCAATTAAAATTTGAATCAATAAAAATTTAGAAAATAGCTATTTTTTCTAAATTTTCTGTAAATTTTGGATTCTTTTTATAAATAAAGGTAAAACATCTAATATAAAATATGACATGTGATGAGAAAACAGTCTCGCAATGAATTGGATAAGAAATAATTTCAAAGTTATTACCACTTAAAATGATACTTCAGATTAGCGAAATTTGGCAGTCAGGAAGATTAAAAATGCTTTGTCCTGAAGGGGTTAATAAATAAATAAACTGCACCATTCTCTATCAGTTGCCAACTATTCTGACATATTTTTGACTTGTGTTTTTTACTTAGTTGTAAAAAAAAGTCAGCAAAAAGATTATTCAGAGAGCAGAGAAAATGGCTACTGAGTGAGCCATGAGACAGCTCATCTGATGATTTTATTGTAAATGGGACTGAGCAGTGTGACCATGCAGATTGCAGAACAAAAACTACTGAACATTTAGCAAAATTCCTTTTAGAACATGCTAACAAAGAGAAAGGGAAGGTAGTATAAGGTGTACGTTCCACACTGTCTCAGAAAAACAAAATAAACTAACAGGAAGGTTAAAATGGACCAAAACAAAAAAGTCTTTATTGAAGTAGTAAAAGGTAAAATATAGGGGTATAAAACCCTACACCTATCAAAAAGCCACCAGGGTACAAAGTGTATGGACGGTGGTAGGACACCAATCCTAATAACACTGTGCTAGGGTGAATATGGGGCAGATGTGTGTAGGTGAAACCGATGCCACATGTGGTAAATGTCAGTCATTCCTAGCACAACCCCCCTAGTCTGCGATGAAAGGATGCAAACATAAGGCTGAGACACTACATCCAGTAGCTTTAGCATCTCAGATTTACACCTCGTTAGTAAATCTGACATCGCTGCAATACACCTAGACTGGATATGGCTATAGTTTACGCCAGTTTAGTACAGGGTACTCCCAGTGCCAAAGGGAAATTTGCACAGGTAGGGACCCTTCCAGTCAGCTAAAAAAAAACGGACCTAGGTGATAGCCATCACCTAGGTCCGGTTTTTCAGCTGTAATCAGTGTAATATCGCATAGCTCTCGCTTGCTCCTGATGATCTACGGGGTTCCATCCGTGGTGAAGCACATTGAGCTGTCCAATTGAGAGATTCTTTTAGTGCATTTATATAAATGGAGCACTTAATGTTGGCTGGCTTCTACATATGACATGTGACACTCGTAGTTGACTATCTGGCCACCTTTCTGTGAGCTTTACTTCTAGCTCATATAGGTTGAGGGGGCACTCATTAATAGCTGGTGAGCATATATGCAACACTATGCATATAGTCGACTCTACTACTCTACTCTACTACTCTAATGAAGTGAATTAGAGACTCATTATCAACTACAGGTCTACGCACAAACTCCCTCTTGACCTGTGTTGATAATTTCATCTAGAGTGCATACGTTTGGCTTATGCCTGCACTACGATGTTATAATTCAAGAGGTTCTATATAACCACATATATGTGGTTCTGAGTGTATCACATTAGTTCACAACCACCTGTACCCAATCTGCTACATTATCACTATGGTGAGGTTGGTTCATATCCATACACCACCCACATTATCAGAACCTCTTGTAGCCTGTTTTTCGAAGTTGATTGTGGTTCACATACCCCTAAGTTTTAATATATTTAATATCTTATAAAGATTATTTTTTTTTTTTTTTTTACGTTCCAGTCAGCCTTGTTTTTACTGAATCTTTTCCCACAAAACGATATATAAATCTGCTCAGCTTCTCCTGCTCTATAACATGGTGCTTTCAGGTTGCATTGCATTTTGTTGTGACAGGTCCTGTTTAATGAACAGTCAAATTCTATTCTGTAAACTATATCCCATATGCATATCAACTGTTTGTCATATTCAACTTTTTTGTACACTTGACTGTCAACTTTTTATAAGGACATGCAATGCACTCGGAAAGTCTTCAGACTGTTTCACATTTTGTTGTGTTGCAGCTTTGTGCTAAAATAAAACAAATCCCCCCTTAGACATCAATCTGCACTCAATATATTGAGAAAATTTTAGAAATTTTTGCAAATTTAGAAATTTTTGCAAATTTATTAAAAAGAAAAAAACAAAAATTCACATCGGCATAAGTATTCAGACCCTTTGCTATGACACTTGAACTGCCTGGAGTTTGCAAAAAAAAGCACCTAAAGGACTCTCAGACTGAGAAACAAGATTCTCTGGTCTGAGGAAACTGAGGTTTAACTTTTTAGCTTCAAATCAAGCATCATGTCTGGAGAAAACCAGACACTGCTCATCACCTGCTCAATACCATCCCTACATTAAAATATGGAAGTGGCAGCATCATGTTATTGGGATGTTTTTCAGTGGCTGGGACAGGGAGACTGGTCAGGGTTGAGGGAAAGCTGAATGTAGCAAAGTACATAGATACCCTTAATAAAAACCTGATTCAGAGTGCTCTGGGCCGAATGAGAAAACACAGGGAGGGACAACTCTGTGTATGTACATACTTGAGTGGCCCAGCAAGAGCCCTCACTTAAACCCAACGCTTAAAAATCATTGTTTGCTGGCAGCAGATTGTGCTGTCTAATTACAATCTGCCGCTAGACAGCATGGGGACGAGTGATGGCATAGTGATCACTCCTCCCCATGCTGCGGAGGAGATTGCTGCATGTAATAGCAGCGGTCTTCTCCACTAGCTAGCAGATGATTGCCAGGAGGGAGCGCTTCCCTCTCGACAATCGCTTGCTCAATCGGCTTGTGTAATATAGGCTTTAGCATCTGGTGAAAGTCACTTTAAACGGTGCCAATCAACTTGTGTATCCAAGTACATGAAATTCAATTGCAAAAAGCCATGTAAAAAGTGTATTGTAATATCTCTGGTAAAAATATATAAATATATATGGAACACAATATAAGTACCGTGGTGGTCTGAAAACAAAAAAGTGACCTGCATCATCCTAAAGCAGAAAGGGCAAGGCAATGAACACTTTAAAATTGGTGGCCTAGTCTAAGAGGACAACAGCAGTACATATGCTGACACTGGTGTCACACAGACTGGAGGGTTTCACCTCACCTATCATGCATGAAATTTTTCAAAACCGCATGCTATTGATTTTCACCCTCCTCTCTCCATTTTTCCTTCTTCAATGATGATCTATAGACTCAACATTTGACTGCTGTAACCAACCTAAGTGGTGTTGGCATGACACTGCTTTGCCAGTGATTTTTGTCAGAAGGCACATGTTGTGTCTACAGGTAATCACTGGAGCCAGAAAAACAGAGACTGGCAAGATATCAGGAAAACATCAGCACTGGAGCAACAGCATAGTACTCCTTCTGGTATACACATCTTATGTGTAATATCCCATTGGGTCATAAAAGAGATATACCTACACCTTTAGACATCTGAGAGGAAAATATGCAAGTTAGAATTTATTAAAGTGGTTCTCCTGGCATTTTGTCTAATTGATGTATGGTGCTAACCTGTGGAGGTAATCTCTTTTACAGTAGTACTTCCCTCCACACTCTGCACTGTCAGTTCATTAGAGTCAATGCAGCTCAACAAGAAAAGAAGTGGGCACAATTGCTTGGCACCCAAGCCGAATAGCTGCAGCGCATGCCAGTGCAGTGAACACATATGCATCGGAGGGTAAGTACTATGTAAAAGAGCTTCCCTCCACTGATTAGCACAAAACAATAATTAGACAAAATACCCAGAAAACCCCTAAAAGCCCTAAAGAAAAATATTCCTACAAGTTGCTTATGGTTTCAAATTGATATTTTGACATTTGTTGACCAGGAACTGGTGTTACTGCTTACCTGTAGGTCTGGATTGTGGTTTTCACACAAGAGCTGAAGAAATCTCAAAATGGGTTCCATAATTAGTACAATAGGACCAACTTCATTACCTTCACCAAGCTCTACCCCTTCATGTCCTTTGCGATGTTGGGGTCCTCCTGTTAGGACCCTTGAAGAAGTAGGCACCACAATCCCTTAAGAGAAAAAAGTTATCAGCAACAAATTGTTAACATTATAAGTTTTAACAACTATTCATCTTATCTGTCTTCAGAATAGCATTATCTTACTAAAATTTATATGTGAAAATCTAAAAGCATACCTATTGTTTACATTTTTTCGATAAATTATTAGTGTATGCAAAGATCAACTGTAATGTAGCTTTTTAAAGAAAACAACTTTTTAATCGACTTTTTCTCCCTACAGCTGGCTACTGCACTGCCTGTAAAGACACCGGATTTTTCAGCTGATTATACAAACGTTCATTAGTGTTCATCTTGCAGGGTAATACTGACGCTGATTGCCCGATGAATGAGCAAACATTTGTTCATCGGGCATAACGATCATTCCTCCTCATCCTGCGGAGGAGATCGCTGTATGTATGAATATAGCAGCGGTCTCCTTCACTAGCTAGCAGGCGACTGCCGGAAGGGAACACTTCCCTCCCGACAATCGCTTGCTCAATAGGCCTTTGTAATATCAACTTTACAGTTTAGAAACTCACTGAAAAAAAACAACTGCTACAAGACTTGAAAGTACTACTCCCTGAGGGATCAGATTACACACAGAAAAAAATACTATGGGTCACATTTAATAATGTGTCTAAGAATCTGTGTAAAAGGTGCCACAAAATGAAGCATCAAGGGTTTCTACACTTTTCTGACATACTCGACAAGGGGTGGGGCATAGCAGAAGAGGAGCAGCTTTGTGTGAAAGGGAGGGAAATGAAATGTGCCATTTTGCACCAAACATTGTTGAATTTACTTGTGCTTCGTTGTAACTAATCAATTTTCCCTGAAATGGCAGTAAAATAAAAAATAAAAAAATTCATACCTCATCCATTTAAGAGTGAAGAGGCCGCCACAGCCATCTTGCTTGAAGATCCTGTGCGAAATCTCATCACGCACCGCATGAGATTTCTCACTGGATCTTCAAGTAAGGCTACTTGCACACTTGCGTTTGCAGGATCCGTTTGTGAGATCCATCCAGGCTCTCATAAACAGATCCATCATGATAATACAACCGTCTGCATCCGTTCTGAACGGATCCGTTTGTATTATCTTTTACATAGCAAAGACGGATCCATCTTGAACTCCATTGAAAGTCAATAGAGGACGGATGCGTTTTCTATTGTGTTAGACAAAACGGATCCGTCCCCATTGACTTACATTGTGAGTCATGACGGATCTGTTTGCATCCGTTTCTACATGCGGACTCCAAAACACAGCGTTTTAGTGTCCGCCTCCAAAACGTAATGGCAAAATTGCATGCTTTCAAGGCTACTCAGGTCCATCAGACATGGTATAACACAGTATCTGAAGATTCACAAAATGGTTTTGTGTATAAGTGAATCTTCAGATATTGTGTTATAACATGCCTGAGGAAGAGACCTGTGTAGTCTCGAAAGCTTGTACTTTTTTTCTTTTCATTAAGCTATTAAAATGTATATTAAAATATATAATCTAAATGTATTAATATGTTACCTTTTGTGGAAAGATTTCCACCCGCCTCATGGGTTTCATTTGACCCCAGATCATTCATGTTCACAGACATTGTGGATTTTATTTCCTGCTGAGCACTTTTAATTCTTTCAAACAGGACCTTGAAAAACTTTTCTGACTTGATGTCACCCTTCATTAAATTGTAAAATGAATTCTGGGAACAAACAGATATTTAAATCTAATTAATTTTTTTTTTAGTTTACAGACAAACATTGTGTCTTTGTGTATAAGGTACAGTATTTTGCTTTGCATTTTAACACTGATTTTCTGTATTCTTACTTAAATATGATATTTTTAAATAGAGAAAAATTTATTTGCATATATCTGTTTCTCAACTGCGTCAGATACATTGAAAGACTTGTCAGATCAGGTCCAAAGTGTCCCTTATATGGCTGCCTTTAGACCATATTTTGATGTATATAAGGCATGTTGCAGGCTTTATCCCAACTTTGCATCTGTGTTCAATCAGCATTTTTTGCGGATTGCATATGAACCCATTCATTTATATGGGTTTGCAAAAAGATCAAACCACACACGGATGTCATCCGTGTATCCGTTCTGCAAAAAATAAGTACATGTCCTGTTCTTGGCAGGTGAGTGAAGTCAATCGGTCCCCAAAAACAGATGCAACAAGGACATCACCTGCGTTTTGCAGACTGCAAATGGGAGGAGGAATTAAGTATCACTCTTGCTTCTATGGATACTGTGAAAATTTACATCTTTACGCATGTCATGTCTATGGCAGTCCAAGTCAAGGAAAAGGGATATAAGATTGTCTCTAGCTGGTATAATTATCCTGTCCGCATTCACCTCATGCTTTCCACTACCATGGACCTCTCTTGGCTATGTGGGGTGAACAGGGGTACCATGGTCCATACTCGGTGGTAACCCCTCATATTAGCCAGTGGCTCTCGGAGTTACATAGCATCATGAGAATGGAGGAACTGGTAGCAGATGCGCATGACTGCTCATCTGCAGACAGTGGAACTCGTTTGTAGAGACTCCATATTTTAAGAGATTGACTTAAGGTCCAAGCCCACCGGGCACCGTTTTTGAAAGACATCACGGGTGGCAATTGTGGGGACTCTACTATTAGGAGCTGATGACATCAACTTCCTTCCTTATTCCCCTCTTGCCCTCAGACTACCCTCCTGTGAATACAATAAAATATCTGTATTTTAGTGAACTTAATTATATGCCAGCTTAAGCACGTAGCAGAGACTTGACCTTTTCCTTTGATATATATATATATATATATATATATATATATATATATATATATAAACACATGACCCATTCTCTATACCATGTTCATTGTACAAGAATAGATGACTTGAAGCTATGTAATGTATATTTATTTATATTTAAGACTCTGTTGTTATTTCCAGAATGTAAGGGGCAGAGCTTTCTGCTAGCCCAGGCTACTTCACTATAAATAAAGCATTGTGGCATCCCCTTTTCAGGAGACTCTGTTGAACACCATTCATGTGTTTCATGTGTGTCTTCTCCTGGCTGGGGTAATTATCCCGACCAGTAATTCTCCTTAATGACCCATCATGGGGAGAAACTCTTATCTAAATTTGGCACCCACAGGCAATGAGGATGCTTTAGACTGAGAGCCAGCAAAATTATTGCAGTAACATTCCTGGGGGCAATGTCCGGGATCTCAGCAGCATCAAAGCCGACAATCAATTGAGGACTGCGGCTAATAGGACAAAAGGGAATTGCACATTTCACCGGTGAGTAAGACCTTTGATTCTTACTGTGCCTTCCCCCTTGTATTAGTTGCTGTCCAGGTATTGTTATCTTGTTGATTCTGTGGGATTTAAGAACTCCATTGTCTGTGGGTTTGTATGTATGTCTAACAGTTAGATAGCTGAACATGTGACTGCGTGACTGCTGTGTGATTAAGTTAAGGGAGAGCTTGAGTAACGATCTCAAGTTTCACACCCCTGAAAGGAATCCTTACTCATATCCAAACGGCAGTGATCGAGGACTGGGTCAAGGTTTCTTTTTAAGTGTGTCTGGAGATTGGGACGCAAGTTGATCCTTACAGAAGTGACAGTGTGTTGAGAGCAAGTGACGGGTTCCTGCCCGCGAGTCGGGTTAGTTCCTTTGTGGTTTTGGACTGTGACCCATGGTGAGGGCACACCCAGCTGGAGGAAAGATAGGATTTGTGTGAAAAAGGATTTCTGAACGGATATAGGTTATAAGGTATAGACACTGTTTACATTACTAGAAAAAAACTTGTGGTTGATATGTTGGTTATGGATTTGTATGGGTGTTTCGTATACCAGGGGCCTGTGGTGGTTAAGGATATCATATTGTCAGTAGGGCTGCTTATTTTGACTGTTTTGTGCTGGAGGCTAGTTGTGGGGCTGTTGATGTGGCTACTTCTGCTGTTCCTGGCAATTTGCGCAGTTGTGGTACACAAGAGCAGAGGAGAGGAGGACGCCTGAGCAGTTAATTCCATTAGGTGAACAGAAAGAAAGGCCACTTTCTGGATTAGTCCTAATGATGGGAGCGACAGGGTCGAAAAGTGCCGGGCCAGCCCAGGTTGTCCAAAATGGTGGACAGGTGGTCACAGCAGCCGAAATAGTTAGGAGACAATGTGGAGAAGAGGCAGATAAAGACCTATTGAAAATAACTAAAAGGGCTCAAATGCCTCCAGATGGATGCTTGAGCTTAAAAGTTTGAAAAGATTTCCTGAAAGATGAAGGCCCCTGGATTAGAAAGCATTGTGTGGATTAATATATGTGAGGAAATGAAGAAGCGAGGCTATATTGAGGGTGTCAGGTGAATTTCTATGATTTGCAAGAGGATAAGAAGAATACAGCTGCCACGGCTATTGAGCGACAGGTGGTAGGCACAATTACAGCTCCTCAGCTTGGAGAAGTCTCTCCCACTACACCCCCTCCTTTGTCTTTAACACCTTTAACCTTAACTGAAACTAACACTTCTTCAATTCCTTCTGTTCCCAAGTCTAACCTATTTCCTGAAATTCCAATGAGTGAGCGAGTATGTTAACCCTTGACAGTTTTAACCCCTCTGAAGCTACTGGTTCCTCTGTGCCGCTTCCACCCCCTTATACAGATACATCTCATACTACGGCACATGTAAGGCTGGGAAGAATCAGAATTTGTTATCAGATTAAATATTTGAGGACCAGCATTGTGTACAGTGCAGACTTAGAATAACAGTACAACAAATATGTACTATGTCAGGAGGCACATTGATTGTAGAGTGGATACTGGGGCAAGCCGTTCCATATTGTCATCAGGGATAGTTCCATATGATTTTATGACCTCTAATAAGATGCTGGTACAACAATTACTTTACAAACTGTACCATTACCAAGTTAAACTTTGTGACACACAGGAGATAGTGACACAATTTTTGGTTTCAGAAACCTGTCCTGTAAATCTGTTAGGAGCTGATGTCCTCTCAGCCTTACAGGCTGTTGTCCAGTATGACTCAGATGGACAGATGACAGTCACTAGTCCACTAAGTGATGATGTCATGAATGTAATGTGTGCAGTTCTGTATAGTAATTTACACCACAGTTTGGAATCTGTCAATGATGAATTATTAGCAATGGTGCCTTCATCCTTTTGGGCAGCAAACAAGACAGATATTGGTCGTATGCCAGTAACCCCAGTCAAAGTAAAAGTACTTCCAGAGAGTGCTAAACGGAAATTGAAGACAATATTAGAAGGTATTGTATAAGTGTGCTTCTCCTTAAAATACACCCCTGTTCCCAGTTAAGAAAAAGAAGGTTGAGGGTCAACCTGTAACTTATAGGATAGTTCATGACTTTAGGGCCATAAACGACATCAGAGAAGCAGACACTCCAGCTGTCCCAAACCCCCACACATTGCTCTCACAAATACCTCCTACTGCGGTCTGGTTTACTGTGATTGATTTGGCAAAATGCATTTTCTCTGTACCACTGGATGAAGAGAGTCAGCTGCTTTTTGCCTTCACTCATGAGCAGCTTTGCTGGATCTGTCTCCCGCAGGTGGGAAAAACTCACCAAATCAGTACAATCAGGCATTACATCAAGTCCTTCAAGGATGGGCATGCTCAGGGTGTTCTTAAACAGCTACTTGATGGAAAACATTGTCCAGTGGCATACTATTCTGGTAAGCTTGACCCTGTCATTAGGGGTTCCCCTTCATGTATCAAGGCTATAGCAGCTACCATGTTGAAGAATAAGGCTACTGATAAAGTCCTTGAATACCCCTTGGTACTTATGGTGCCACATGCGGTCAGTGAGATACTTAATTAGACTCACGCCAAACACGTCTGCCTCTCGACTCACTAAGTATGAAACCAGCCTTCTTACCCCTTCCAATCTCACCATCAAACGTTGTACTGTGTTGAACCCTGCTACATTGCTTCCACAGGGTCCAAGGAGGGAGGAAGAAGAAAGGCAGTTAAATGAGCAATGGCAGACATTTGAGGAAGAGTGGGACAAAGTACAGACAGGGGTAGACAATAAGTGTCCCTATGAGTGGGAGGACAAATTCCCAAAACATCTGATCCCACAGTGTCCAGGGGAACAGCATGATTGTGCTGAACTAATAAAAATAGAGATGCAGACACTAGACAATGTAACAGAAGACCCCTTGACTAACCCAGATTTTGAGTTTTTTTGTAGGTGCTTTCAGGTACCACCATGAGGAGATCTACAAGACCGGATACGCCATTGCCACCCTGACAGAGGTAATAAAGAAACAGCCACTCCCACTCTCTATGTCAGCACAAGAGGCAGAGCTGAAGACACTCGCTGAGGCGTGTAAGCTGGCAAAAGGTAAAACTGTAAATATTTATACAGACTCTAGGCATGCCTTTGGTATTGCATATGATTATGGCCCTATCTGGAAAAGCAGGGATTTTGTTGGGTCCACGGGAAAACCCATTAAGAATGCTGAAAGTATGATAGAATTGTTTGAGGCACTGACACTTATCTCAGGTGGGTATTATAAAGGTGCTGGCACACACAAGAGAAAAAACTCCTGAAGAAATAGATTGGCTGATGAGGTTGCGAAGGCTGCTGCCCTGCTCCCCCTCTCACCAGAAAAGGTTTCTATTATGACTTTTTGGGGTACAGGCCCTGTAGATTTAGCCCTGTTACAAAAATTGCAGGAGCAGGCCCCACAAGCTGAAAAGAAGCAATGGGAAGCCTTGGGTGCAGCTCAGAAAGATGGCATTTGGCAAACAGGAGTAAAATGGTGCCTGCCTAGGACCTTGTTTCCCATGATGGCACAGTTAGTACATGGAGGGTCACGTGTCTCAAGAAGGAATGTGTGAGAAAGTGTCTAAGTGGTGGGTGGCCCCGGGATTCAGCAGTGCTGCTGCCAGATTTGTGCAAGGTTGCATGATATGTGCCTGCCATAATCCTGGCAAGACTGTGCGTGTTGCAAAAAGACATATGGTTAGGGCAGCTTACCCATTTCAGCGACTGCAAATTGATTACATTCAACTGCCAAGAGTTGGTACGTATACAGATGTTTTAGTCTGTGTGGATCTCTTTTCAGGATGGCCAGACAGGAAAATCATGGGTAGAGTGCCTCTTTTTAGCCTTATATTCAGTGCGAACAACTCCTCGAGGAAAGGAGGGATTGAGTCCATATGAGATTTTATTTGAGCCCGCACCAAAAAACAGGCACAATCATAACACTCGGATTTAACTGCGTATGTCGGGGCACTTCAGAAACATCTTACCAGCTTACATAAACGTATATATGATTCTATTCCACATCCTTCCTGAGTGGAAGGAGGGCTTTCGCTGCAGCCAGGAGAGTGTGTATGTGTAAAGACACGTCAGGAAGGCATTGGATCCCAGATTTGATGGTCCATACCAAGTCCAGTTAACCACCCCCACCTCAGTCAAACTGGAAGTTAAGTCCTTGTGGATACACGATTGTCAAAAAAGGTTTTGAACCAGGAGGACCAATCAAGAAAAGCCTCCTGGTCTGGTGTACAATGTTTATATATGTGTTTGCCCTAAATCATGTCCTAAGGGAAGAAAGGGACAATAAGTTTGTTGGACATCATTTGGCCATTGCAAAAGTAACCAATTTAAGTGATTGCTACGCAAAGATGTCCATATTGTATGTGGACATAATGCATACAAGTGGATACCTTTGGGAGCAGTGTGATCATGTACTCTGGCTAGGCTGACTCCTGCAACTTGGGTATGGGAGAATAAAGATTTCCCATATACTAATATCTCCCAGCACATGCTATATAAGCGAGAAAGTAAAGTAAAGGAACTTATACATGTTCCATGGCATATAAAATTCGGCTTATCCTTGACCCTTATGGGTTTGCCAGTGAAAAATGCTCATAATATAGAAAAACTGGCAGAATTATTACATAGTATATTTTTGATGCCTTAAATGTAACATCAACACTAACAGGGCATTTGGTATTAGTAGTTAACCAGCATACCCAAGTGTTGGATTATTTAACAGCCTAGCAAGGTGGTATGTGCCAGGTGGTGGGTCCTGCCTGTTGTCATTACATATAGATCCCTCAGGTGCTTTGCAGGTCAAACATGATGTTGAACAAGCTAAAAGGTTAAAAGAAGAATTTAGAAAAACAAATTCAAAGGAGGACTGGAATTTCCAATGGCCAAGTTGGATCAATTGGCTAAACCCAGGCAGTTGGTTCAAAAGCCTAGGGGGATGGATCTCAGAAATCATGCATATTGTATTGCAAGTGGTGTTGTGTTTCATTGTTCTATATGCGGGAACTAAGATCTCATCTTATTTGTCTAGAAGGATCTGTAAAACAAAGGTTCAAAAGGAGGAGCCAATATATGTCCGTGTGGTCCAAATGAAATACAATCATTTCTGGCCACAGCTTTCAGGGCCAATGCGTTGATCGAGGGAGTTAGATTGGGAAACACAGACTCTAAAATTGCTATTTATGCTGACAACCTTCTCATATTCTGCTCTAACCCATTAATTGGTTTCCCTAATATCTTGAAGGAATTCGCGACATTCGGAGACCTCAGTAATTTCAAGGTGAATCTCCACAAGTCCGAGATACTCAACATCTCCCTGCCAGCAGACACTGTCTCTCACCTGAAGTCCTCCTTCCAAATAGTGCCTTATTTGGGCACTACTATTCCCTCGAGACTGGCTGATCTATACTCTGCCAATTCCCCCCCCCTTATTGCAAATATAAAGAGGGACCTTCAGAGCTGGTAGTCTCTACCCATGTCATGGTTTGGGAGGATTAATACATTAAAGATGAATATCCTGCCAAGGATCCTATATCTTTTTAGGACCCTACCTGTCCCGTTGCCTATGAAGTTCTTCAAGTCACTCCGCTCACTGGATTGGTTTCACTGTGGGTCATCTAAAAGATGGACTCAGATGGAAAGTTGGGAACTGGGTCGACCCACACGGGATCTTTTATGGCTTACGAAAGATAATAGGCCCTCCTCCTTACCCCTCTTTACAAGAGAGATTTTGCAGGTTTGGGATAGGTGCATGACACCCCTGGGTATTACCACTCGCTTAGGACCCATAACTCCCATATTTGATAATCCAGCATTTCCTATTGGAATGGGAAAAGGATCCCTGCTCGGTTTACGTAGAGAGGATAACCCTTGTATGCTTCACCTTTTCCAGAAATCATCTATTCGCCCCCTCAGTTCATTCCCTGAGGGAAACAGCAGTGGGGCGTGGCTTCTATATGCCAGCCTTACGCATTCCCTAAATTCTCTAGGCCCTCCCTCGACTTTTACTAGAGATCTCACCCCCTTTTACTAGAGATCTCACCCCATCTATATGTCTCCAGTCTTCCCGTCCTTCCCATCAGCTGTCTCTGGTCTACGGGTTGCTCCAGGGAAATGGGGGTACTCCTTCTCTGCCGGCATGGGAGAGGGAATTGGGTCAATCTTTCTCCTATGAACAATGGGAAAAGGCTTTCTTCCTATCGCACAAGTCGTCCATCAGTTGTGCACTCCAGGAAAAGAATTTTAAGATTATATCAAGGTGGTATAGAACCCCAGCGATCCTCCACTCTTTCTATCCCTCTTGCTCAGACTTATGCTGGTAGTGAGATAGGTCACATGTCTTATATATGGTGGTTCTGTAGCGGAGTGACTCCCTTCTGGAAAGCACTGAATGACTTATATAACCAGGTCAGCAGATGCAACTCCTCATGTTCAGTTGAGGGGGCTGTATTGTCCATTCTTCCAGGTTCCATTTCTATTCTCAAAAAGGGCCTTCTTAGATTCTTTCTTCAAGCTGCTCGCCTGGTTATACCCAGATATTGGAAGTCTTCCGTTACTCCCTCAATAAGGGATTGACTTGACACATTAGAAACAATCCGTAGGATGGAGGAACTTTGTGCAGAAGATGAGGGCACAGATGCCCGTTACCTTAAGACCTGGTCACCCTGGCTCTTGTTCAAGGCTACGCCGGCTTTTCATACTTGGCTGGACCAAGCGGAATCCCAAACTTAACCCTAATGCTATATCTTTGCAGATAATTTCCTAGGTGCATATGGCAGGTTCTCATCCCACCCTACCCTTCTTCCCTTCATCATCCCTTTGTGTTGTCTTCCCCTTATACATGGAAATACTTTTTATATGTCAGTGGCTGCTGCTAATGTGAAAGAGGCCTAATTCTCCTTAACAACCCATCAGGGGGAGAAACTCTTATCTAAATTTGGCACCCACAGACAATGAGGACGCTCTAGACTGACAGCCAGCCAGCAAAATTATTGCAGTAACACTCCTCATCCTCCTTTTTTAATTATTTCTTTCCTTTATTACATATGTTGATAACTTCAGCAAGATATGGGTTAAATCCAGAATTTGTAGCGAGGTTCTATATTCACGTTATCCAAAGATGCATGAATATCATATTTGCTATATGCAGGTATATCACATCTGACACTGTTCATTTGCATTGTATTGGCTCCCTTAGATTGTATGGCATTATGCTGTTAATATACTCATGTTGTGGAATGTTATGTAATCTTGTTTCTATACTAATAAAAAGAGAGTATACATAATGGTATGACATATCTCAGTGATATATTACAACATTATTAGATTACAAGGTCCCTTTACCTATGTCTTAAATGTAGAGAGTTTGACTGTTTTGCAATACCTGTATTTCTGTGTTACCACCGTCCAATAATCTAATGGCCAATAAAATGCTTTCTTGAAAGATCTTATCATTTTTGGAACTCATTATAAGGTCAGCTACAAGTTTTGTTGCTCCTTCTCGGTCCAGCTTACATTGAATTGGTGCAATTAAAGACCAGTCCTGGTCCTGACCTGTTAAGAAAATTATAAGTATAAATATAATTTAACAATACAGCAAATAAAGTAAAAAGAGGAAAATTCTGACTGTCAGGGGAAAAAGGAAATTAAAAAATATAATATGAAAAATATATTGTTACTGTAATACTAACAGAAAACTATAGACAATGGTCATAAAATTTTAAATAAGTGCCAAGAAAAATGCTGATTTATCAGGAAGGTGGAAGGAAGTGTTTATTACCAGTGACAAAGGTGTCAGTTGTTTCGCCTTTAGCACTTGACTTCTTGTTTTGCAGGTAATTATTTAGAAGGGTTTTCCTTAGTAAATTTCCCTATGGGGACAGAAGGGAAAATCTAGTCAGAAAGAGAAGGATGAAAACATAAATTAAAAGATTCATTTATAAAGAGATTAAGAACCTGCATGATAACAATGAAGATGCAGAGCTGGAGGAGAAGCTACTTATCTGTATTCTGATAACAAACAAAATAGTGTACATATTGACGCTGAACACCCTACGATTAAAGAAATGCAATAAGCACGTCAAGCATGCTTAGATTTCTCCATTCACTGCTATGGGTCTTCTGGCTATCTTCGGTAGACCTATAACACTGAATGGAGAAGATTCCATGCTTGGGTAGTACGTATGCTTTTTCATTCATGGTTGGGTCCCATTCTTGAGAAAGGAGTGAGTTCCAAAGCTGGTCCCAAAGCTGCACCTATGCTAGCTATATGCCATAAATGTCCAGATGGGATACCCCTTTAAGGCTGTGTTCACATCCGCGTTGGAGGCTTCATCACAGATGGGCATCGTGGTGGCTCATTGGTTAGCACTAGTTTCTTGCAGCACTGGGGTCCTGTATTTCAATCCTGACTGCGGACAACATCTGAATGTAGTTTGTATGTTCTCCCCATGTTTGCATTTGTTTCCTTCAGTTCCCTCCCACACTCCAAAGAAATACTAATAGGGAACCTAGATTGTGAGCTCCAATGAAGACAGTAAGCACTGCAGAATATGTCAGTGCTATCTAAGTGGGTAAAATAAATACATAAGATGCAGTAAAATGGCAAACTAAACAGCATGCTGCACAATTTTGCTGGTGTCTGTGATGTGTCTAGTCTGGCACTTCCACAATTTTCATTGTTCTGATCCTATGATAGAGAAGCACAGCTGAAATCTATGGCACAGATGTGAATGGAGCCTAATGATGGATTTACAAAATAACTGACAAAAAGAGGTCCCTAGAGGGTGAAGCCCATGTAGATTTTGAATACAAACTGAATGAGAGGGTTGATAACCCAAAAAATAGCCCCTGTACAGTGTCACTCTCATTAAGATAAACATAACTTTTACTGTTTATGCTAAAAGATAATACCAGTGTGATCCATTAAAACTATCGGAGTACCGCTATCACTCTATTATGTTATGGTGTACAGATCACGTCTATCATCTGTTAGGATATTGGAGTGAGGTGCTGGCTCAAAGTGCACATGAAATTCTGGTGGGGGGTTGATCCACCAGTATTTTAGGGTGAATCTATAGGTATCTAGATTCTTCCGAAGTGGCGGAGTACTCAATTTTGTGAATACTTTAATGAGCTTTAATGAGCTGTCAAACACTCTCCCACTCCTGAGAAGGTACATTCAGATCATACACACTCCTATCAGAGACCTCTTCCACTGCTGGGGTCTTCCCTGGGGAGTGTGCCTTCTCCCCCTTCTCTCACACTTAGGCGTGTAAGAAAAGAGCAAGAGGAGACCCCAGCAGTAGAAGAGGTCTCTTGCCACACCTATGTACTGATAGGAGTGTGTATGTGTGATCTGAACGCACCTTCTCCCCCTCTCTCCTTCTCCTGTTTAGGAGTGTAAGAAAGGAGTAAGGGGAGATCTCAGGAGTGGAACAGATCACTCTCCACACCTATGTATGACTTAAAGAGAGTACTCCTCTGCCACTTCGAAATAATCTAATAGGTAGCCTGTAGCCAGACCACACAGAGACCACTAGACCTGTGATGTATTGGGTAATCTAGATATCTATAGATTCAACCTAAAATGCTGGTGGATCAACCCACCCACCATAATATTATGTACACTTTAAGCCAACACCTCACCCCAGTATCCTATGAGATGATAGAATGACAGTGGTACCCTGATAGATTTAATGGATCACAATTGTATTTTCTTTTAGCATAAATAGTAAAAGTGATGTTTTATCTCAATATAGTACAGGGACTATTTTTTGGCTTATCAACCCTGGCATTCAGTAATGGTTGATTTAGACAAACCAATAACCGTCTAGATTATCGAGGAAGACCATTCCTGTGAACGTAGGTTGCAAAATGTGCCACGGATTACCTGATGAACGTGCAAAACACTTGTTCATTGGGTGATCCTATCGTTCATGCAGGCACACCAATCATCATTTCTGGAGAGCCAATTGTACGTTCTAAACAGCGATCTGTTGCCCAGAAACAATGATTCTGTATGGGAACGAAGGATCGCTATAGCAATGAGGACAATCATACTATGAAGGAGATTACATATTTACATAGTTGTTAAGGTTGGAAAAAGACAAAAGTCCATCAAGTCCAACCTGTAATCCTGCTATATCGATCGCTGGATCAATGCCCATCTTTTAAAAAGGGGTTGGGCCAAAGGGAAAGGGTGAGTAGAACAAGATTTCTATACATTGTCATAAGCCTCAATTTTATTTTGAATTAAAAAGTCATCTAAACCCTTTTTGAAGCCATCTACTGTATTTGCTGGGACCAGCTCCTGCGGGAGGCTATTCCAGACCCTTGCAGGTTGTCTAGCACACAGACCAAGCTGATGTAAACGGTTTTGAGTGGTCTGACTTGACACCTGGGTGTCTCTCACCTCCCTTAAATGTGCCTGGAGTTGTGTGGCATTCATCAACTAGTTCCTCAGGGCATTGTTCACAATGAGGTGGTCATCAGTTTAGGATGTGGCCAAAGGACTACAACTTCTATGCCTTTCTGTGACTCTTCCAGTCTCTCTCTATCTCTGTTGAACCTGCTGATGACACTCAGTGGCACTCTAAGCTCAGTGGCAACTTCCGAGTACATTCTGCTTGAAGCCTCGCAATGGCGAGGTACTGTTGATAAATTGTTAGGTGCTGTCTTGGTCTCAATATGTCAAAATGTGAACAGCATGATGAGGAGGAATGTTTAAATAAAAAGATTAAAATAGACAAATCGCCAGGACCGGATGGCATACACCACCGTCCTAAGAGAATTAAGTAATGTCATCGCCAGACCCTTATTTCTGATATTTAAGGACTCTATACTGACAGGGAGTGTTCCACAGGATTGGCGCATAGCAAATGTGGTGCCAATATTCAAAAAGGGTCCAAAAACAGAGCTTGGAAACTATAGGCCGGTAAGTTTAACATCTGTCGTGGGTAAACTGTTTGAGGGTTTTCTAAGAGATGCTATCTTGGAGTACCTCAATAAAAATAAGCAAATAACTCCATATCAGCATGGCTTCATGAGGGATTGGTCATGTCAAACCAATTTAATCAGTTTCTATGAGGAGGTAAGTTCTAGACTGGACTGTGGCGAATCAATGGATGTCGTATATCTGGACT
This sequence comes from Rhinella marina, assembly GCA_900303285.1. Classification (NCBI taxonomy): domain Eukaryota; kingdom Metazoa; phylum Chordata; class Amphibia; order Anura; family Bufonidae; genus Rhinella; species Rhinella marina. The sequence goes on along the minus strand of ONZH01013180.1, from coordinate 31,440 downwards.
TCTCCACATAAGGCCTCTTTCACACGAGCGTCGCGGATTCATTCCGCATGCGTTCCGGAAAATCGGCACGCATCCACATCAATTCGCAGGCAATCGCAGTCAGTTTTGACTGCGATTGCGTACGTTCGTTCAGTTTTTTCCACGAGGGTGCGATGCGTATGGATGCATTTCGCACGCGCGTGATAAAAAACTGAATGTTTACAAACAACATCTCTAAGCAACCATGTGTTAAAAATGCATTGCATCCGCACACAAGTGCGATTTTTATGCAGCCCCATTCACTTCAATGGGGCCAGGGCTGCGTGCAAAACGCAGAATATAGAACATGCTGCGATTTGCACGCAACGGCAAGCTCAGGCGTGAAAAAAATCGCCCATGTGAAAACCCCCATTGAAATGAATGGGTCAGGATTCAGTGCGGGTGCAATGCGTTCGCATCACGCATTGCACCCGTTCGGAAACATCGCCCGTGTGAAAGGGGCCTAAAAGGTTAGTATATAAAATGAGAATGCTTGGACTGGGAGAAAATGTCTGTATGTGGGTAAGTAACTGGCTCAGTGATAAAAAAAAGAGGGTGGTTATTAACGGTACATACTCAGATTGGGTCACTGTCACTACTGGGGTACCACAGGGGTCAGTATTGGGCCCTATTCTCTTCAATATATTTATTAATGATCTTGTAGAAGGCTTGCACAGTAAAATATCAATTTTTGCAGATGAAAGTAATTAACACAGAAGAGGACAGTACACTGCTACAGATGGACCTGGATAGACTGGAGGCTTGGGCAGAGAAGTGGCAGATGAGGTTTAACACTGACAAATGTAAGGTTATGCATATGGAAAGGAATAATGCAAGTCACCAGTACATACTGAATGGTAAAACATTGGGTAAGGGCTTGTTCACACATCAGTTATTTGATCAGTTATTTCCATCAGTTATTGTGAGCCAAAACCAGGTGCGGGTCAAAAAAACAGAACAGGTGCAGATCTTTTCATTATACCTGATCTCTGTGGAGGCTCCACTCCTGGTTTTGGCTCACAATAACTGATGGAAATAACTGATCAAATAACTGATGTGTGAACAAGCCCTAACTCTGACATGGAAAAGGACCTAGGAATTTTAATGAACCGCAAACTAAGCTGTAGAAACCAGTGTCAGACAGCTGCTGCCAAGACTAATAAGATAATGGGTTGCATCAAAAGAGGCATAGATGCCCGTGATGAGAACATAGTCCTGCCACGTTACAAATCACTAGTCAAACCACACATGGAGTACTGTGTACAGTTCTGGGCTCCTGTGAACAAGGCAGACATAGCAGAGCTGGAGAGGGTTCAGAGGAGGGCAACTAGAGTAATAACTGGAATGGGTGGACTACAGTACCCAGAAAGATTATCAAAATTAGGGTTATTCACTTTAGAAAAAAGACGACTGAGGGGAGATCTAATAACTATGTATAAATATATCAGGAGTCAGTACAGAAATCTCTCCCATGATCTATTTATCCCCAGGACTGTGACTGTGATGAGGGGACATCCTCTGCGCCTGGAGGAAAGAAGGTTTGTACACAAACATAGAAGAGGATTCTTTATGGTAAGAGCAGTGAGACTATGGAACTCTCTGCCAGAAGAGGTTACATACATAGTTACATAGTTGTTTAGGTTGGAAAAAGACACAAGTCCATCAAGTCCAACCTGTAATCCTGCTATATCCATTCCTGGATGGACATTGATCTTCCTTTTAAAAAGGGGTTAGACCAAGGGAAATGGTGACTAGAACAAGTTTTCTATACATTGTCATAAGCCTCAATTTTATGTTGAATTAAAAAGGCATCTAAACCGCATAAAGCGCCGGGGCCAGATGGGTATTCGGCTGATTATTATAAGGTATTTGCTTCTGCTTTGCTCCCTCATTTGGGAAAAATGTTTAATGGTTTCATGTTGGGGAGTTGTATTCCTCCTGAGATGCTTACGGCAACGATAATAACCCTGCCTAAACTGGGGAAACCTGCTACCACACCTACTAATTTTCGCCCAATATCACTGTTAAACGTTGATATAAAAATGTTTGCTAAGATTCTTGCTTTGCGCATCAATAATGTACTCCTGTCTCTGGTTAATCCGGAACAAGTTGGTTTTGTCGCTAAAAGGCAGTGCAGAGATGGAACCAGACGTATGCTGGATCTATTGCAGGTTGCAGAGCTTTCCAGAAACCCCACAATTCTAGTGTCATTAGACGCGGAGAAAGCTTTTGACAGAGTGCATTGGGGGTTTCTGGAACAAGTTTTAGGGACAATATCCTGACTGCAATTATGAGCCTATACTCCTCCCCTTCTGCAAGAGTTTTGGCCTCTGGTTTCCTTTCCTCCCCATTCCACATCACCAACGGTACCAGGCAGGGGTGCCCACTGTCCCCTTTAGTGTTCTCTCTAATTATGGAACCGGCTGAATTATTTTGATCCGCTACCCAAGTTTCTGGTGTCCAGGTAGGAGACCAAAGACATGTTATAGGCCTCTACGCGGACGATGTTATCCTGACCCTGACGGATCCTCTTCGCTCTCTGCAAGAAGCTTCTGGCATCATACAGCAGTTCTCTGCGGTGTCATACTATAAACTGAATATAACTAAATCTAATATCCTACCGATTCATGTTCCCCCAGAAACCAGAGGCCAAATCCAGCGACTGCTGAACTTCCAATGGGTAGAGGATCATATTACTTATTTAGGCATCCTTTTGCAGGCTACTATTAAAAGGGTAGTTCATATAAACATGAAGGCTTTATTGGAGGATATTGGGAAAGATCTGCACAGGTACTCGTTCTTAATTCTGTCCTGGATCGCAAGGATTAACACAGTAAAAATGATGATTCTGCCAAAAATTTTGTATTACTTTAGGTGAATCCCGTTGCACATCCCAAAGATTTTAATACAGAAACTTCAGAGTGTTATTTCATGGTTTATTTGGGGAGACAGGAGACCTAGGGTAGCAGCGGCCACTTTACACCCACCATTAAAAGAAGGTGGGCTGGGGGTGCCTAACATCTACAAGTATTATCTGGCTAGTTTGGGCGACCAGGCGAGGGAATGGTGGAATCTGGTATCTCCTCAAAAATGGAGTCTCATTGAAGAGCATTTTGTGAAAAGACAGTCTTTGAAAAGTTTCTTAGCTTCCTTTGTGTTAGGAGCTCCACAGGTGCCTACCATGTTAAACACAATGCAGGCTACCGTTTTTGCATGGAGATATCTGCTTCGTCTAGGCACTTGCTTGATCCTGAACTTATTAGATCTTCCCATTGCTGCTCTGGAATACTTGATTCCAAATTTAGTTCTTAGGGCCTGGATAGATAGAGGAGTGCTAACTATTGGGCAGTTATATAGCAATCAACAGCTGTTAGACTTTGGTTCCCTTCATATCACATATGACCTTCCTAATAAGGTCTTCTACCAATATCTCCAAATCAAACACTTTTTAGGTAAGTTTAAACACAGGATGCATACCAGGAAACCATACCAGAGTGTGCTCAACTCTTTATTTACTGGTAGACCTGCATCTACAGGTAGCCTGTCTAGCATTTATTCAGCTATATTACCAGCCTCCATTCCGGGTAAATCCAAGTTTATGCTGTGCTGGGAACAAGAACTAAATAAAGAGTTTCCCCTAGAGCAGTGGAGGACGGCCCTTGCTCGGGCAGTCAAATCCTCGAAATGCATTAATCATGCGGAGAGAAACAGGAAACTGCAGTTTAGATGGTATTTAACCCCGGACCTCATAGCCCATTTCTCCCCTACATATTCTCCACTCTGCTGGAGAGCTTGTGGACATAGAGGTACGCCATCCCATATGTGGTGGTTTTGCCCTTCTGTCACTGGGCTATGGAGCAAGGTTGCTGATATGATATCTGAAGTCACAGAGGTTAATATTCGGCTGTCTCCGGAGTTGGCAATACTGAATATGGGAATGGAGAACATCCCCCCGTCATTCAGATGGATAGTAGCCAATATTCTGACTGCTACGCGACATGTAATTGCCCAAAACTGGAAACTACCGAACATGCCAGACCTAGCAGCAATATCTCGTCTGCTCAATTTTTACATCCATTGTGAATTCATTTTTGCTCCTTCCTTGCGGTCCAGGATTAAAACTCACAATGGCTGGATGCCATGGCTATCGAGTAAATATGCCTCTTCTTTACCAGATAATGTGTGGTAGCCCTTTTTGCCTACTGTATCATTGAAGCTTATGTATTACATGCTCCTTCGTTTGCTACAACCGCATTTGTAACTCCTTATTACGAAATGTGCAATGTTTGTTCAACACTCTTTCTTTATTTGTCTGTTACGTTGTATTGATGTTAATATGATGCTTAATCTGTCATCAAACTTAATAAAAATCTATTGAACCACAAAAAGGCATCTAAACCCTTTTTAAAGCCATCTACTGTATTTGCTGTGACCAGTTCCTGCGGCAGGCTATTCCAGAGATTCACAGACCTTACTGTAAAGAATGCTTGTCGCCTTTTATGACTGAATCTTTTTTTCTCTAGTCGTAGGGAGTGGCCTCTTGTTTTTTGAGGGGGTTTAACAAAGAATAGCTTCCCTTGATATTTTTTGTATGGTCCGTTTATATATTTGTACAGGTTAATCATGTCCCCCCTTAGACGTCTTTTTTCAAGGCTAAATAAGTTCAGTTCATTTAATCTTTGCTCATAACTAAGATCTTCCAGGCCCTTTATCAGTTTAGTGGCTCTCCTCTGTACCTTTTCTAACTCCAGGGCATCCTTTTTATGGACTGGCGCCCAGAACTGAACTGCGTATTCAAGTTGAGGCCGCACCAACGCTTTGTATAGTGGCAATATTACATCCCTGTCTCGCGAGTCCATACCTCTTTTAATATAAGACAGTATTCTGTTGGCCTTAGAGGCAGCTGACTGGCACTGCATGCTGTTATTTAGTCTATGATCTACTAATACACCCAGATCCTTCTCAACAAGTGACTCTCCCAGTGTTACTCCCCCTAGGACATATGCTGCATTCAGATTATTCGCCCCCAAGTGCATAACTTTACATTTATCTATATTGAACCTCATTTGCCAGGTGGAGGCCCAAACAGTAAGTTTTTCCAAGTCAGCTTGTAACTTATTAACATCTTCCATAGACTGGACTGTATTACAAAGTTTGGTGTCATCTGCAAAAATAGAAACAGCACTATTAATTCCAATCCTCTATGTCATTAATGAATAAGTTAAATAATAGCGGACCCAGCACTGAACCTTGGGGAACACCACTTATAACCGGGGACCATTCAGAGTAGGAATCATTGACTACAACTCTTTGGATACGATCATGAAGCCAGTTTTCAATCCAATTACAAATTATATTTTCTAAACCAATAGACCTCAATTTACCCATTAGTCGTCTGTGAGGGACAGTATCAAACTCCTTTACAAAGTCCAAAAACACAATATCGACAGCCGTTCCTCTGTCCAGGCTTCTGCTTACCTCCTCATAAAAACAAATCAGGTTACTTTGACAGCTTCTGCTTTTAGTAAAACCATGCTGGCTATCACTTATTATATTATTGACCGTTACATAATCCTGTAGAAGGCCCTCAAAACATTTTTCCCCACTATGGATGTTAAGCTTACTGGTCTATAATTTCCTGGTGAAGACCTAGCACTCTTTGTGAAAATGGGAACCACATTCGCCTTGTGCCAGTCTCTTGGTACAATGCCTGTCATAAAAGAATCTGTAAATATTATGAACAGAGGCAAAGCAATAACTGAACTGAGCTCCTTTAGAACTCTAGGGTGTAGTCCATCTGGACCTGGGGTCTTGTTCACCTGTAATTATTTTTTTTAGCATATTAAGGACCATAGCTACAGTCAGTCAGGTAAGTATGTCATTAGAGGTATTTCCACCAGTGCCCTCTCTTTTTTGTATATACAGAGCTAAAAAACTCATTTAGGAGCTCTGCCTTCTCTCGATCCCCAGTGACCAACACCCCATTACCATCATTTAGGGCTCCTACATGTTCTGACCTTGTTTTTTTTTTTTGCATTTATGTATTTGAAGAATGTTTTGGGGTTGTTCTTACTTTCTTTGGCCACCTGTATTTCATTGTGTATTTTTGCTGATTTTATTACCCCCTTACATAATTTATTTAGTTCGTTATACTTTTTGAAGGCTATAGCTGACCCCTCAGATTTGTATTTCTAAAAGGTCCTCTTTCTGTCATTTATTGCACTTTTTACACTCTTTGTAAGCCATGTGGGGTTTAATTTTATTTGCTTGTACTTGTTACCTCTAGGAACATATTTAACAATATACTTATCCAAAGTAGATTTAAAGCACTCCCATTTAACATTAGTCTTCATTATGTGACAATAGTTGCTCCCACTCTACACACTATGTCCTGAAGTGCAGCGCTCTACCCTAGGAAATTAGCCTTTTTGAAATTAAGTGTTTTTGCCCTACCGACCTGAGTTTGTTTTTTACAGTTTAGTTGGAATATAATTATATTGTGGACACTGTTACCAAGGTCCTAGTGGACAGTGACATTTCTCACAAGCTCTGCATTGTTAGAAATTACTATATCCTGAAGAGTATCGCTTCTAGTAGGATCTTCTACAAACTCGTCCATAAAATTATCCTGCAAAATGCTGAGGATTTTTCTCATTTTGCAGCAGAGGCAGAACCATGTTCCCAATCTATGTTTGGATAGTTAAAATCTCCCATTATCACTACTGTGCCGGCCTGCGTCGCCCGCTGATATTGAGGGGTCTGTAGATTACACCAAGAATTATTTTTTTATTATTTTTTCTCTCTGAATTTCCACCCACAAGGTTTCAACATCCTCACAATCTTCATCCACAATTGTTTCTGTCACACTTACTTTCATATCACTCATGACATAGAAACATACTCCACCACCTTTGCGTTTTTCCCTATAAATTTCTGAAGAGTGTAAAACTTTGAAGATTTACAGCCCAATCATGAGAAGAGTCCAGCCATGTCTCAGCAACACCAACTACATCAATATGTTTCTCCAGTACAGAGGACTCAAGGTCTCCCATTTGGCTTGCTAGACTTCTGGCGTTTGTGAACATTGTGAAGGTTGCTGCTTGTAAATACAACGGTCTCCTTCACTGAGTAAGTAGTCAACTAGATTTACATATGCATAAAGAATGGTGCTAAAAAATACTAATCTAAGCTTTATGGTCTGAAAGAGTTACATGACGGGTCTTCACTAACTTTAAATCAGCCAAAGCTGCTCAAAAGTAATGTCCATTACTACAAAGAAAAAGTTATTTTCAAATGAATTTGAAGTAAACTATAACTTGAAAGTCCCATGCAGAAGACCAGGTGCATTTCAGTCCATAATATTTTGCCCATTATGGAACTGTATTTTGCAGCATATTGCAGACACCATAGTTCCATGTGAGATACCATATATCTAATAAAGTGCTCCGTGAAAACAAAACTGTGTGCATGGCGAGGTCGGCGGAGAGTAAAATGTATGGCCAGCTTAAGAGTACTTGGATTGTCTGGACTAGAGTTGCATCGGGTATCAAAGAATCAATACCCAATCAATACTTTTATACCCGGATCGATACAATACGGAGTCTTACTATTTACCGATACCAGGCTGCGCTGCTGGGCAACCTAGTATCAGTTAGAGAACATGGCACGCGCCGCTCTCAGCGAGCGCCATGTTCACTTCACCAGCACAGTGGAGAAGAGTCCCTCCCCCTTCCCCACTGTGACGCTGCTGCCACTGCCACCGGTTGCGGGATAGCAGGGAGGAGGTGGAGGAGGGGCTGTGGCCACTGCACCACCAATGAATGTAAAACACATTAATTCAAGTGTAGGCAGTGGGTGCCGGCAGCGGTATAACATACCCGGCCTCAATAACAGGGCATGCGATCTGCCGAACCGCAGTAATTAATCCCTTAGACACAGCACCTGAGGGGTTAATTGCTGCGGTTCGGAGGATCGCATGGCCTGTTATTGAGGCTGGGTGCCGGGTATGTGATACCGCCGCCGGCAACCACTGCCTATACTTGAATTAATGTGTTAACTACATTCATTGGTGGCGCAGTGCGCCCCCCCCCCCAGTGTTATGAATTATAACCATTGGTGGTGCAGTTGCCACAGGCACCTCCTCCCCTTTATTGTTATATTCATTGGTAGCAGTGGCTAATGGTCCTCTCCCCTCCTCTTCATTGATGGCTATGGCAGTTCCAATCGGAGCCCCAGCTGCCATGGTAAGCTCCCTACTGCTATGTGTACAGAGCAGCAGGGAGAGTGTGAAGTCTTACACACCCTAATAGATGCGGAATGCACATGGCTTTTTTAGTGTTTTATTTTTTTCGCGTGGTATTGAATGGTATCGAGTATCGTAATACTTTTTTATGGTATCCAAATTGAATCAAAATTTTGGTATTGTGACAACCCTAGTCTGGACACTAACATTTTTTAAAACTAGCTTAATCTGTGTAAAACAATAAAATAAGGCATACTAATCTTACCATTCCCCAGCTGCTTTCAATACAATGCTTGCTGGGTCCTCTCTGGTTTCCAATTCCTGGTCCCATCACATAGGAAATGTCATCATCTTAGGGCAGAGTATCCATTATTTTATTGTTTTACAACAAAATTAGCTTTTTTTTTTAAATTCAGTGGCTGGTCAACCAGTGTATCACTTCTCAATATGGTGCAGTTTTCATAAAAGCACAGCTGGTCAACCCTAGTCTGGACACTAACATTTTTTAAAACTAGCTTAGGCCTCTTTGACATGACAGTATTTTTTGCGGCCTCCGATCCGCATATTTTCTGATAGGATGCGGACCTATTCATTTCTATGGGTCAGCAAAAAATGCTGACAGCACACCGTGTGCTATCCGCATCCATATGTCCGTTCCGTAGCCGTGGGAAAAAAATAGAACATGTCCTATTCATGTCCGTTTTGCGGACAAGAAAAGGCATTGTTACAGTGGATCCGCAAAAAAATGGATGCCATACGGATGTCATCCGTTTTTTTTTGGCGGAACCGCAATTTGCGGACCGCAAAACACAATGTTCGTGTGAAACTAGCCTTAATCTGTGTAAAACAATAAAATAAGGCATACTAATCTTACCATTCCCCAGCTGCTTTCAATACAATGCTTGCTGGGTCCTCTCTGGTTTCCAATTCCTGGTCCCATTACATAGGAAATGTCACCATCTTAGGGCAGAGTATCCATTATTTTATTGTTTTACAACAAAATGAGCTTTTTTTTTTTTTTTTTTTTTTTAAATTCAGTGGCTGGTCAACCAGTGTATCACTTCTCAATATGGTGTAGTTTTCATAAAAGCACAGCTGGTCATTTGCAGTGCAACGTGGGAGCTGTGAGGCAGGATTCATTTTCTGTGTGCTAACCAGCCCACCCCCGCTAATCAAAAGCTTTCTCCCAGATTCCTTTTACCTTTATCATAACTACATTTATTGTATTGTATATTTATTTCATACAAATACACTTTTACATAAATGAATTGCAGGATACTAAAATAGCAGAGGAAGTATGTGTCAGTTATAACCGCTTACCCGCTCCTCATAGTTATTTTTTTTCTGTAACATTTGCTGTAATGTCCTTAAAACTTTTATACAGAGCTTTTCTTCACTAGACATAAGATTTTTGGTGTGCTGAATAAGTCTGCAAAAAGTTAGAAAAAGGAACTAATTTAAAAGTTCAAGCATTATACATTTACAAGATACAATAATAAATCAATTCTGATCCTGTCCCACCAAACATCTATTGCCTATGTGAACTAGTTATGATATGTGTTATTTCTGTTGCCAAGTCTAGTCCAGATTCTAAAATTCTTACTTGGAAATAAAGCCTCCACTCTCACATCGTGAACGAGGGTCAGTTCCTTCAGCGAAGAGTAATTCAGGGTGATGGAGAACATCTACAAGTACAGACTGTTCTGCTTCTACAAGAGGCTTCAGCTGTTGCTCTAGCACATTTATAATATCCTGAAAAGACACAAGCCAGTTCTGTAGTTAATGCAATTGCTTCACATTTGCTTCTCATGCAAAGTATAGTGTCTTAACGAGGTTGTCTCATCTCAGACTTTTATGGCATAGGATATGGCGTCAAAGTCAGATCGATTTGGGTCCTTCAAAGCATAGCTCATTGTGCATGTGCGGGTGCCTCTATTCACTTCTATGGGAGTTCAAAAAATAAAATGGAAACAAGGGAAGGTGTGGCAAAATCGACACACCAAAAAAAGACCTGTATCCGCGCCAGTCCTAGTTGGACATATATTGATAGAGAGTTGTATCACGAAGTAACAGTCATAGAAAACGTGCAGACAAATAGATTGTGACAGATTGTCAAAAGATAAACCGGAAAGCATATCGTACGGTCAAATAAAATAAAATAACAGGTATTAGTCATTTATAAGAAGGCCATGCAATGGTTTACTCACTTCACCGGGGGGGATGTCTCTCGGATAAAGCTCAAGACACCTTGAGACAGAGCCCCCCCAAGCCGGGTTCATTTTAGAAGATGACGGAATGATAATGCAGCACCAGGAGATGGATTCACATAACAATCCTTTTTATTAAACCAGAAATCGGCTTAAAAAACTCAACGCATTTCGGGGGGATTATTTCAAAGACCCCCCTTAATCAGGAGTAATGATTATGTATGTTACAATCATCAATTGGCGACGCTTATCTATTATCATATATCTTAGTTTACTAAGATATCTGTTAATAATCCTCTCTTTTTCTTTTTTCAAATTATCCAGTTAAAAAAATAGCCTAACGAGAATGCTCGGATATTTTTGGAAGTCCCATAGAAGTGAATGGAGAGTGTGCTGCGTATGTACAACACTTCTTCATTTCACCTCTATGGACTGCGGGAAATAGCTGAGCCAGCACTTGGCTATTTTTGGAATTCCCAAAGCACAAATTGAGGGAGGCCTCACTTGTGCGGTGTGCTCTACTTCACTTTGAGGGGCCAGTTGTGGAGACAGGTGTGGGTTTGATGGCACATCCTAGAGATATGCCATCATAGTCTGAGATGAGACAACCCCTTTAAACACCTGCTCCCACACACATTTATGTAAATTTAAAGTAACTTATGAAAGCATAGAACTCTTATACGAATTCCACTAGCTAAAAATGTTCTTACAGTAATTTTATATGCTTGTTTATTTGACAAAAGGAGTATTAAAAAGGTTGTCTCACGTCAGCAAATGTTAGGCTCCATTCACACGACCGTATGTATTCCGTGTCCGTATAAAAACGAAACGGAAGACATACGGAAAGTCTTCCGTAGTGTTCCGTAATTTTGCGAACCCATTGACTTTATTGGGGCTACGGACGTGTTTTGCGGCCAAGTATAGGACATGTTTCCTTTTTTTTGCGGGAGAACTTGGTGTGCATTCCGCATTTTTTTTCTCCTACGGAAAAATGAATGGGTCCATATGGTTCCGCATCTTATCCGCAAAAATGTTCCATTCACACGACCTTACATACGGTCGTGTGAATGGGGCCTTAATTATCATGTATACAAAATTAATACAAGGCACTTACTAATGTATTGTGATTGTCCATACTGCCTCCTTTTTCAGTTTTTCACATTATATACTGCTCATTTCCATAGTTATGACCACCCTGCAATCCATCAGCGGTGGCTGTGCTTGCACACTGTAGAAAAAAGGACCAGCCTATGCACACTCCTGTGGTCTCTTCAACCAGAGAGGATGGTGCTTTTTCCTTTAAAGTGCAAGCACAGCCACCGCTGCTGGATTGTAGGATGGTCATAACCCCTGGATACGAGCAGTGTATAATGCTATGAAAAAAATGAATCAAGCTAGTAAAGGATGCATTATGGGAAATAACAATACAATAGTAAGTGCCTTGTATTAACTTTCTCTACATAATAAATGCTATTTGCTGAAGTGAGACAACCCCTTTAAAGGGGTATTCCGATAATTATTTTTGATTAATTAATTAATTAATTTTTTAAAAACTGCATTAAGGCTGCAAGCTATGACCCAATCGGAACCCATACCTATACATATAATCAGAGTTTCATTTTACCTTGCAATCCATTTGTCTAGCTCCTGTGTGAGAGTGCAACACACTGACAGTGTCATGGCTCCTGATCTTCCCTCAGAAAACTACAATTCCCACAATGCCTAGCTTTCCTGCTGTGTGTTTGTGCTTGTTCATGGGTGTTGCTGTTCACTGATAGGCTGCCTGACATTCCAGTGCAGACACGCCCCTCTACTCACTAATCAGCAGCACACTGACATTTAGCTAGAGAATAGATAGCAACACACTGAGCATGCTCGACCTGACAAAGGCTCAGAACTACAGGTCAGTGCCATGGTAGCTCATGAGGAAACACAGTGGATAGCAGGGGAAGAAACTACTTTATAACTACTAAACGGTAAATATGTGAAACTGACATTATATTAGATAATTATTGATGATGAATTAGTCTAAAAAATAAGTTATATTTATGGTAACCGGAATACCCCTTTAATGACTGAAAATAAACCACGATGGAAAGAGGTACCAGTTACCTGTATTTTAATTTTGTATTTTGTGTATATGCCCTTTAAAGATTAAAGTATAACTTATAACTTCAGTTTATTTTTAATATTGTGTGGGGACAAGGACACTATAAATTTTTGTAGTATACTTTATTAGGGAAAGATGTTTCTTTGTACTAGAAAACAGGGTGTAAAGAGTATCCTTAGCATAGCTAACTGACGGTTGGAAAGTAAGAAAGTCTATCTTCAGTCCTACAGAGCATGCCTGGATGCAACATATAGAGCCTTCCAGCCAGACTCTTGTCAGTGTCTGACTATGTACAGTACAGACCAAAAGTTTGAAAACACCTTCTCATTCAAAGGGTTTTCTGTATTTTCATGACTATGAAAATTGTAGATTCACACTGAAGGCATCAAAACTATGAATTAACACATGTGGAATTATATACTTAACAAAAAAGTGTGAAACAACTGAAAATATGTCTTATATATTCTAGGTTCTTCAAAGTACCCACCTTTTGCTTTGATTACTGCTTTGCACACTCTTGGCATTCTCTTCATGAGCTTCAAGAGGTAGTCACCTGAAATGGTTTTCACTTCACAGATGTGCTCTGTCAGGTTTAATAAGTGGGATTTCTTATAAATGGGGTTGGGACCATGAGTTGTGTTGGGCAGAAGTCAGGTGGATACACAGCTGATAGTCCTACTGAATAGACTGTTAGAATTTGTATTATGGCAAGAAAAAAGCAGCTTAACAGTAAACAGTAAGTAAAGAAAAACGAGTGGCCATCATTACTTTAAGAAATGAAGGTCAGTCAGTCTGAAAAATTGGGAAAACTTTGAAAGTTTCCCCAAGTGCAGTCGCAAAAACCATCAAGCGCTACAAAGAAACTGGCTCACATGAGCACCGCCCCAGGAAAGGTAGACCAATTGTCACCTCTGCTGCGGAGGATAAGTTCATCTGAGTCACCAGCCTCAGAAATCGCAGGTTAACAGCAGCTCAGATTAGAGACCAGGTCAATGCCACACAGAGTTCTAGCAGCAGACACATCTCTACAACAACTGTTAAGAGGAGACTGTGTGCAGCAGGCCTTCACGGTAAAATAGCTGCTAGGAAACCACTGCTAAGGACAGGCAACAAGACGAAGAGACTTGTTTGGGCTAAAGAACACAAGGAATGCACATTAGACCAGTGGAAATCTGTGCTTTGATCTGATGAGTCCAAATTTGAGATCGTTGGTCCCAACCACCGTGTCTTTGTGCGACGCAGAAAAGGTGAACGGATGGACTCTACATGCCTGGTTCCCACCGTGAAGCATGGAGGAGGATTTGTGATGGTGTGGGGGTGCTTTGCTGGTGACACTGTTGGGGATTTATTTAAAATTGAAGGCATACTGAACCAGCATAGCTACCACAGCATCTTGCAGCGGCATGCTATTCCATCCGGTTTGCGTTTAATTGGACCATCATTTATTTATCAACAGAACAATGACCCCAAACAAACCTCCAGGCTGTGTAAGGGCTATTTGACCAAGAAGGAGAGTGATGGGGTGCTACGCCAGATGACCTGGCCTCCACAGTCACCAGAACTGAACCCAATCGAGATGGTTTGGGGTGAGCTGGACCGCAGAGTGAAGACAAAAGAGCCAACAAGTGCTAAGCATCTCTGGGAACTCCTTCAAGACTGTTGGAATACCATTTCAGGTGACTACCTCTTGAAGCTCATCAAGAGAATGCCAAGAGTGTGCAAAGCAGTAATCAAAGCAAAAGGTGGCTACTTTGAAGAACCTAGAATATAAGACATATTTTCAGTTGTTTCACACTTTTTTGTTAAGTATATAATTCCACATGTGTTAATTCATAGTTTTTATGCCTTCAGTGTGAATCTACAATTTTCATAGTCATGAAAATACAGAAAACTCTTTGAATGAGAAGGTGTGTCCAAACTTTTGGTCTGTACTGTACATGTGCCCCAAATATCACTGCCCAACACCCTGCCTTCCTAACTTGTTTTACATAGGTGTCTTCAGTTAGAGCTTTGCTAAGAAGACTCTTTACACCCAGTTTTCTAGTGAAAAATATCCTACCTTATAAAGTATATTACAAAAATGTTAAACATCCCTGTTCTTACACAATATTAATAATAAACTGAAACTAGTTACACTTTGAAGCTGGGGGTACCCAGTGACAAATATCACAATGTTGCCCTGCAACATTGCCTATAATGATTCTTCAATTGGGTGATGATGAGAAAAGCAACATACAGATGTAAGATTGGTTAACATGACTTAAGTGGAGATAACACTCTTAGTTATCCCACCAAAAGGGGGGTTCCCTGTATTGATTAACACTGTAGACTTAGTTTTCACGTCTTGTTAACGGGTTTAGCAAGTCATTATTAACAGTGCTACATCTGTACCGCTACTGTGACACAACAATTGTTTTTTTTGCCCGCAGATTGCAAGTCTTACACAACTTTACAGTCATTGACCACTATGCATGTCATGTGTGACTGTGACTGTGAACATTTCTGAGATTTAGCTGTGTTTTTACAGCCAAACCCTAGCTCTAAAATAGTTGTTTGACTTGCTGTCTAGCAAAATATGTGAGGCTCCAGCATATACATAGTTATCTCCATACAAAATTTAATTGGTGGCAGATTAAATAATAGTTGATGCCTGCCACATTACATGAGGAGCAAACTATTTCTCCATCCTACTGACCTGCAACTTCTCTACAATGTTCTTGTAATCCCACTGGTTCTGTGTAGCACTGGCACGAGTAAAGGTTCTTGAGGATGTAGCTTGCTTGTAGGCGGGCTGATTTCTCTGAAGTGAACTTGAGGAACTGTTCAGTAAAGAACTAACATGCGAATCTAAATCCATGGGAAGTGAAATGTTGCGACTCTTTGCTAAAAAAAAACCAAAAAAAACTAATATTAAGAAATGAAATAAGAGTATATAAAAATGTATGTATCTCATTATACTGCACTGTCTGTATACATCCTCACAGAAGGGAAATTACATAAATTACACAAATTTCTCCTCCTCATTCTCATGTGGATTTTCTTGCCATGGGTTTCACCCTATGCATTTCAAAAGGTGAAATCCTGGTGAAAATCTGCAGAAAAATGTACATGTTTCAGTTTTAAAATTAGCAACCACACAATAATTTACACATTTTAACATGTCGTTTGGATGCGATGTGTCACATACTACTGTAATATGTGGTGGATGTGCAAATCCAGATAGAAAGTCCACAGCATAGAGTGTTACATTGTGTACCCTGACATGTTTGTTTTTAGAAATTATTTTGTACATTATGTATTTTAGTTTTACATTTTTACTAAAATGTCATGCCTAGCATCACTTGGTATCAGACTGTTCAGTTAAAATAATGTAAAATTTCTTACCAACCACAGCCAAAGCCCTTATACATGCTTCTACTGATCCCTTATACTGCTGCTGAAGCCAAGGGCACTCTAAAAGCCGAGTAGTTGACTGCAGAAGTTGGACTACTATTGTTTGATGAGTCTTAAAAACAGTAAATTGATTAGTACAAGTCTCATTCTAATATATATATATATATATATATATATATATATATATATATATATATATATATTATACACACAGATCATGCAATGTTTATTACTTAACATACAATATTGATGACTGTAACAAGTTCAAGACTAACAGGATAACACAGCGAGTATTAAGTCAGTGGACCAATTCAGTGATTTGTTTTCCCCCTTTATGTCATGTTGTTTGGTTGTAAACTGACCACACAACTGCACAGACATGAACTATTTTAAATAACTGTAGTCTTTAGATATATTATAGAGACAATATAGAATGTACTCCTTTAAGTCTGTCGACACTGTGGTATAGCATTCAGCAGTGGGCTTGTAATCTTTCATTCTAGATGAAGGTGTCTCAGGTCCTGTATTCCCACTGAATAAAACTTTCCAAATATCTCCTTGACATATTAGAAAGTCTTCTGAGATTATAGTTAAGGGAGTTGGGTCACTAATATAAATGTATTCCACCCAACAGATATTGCTGTTATATTAGTTTCCCCAAATACCATTTTTCAGAACTGCCTTATGCTGAAGTTATTAGCCAACCATTGTACCCTGTGCAAATCAATTTCGATTTTAGTTGTTGGTTACATCCTGTATTGGAGCCTTTTAATACAGGATGCACATGCTCACAGCACTTCTTTTCCTTTAATAACCACTCCCATATGTGCAGTGTCAGTTACAGTATCAGATATGGATGGATGGATGGATGGATGGATGGATGGATGGACAGATAGACTGACCGATGATAGATAGATAGATAGATAGATAGATAGATAGATAGATAGATATTATAGGTAAGTGGATGAATTTTGCTCTAACAAATTATGAAAATTAGCACAAGTTGTGCCTGTTGTAAAACAAGTTACACAATGCATTTTGACTATGTGGAGGTAAAAAATGTACTGGTCAGTTTTACATGTCCTGCTGATGTCAGGATTCAAGCATGGGGATAATAGAAAACTGAAAATTAGGTAAATTTGAAAAAAAATTGGAAAAAAAACAGTCCAAGGAAGAAAAGGAGCTAAATTGATTGATGAAAATAGTAGTTTATGGAACAACCCCTAACATCTTAAAGACTACTTACTATTTTGATGGTCATTTTAGCATTGTTACAGTAATGATAAAAGTGGTTTAGAACTGCTTCTGTCTTCTCTTTTTAATAAGCGCTATGTAGTGAATAGAGGCAACAGCACGACTGCTGCTCATTTTGAACCTCTAATGTTTTCCTCTCTATAGAAGCCCTAGTTAAAGTGACAAACTGAAATAAAAGATGTTTCCCAGGTGTCTTTCCCAAATGACCTCTTGACAGACATATTACTGTATGTATCAAAAATATAGACAAACAAATAAAAAAAAAAGTTTTATAAAAGAAAAATAAACCCCCCCCCCCCCCAAAAAAAAAAGTACAGAAAGACAATATATTTTTTCTTTAGCAATCATTAAATGAAAAAACAAAACCTACACATATTAGGCATCTACATGACTGTAAGTATTGTTATTAATTCAACAGATTATTTAGTATTAAAGGTGAACGGTGTAAAAATGCCAAAAATCTTTCTTTTCTTTATTAGCATCACAAAAAGTATGTAAATTGCACAAGAATTTATAAGTACCCCAAAGCAGTGTCAAAATAGAAAACAATTTCTCTCTTATAAAACAAGTCCTCATACAGTCACATGAGTGAAAAAAATAAAAGTTAGAATGCAGAAAATACAATTTTTTAAATATGAAGCCAATCATTAGTCTCGTGAAGTCTCGCATCTGTACATTGACTTCAGGATTTGGCTCAGACAGTACTGTACAGAAGCGTCCCAGACAATAGATTCTGTACTGTGTCTGCGCCAAACACTAAAGCCAATGTGCAGAAGTGAGACTTCGGGATACTTTGGTGCCAGGTGTGATTGCGTCTTCAGTACCTAGCCTTGTCGATCAAAGTGGTGGTAGTGCAGTATGCAAGTGAGTTAGCGGGGCCTCTGGGTGCAACACCACCCTCGTTGCACCTAGGAGCTCAATGGCATATTAATAAAAAGTGGATTCCTCATCAATGCGGGCACATAGCGAGATGGGGTCAACACCATCTATCAGGTCAGCTGGTTGTATTGAGATTTTATATGTTGACAGATTCCCTGTAAGGGAAAGGCTAGCATGAATTTTGCTGTGGAAGGTCACATACCTGAAGAGAGGTGCTGTTCTCTGAAAATGGCGAGTTAAAGAAGGATCTTATTGTTTCCAAAACCACAGTGAGAACATACTTTTCTAAGGTAGGATCTGAAAGGCGTTTCTCTCGTTTATTACATACCTGTAAAAGCAGAAGGAATGTAAATAATATTGTAGAAATTTAGTGGGCTTGTAATATACATAGGTATAAAGACATGAATGTTAGCCAGAAAAGGAAGTGAAATACTAGTAGCAATGGTAGGAACCGACAATCTGAGGAAATAATATGTTCTATGATCTGCTAGATCTTTTTTGTGTTCTGAGCTTACTGGGTGCTACTATGTTTTGTTTTTTGTTTTTTTACAGAGACCTCCTAATAATTATTTGTGGTCTGTTTGATAGATTTTGTTAGAACAATTCTGTTGTAGAATGTGTAAGTACTTTGTCACGGTATTTCTAGATAGATAATTTGTTATCTCCAGTGTAGGTGGGATGAAATTAATCTCTTGGGGTCTGCACGGTCTCTTGCAGAGGTGAGAAAAGTGTCAGATAACCCAGTCTGAAGAGATAACAAAGACTTGGGGTTGTTTAAATGTAATGTACAGTCATGGCCAAAAGTTTTGAGAATGACACAAATATTATATTTTCACATGATCTGCTGCCCTCTGGTTTTTATGTGTGTTTGTCAGATGTTTTTATCACATGCAGAAATATAATTGCAATCATATTATGAGTAACAAAAGCTTATATTGACAGTTAGAATGAGTTAATGCAGCAAGTCAATATTTGCAGTGTTGACCCTTCTTCTTCAGGACCTCTGCAATTCTCCCTGGCATGCTCTCAATCAACTTCTGGACCAAATCCTGACTGATAGCAGTCCATTCTTGCACAATCAATGCTTGCATTTTGTCAGAATTTGTAGGTTTTTGTTTGTCCACCCGTCTCTTGATGATTGACCACAAGTTCTCAATGGGATTAAGATCTGGGGAGTTTCCAGGCCATGGACCCAAAATCTCTATGTTTTGTTCCCTGAGCCATTTAGTTATCACCTTTGCTTTATGGCAAGGTGCTCCATCATGCTGGAAAAGGCATTGTTGATCGCCAAACTGCTCTTGGACGGTTGAGAGAAGTTGCTCTCGGAGGACATTCTGGTACCATTCTTTATTCATGGCTGTGTTTTTAGGCAAGACTGTGAGAGAGCCGATTCCCTTGGCTGAGAAGCAACCCCACACATGAATGGTTTCAGGATGCTTTACAATTGGCATGAGACAAGACTGGTGGTAGCGCTCACCTCGTCTTCTCCGAATAAGCTGTTTTCCAGATGTCCCAAACAATCGAAAAGGGGATTCATCAGAGAAAATGACTTTACCCCAGTCCTCAGCAGTCCACTCCCTGTACCTTTTGCAGAATATCAGTCTGTCCCTGATGTTTTTTCTGGAGAGAAGTGGCTTCTTTGCTGCCCTCTTTGAGACCAGGCCTTGCTCCAAGAGTCTCCGCCTCACAGTGCGTGCAGATGCACTCACACCTGCCTGCTGCCATTCCTGAGCAAGCTCTGTACTGCTGGTAGCCTGATCCCGCAGCTGAAACACTTTTAAGAGACGGTCCTGGCGCTTGCTGGTCTTTCTTGGGCGCCCTGGAGTCTTTTTGGCAACAATGGAACCTCTCTCCTTGAAGTTCTTGATGCGATAGATTGTTGACTGAGGTGCAATCTTTCTAGCTGCGATACTCTTCCCGGTTAGGCCATTTTTGTGCAGTGCTATGATGACTGCACGTGTTTCTTTAGAGATAACCATGGTTAACAGAAGAGAAACAATGATGCCTAGCACCAGCCTCCTTTTAAAGTGGTGTCATTCTTACTTAATCATGACAGATTGATCTCCAGCCCTGTCCTCATCAACACCCACACCTTTGTTAATGGAGCAATCACTGAAACGATGTTAGCTGGTCCTTTTAAGGCAGGGCTACAATGATGTTGAAATGTGTTTTGGGGGATAAAGTTCATTTTCTAGGCAAATATTGACTTTGCAAGTAATTGCTGTTAAGCTGATCACTCTTTATAACATTCTGGAGTATATGCAAATTGCCATTATAAAAACTGAAGCAGTAAACTTTGTAAAAATTCATATTTGTATCATTCTCAAAACTTTTGGCTATGACTGTAGTTTCTAAAAATCCTTTTATACTAGTTCAGGGCATATTAGCCATTTTTTGTAGAGAGCTGTAAAAATGTACTAGGCTGTTAACATCCACACTCTTGAAATATGTCTGTATCTGTAATTCAGTTAGACATATGCACGATGTATTGTGGTTCACTTTTTTTTTCATGTTTACTGCCATCCTATAATATAAACAAATCACTGATATAGTGGTTGAAATTTACCAGTCTTGGGTCATAACTAGGGTTAGAGCCTTTTTGAAAATTGTAAAGATTGTAACTGAGAGAAAATCTTTTGCCCATTGCAGTACCCTTCTTCTATAGAAAAAAATGAGATGTAAGAGAAAAGTAATTATGTTCTAATATAAATTTAATGTTGCTTAATATAAAGGCTGGGATTCATAGGTAGATTCTTAAAAGTTTTAGATATTGTCCATATACTTAGATCATGGGTGTACATGTACATATGACATCCAAAGTTGGAAAGATGAATGAATCCCTCCATGATAAAATTGACTTGAGATCTAGTATTAGTTACTATGAGTCTCACAGGTAAGCAAGTAGTTGGGGGGCACATCTTTTTGTAAACGTTTATCTAATTTTTTTCAGTTTATATTTTTCGGTGTCCCAGAGAACTTTTAATAGTGCAAAACTTTTCTTTCCTTTTGGGATATCAAATAATAAATTACACTAAAAGATAGAAATCATACTTACTCGAGCCATGTCTAGAATGAAGTTTTCAAAAAGGGTCCAGATGTGGTTGCTTGTATATATTTCTTTCATTTCCACCTCAGTGTCCACATAACAGTGATTTACAAAGTTCACATAGGATATTTTTACCTTTGAAAAAAAGTTGTTCATAATGGTTAAACAAAGTGCCAAAATATCCATAAACCAACACGAAATATGGGAAACAATCTATGAAAATCATATTTATAATTGCATATTGTATCGAAGCATATTTTGCTGTACAGAAGAAATACTATCTTTATCTTTAGTCTGCATTAGATCAGGAGGCTGACTGTGTGTTTTACTACGCACATTAAAATGTACTCTCTGTAATCTCTAACCTTTAATTTTAACTACATACTGTATTTTTTTGTAAATTCTTTATTTTCAAGTAAAATTGTAAGAGTATACAGAAATCTTTGTTTACAGATTTTTTCTTTGACATAGTTAAAGCAAAATAGGACAAAGTTCACATTACATAACTCAACTATGGAGTATTGCACATATATCATACAGATAAGTGTATAACATTATATAAATAGCAGTTCTCTGAATAGTAGTAGGGTAAATGTAGGGGTAAGGATAAGAATGTAGAAGGGGGGGGGGATTGCACTTTAAACGGAATCAAAGACCTTGTTATGGTGTCGGCTCAGACTGGCAAAGTCAACCGGTATTGTAAGTGGATTGATGTTGTCGCCAAAGAGACCAGGTCCTTAAGTACTTATCTCTCGTTCTGTTAGCCATACTGGATATTTCCTCAAATTGACATAGTTGGTTCACTTTTGCTTCACACTCTTGGGCGGTGGGAGCTGAGGTGCTGAGCCAATGAAGGGGGATTAGGGTTTTGGCTGCAGCTAGAAGGTGAGTTATTAAGTTATGCTTTGATGGCTTATAGGACGCACTAGGCCTGGCCAACACCACGTAATCCAAGGTGATAGTAAATGTAGGCGCATATATTTTTTGGATAGTATTTTCAACATACTGCCAAAAGGGTTTGATTAGGGAACATTTCCACCATATATGAGATAAGGAACCAATTTGAGAATCACATCTCCAACAAAGGTTTTTTTGGGAAAGATTATGTGCGAATAGAAGCTCAGGCATTTTGTACCAACGTGTAGGCAACTTGTAATGGTTCTCTTGTAGTCGGACACAAGGTGAGAAGCCATGTGTATTCTGTAGTATAGTATAAACTTCAGAATCAGATAGAGAAGTGTTTAGTTCTTTCTCCCACGAAGAGATAAATGTAGGTCTAGAAGGGGATTTAGGTGTAACAAGAAGTGAGTATAGCTGTCCTTCTTTCCTGGGTAAAGCTTGACTTGAAGAGAGGACAGCCCCCAAGGGAGTGAGTTGCCTTGCATATGAGAAGGATTTGAGAAAGCTTGTAGCAACCTTCTGGAAATGCGCTAGGTGTAGTGGCATAACAGGTGTGGGATGCAGCAAGTCATGCATAGCTCTTTGTGTAGGGACCTCACCTTTTGGGAAAAGTTTGGTGATGGTGATGGATTAAATTTTTTCCCAAAAGGATGCATAAGGAGATTCTAAGTTCGTTATGACATATGGAAGGAGACTAGCAGGGAGCAGAGGAGAGGGGAAAGGAAGCAAAGGAGTCCCCTAAAGAGAGCCAAACCACACTTGTGCCTTTTATGAGAGTGTCGTGATATGTGCGTGATATGGTTTTATTATCTGGGATCCACAATGCCCTAGACAGAGGAATATCAATGGACTGCTGAGCCCATACTTCCAAGTCTAGTTTTCTTTGGGGACTCAGGAGTTCTAACCATCTATTCAAATAGATTGCTCTGTAGTAGGATGAGATGTCGAGCATTCCCATACCTCCATGTTCACGTCTTTTCATTAATAACGAGTAAGGAAGTCTTGGCTTCCACCCCCTCCATAGAAAGCAGGTAAATAAAGTCCTAAATGAGCTAAAGAAGGTTGCTGGTAGGTGAATGGGAAGCATTGAGAGAGAGTAAAGTATCTTTGGTAGGATATATGTTTTGAGCAGATTTTTGCGACCCATCCAAGAGATGTAAGGGTAGTCATAGTCTTGCAGTAGTTGTTTAACTTCCTTCAATAGCGGTTGAAAATTTAGTTTATATAGATCTGTAAGGTGGCATGGGATTTGGACTCCTAAGTATTTTATTGAGGTAAGGGCCCATGGGAAAGGGAAGTTTTGTTTTATGTTTTTGATCTGTTTTGTTTACAAACTGTATTTTTTGCCCTATAAGATTCACCTGCCCATAAGACACACCTATGTTTTACAAGTGGAAATTAAGAAAAAAATATATTTTTAGCAGACCTCAGATGAGACCCCTAATGTTAATCAGACCTCAGCTCAGATCTCCAATGTTAATAAGAGCTCAGATCAGACCGTCCCAAGTTAATCAGACCTCAGCTCAGACCCCCAATGTTTTTTTTTCCTTGTTCCTTTCTTAATCTTTATTTTAATATTTTCATTATATAAAAACCATTGAACAACAATTCCCCATCCGAATCACACAAATTAGGGATTTATACAATAAAATATACATATAAAACAATTTCCCATCTCTCTCCCCCAAACCCCACCACCTCTCTCGAGACAGAGAAAGCACTGTGACTTAAAAAAAAAAAACACATAAAAAAACATGATTTCCAATACTTCAAATATAACTCCTTCTTCACCTTATTTTGATATATATCTGTCACGCGAGGTCGGCGTCGCGCTCCCTCTGCACGACATCGCCGGACCTCTCCGCCCCCCTAGAGACGAGCAATAGGGAATTGAAGTGCTGGTCTTGTCAGCCAGCACTTCATGAGTTAATTCTCTGTTTGGGTTTAGCCATGTGGTGCTGATCACACCACATGGCTACTTTACATATTGTTTGGACAGCTTGCTCCGCCTCAGGTCATGTGATGCTGGCCACATCACATGATCCTGGGCGGGCTATTTAAAGATGGCAACTGCCTCACTCAGATGCCTGTGATTAGCGTTACTACTTTGATCAGTGCTTGTGCGACCTAGTGTTTGATTGCTGTTTGACCCTGACCTTGGACTTGGACTTCGACCTCTCTTTGCTTCACCCCCGGTATTTACGTTATCTCCTGTGCATGACCCGGCTTGCTGACTATTCTGATATTGTGTTTGTTTCGTCTGTGTTTGTCTCTCCAATTGTTCCCTGTTCCTCCCTGTGCACTTATACAGAGCAGGGACCGTCACCGTGGTTGTCCGCGGCCGCCTAGGGCCGACTGAGGCAAGCAGGCAGGGAGAGAACGGGGGGGTTTTCAGTACAGGGCGCACCTTCCCTTGTCTCCCCCGTGACAGAATCACAGGCCATACTAAATGGAGCCGTTGCGAATTCTCACGGATCATATAAGTGACATGGCTCAGATGATCCAGGATCTGGCCGAGAGAATCCAACACCAGGAGCAGCTGCAAACTGTACCCGCAGCCGCTCCCTCCATTATTGAACCCTATATAAGGTTGCCCGATCGGTTTGTGGGTAACCGAAAGACTTTCCGTTCTTTCCAGGAAAGTTGCAAATTATATTTTCGTTTACGCCCACACTCCTCGGGTTCTGAGCAGCAGCGGGTAGGAATAATTATTTCCTTGCTGCAAGGGGATCCGCAGGAGTGGGCTTTCTCATTGCCATCTGACTCCCCATGTCTGTTGTCTGTGGAGGCCTTTTTCCAGGCCTTAGGTCTTTTGTATGAAGAACCAGACTGGGCCACTGTAGCAGAAACTCAGCTCAGGAACATTCAGCAAGGAAACCGCCCAGTAGAGGATTACTGTGCAGAGTTCAGGAAGTGGTGTGTCTCCTCTGGGTGGAATGACCCAGCTTTGAGAAGCCAGTTTAGGGTGGGGCTGTCAGACCAACTCAAGGATCTTCTGGTTTGTTATCCTACTCCTGACTCCCTAGAGACGACCATGACTTTAGTTATTAAGCTGGATCGACGGGTGAGAGAAAGACAGAGGGAACGATCAAATACTCCTCAAGCTGTCGTCCTGCCTGAGTTTCCTCCTCTGAGTCCACCTCCTGCCAAAGGTCCCGGAGTCCATGCAGTTAGGAGGTATCCTGAGAAACCAAAGACGTTTAAAGGGAGCCTGCTTCTACTGCGGTGAGGTGAACCACTGGCTCCAGCAGTGTCCAAAACTTCCGCCCTCTAGGAGATCTCCGGTGGGAGGTAAGGTAACCCCAGCAGTGGTAAGGAGAAAGATTTTGGTACCCATCTCCATTGCATATGATCAATTCAGGGGTTCTGGAAAGGCTTTTGTTGACTCTGGTTCTGCTGCTAATTTTATTAATTTTGATTTTGTACAGTCTGTGGGTTACCAATGGTCCCTTTAAGGGAGGGTATTCAAATTATCGCCCTCGACTCCACTCCCCTAAATAATGGGAGGATCGAGTTCTGTACTCCTAGTGTGACCCTGACGGTTGGGATTTCGCATTCCGAAAAATGTGTTTTTTGGGTTTTAAAAAATTTACCTGCTGACCTAGTTCTTGGTTTACCTTGGTTGCAGGACCACAATCCTGTAATCAATTGGTCAACAGGTGAATTAGAAAAATGGGGGCTGAATTGTGACAAGTGTTGCAAATCTGTATTGCAGTTGGGAGGTACTACTGAGTCTCCTTTCTTACCTGAGTACATCAAGGATTTTTCGGACGTTTTCTCCATGTCCGAGGCTGAGTTCCTCCCTCCTCACCGGCAATATGATTGTGCCATCGATATTATTGAGGGGTCCAGATATCCCAAGGGCCGTATCTATAATCTCTCTACTCCAGAGCGTCAGTCTATGAGGGATTATCTCAAGGAGAGTCTGGCCAAGGGTCACATCCGGCCTTCTGTTTCTCCCATGGGGGCAGGATTTTTCTTTGTCGGGAAAAAGGATGGAGGGTTGAGGCCCTGTATTGATTACAGGGAACTCAATAAAATTACTGTTAAAAACAGGTACCCGCTGCCCCTTATTCCTGATTTGTTGAATCAGGTTCAGGGTGCTTGTTGGTTTACTAAGCTAGATCTGAAGGGGGCGTACAACCTGATCAGAATCCGTGAGGGTGATGAATGGAAAACTGCCTTTAATACCCCGGAGGGTCATTATGAGTACCTAGTAATGCCCTTCGGGTTAAGTAATGCTCCTGCGGTGTTCCAAAATTTTGTCAATGACATTTTTAGACCATTTATTGGAAAATTTGTAATTGTCTATATTGATGACATCTTGATTTTTTCTACAGACTGGGAGAGTCACGTATCCCACACCAGGCAAGTGCTGGAGGTGTTGCGTGAGAACAAGTTGTTTGTCAAAGGGGAGAAGTGTATCTTTGGTGTTCAGGAAGTGACCTTTTTGGGATACATTCTCACCCCTTTTTCCTTCAAAATGGACCCGGGTAAGGTACAGGCCATTGTAGAGTGGGTGCGACCTTCCTCTCTGAAGGCGCTCCAGCGATTTCTGGGTTTTACTAATTTCTATCGGAAATTTATCAAAAATTTTTCTGTTATAGCCAAACCCATTACGGATTTGACCCGCAAGGGAGCTGATTTAGTCAACTGGTCCCCTGCAGCTATTGAAGCGTTTGAAAAGCTAAAGCGGTTTTTTGTTGATGCTCCTGTGCTGATCCAGCCTGATCAAAATAAGCCGTTTGTAGTTGAGGTGGATGCATCTGAAGATGGTGTGGGGGCAGTACTGTCCCAGGGGTCTTCCACCTTAACTAATCTCAAGCCATGCGCCTTCTTCTCCCGCAAGTTCTCTCCTGCCGAGAGAAACTATGACATTGGTAATAGGGAGTTACTAGCAATCAAGTGGGCATTTGAGGAATGGCGTCATTTTTTTAGAAGGGGCATTACACCGCATTACGGTCCTCACGGATCATAAGAATTTGATGTTTCTGGAATCTGCTAAGCGATTGAATCCCAGACAGGCGAGGTGGGCTTTGTTCTTTACTCGTTTTGACTTTTGTGTTACCTTCAGACCCGGAAGCAAGAACATTAAGGCCGATGCCTTATCCCGAAGTTTCCAGGCGTATCAGCCTCCTGATGTCCCTCCTGAGCCCATCCTGCCAGCTGACATCATCGTAGCCGCTACCTCATCTGATCTCGCTTCTGAAATCGTGGCAGGACAACATCTTGCTCCCACTGGTACTCCCAATGACAAGTTATTTGTGCCAGCTCATTTGCGGTTGCGACTGCTGGGTGAGTGCCATAGCTCTGTTTTATGTGGACATCCTGGTATCAATGCCACCAAGGAGTTGGTCTCTAGGCAGTATTGGTGGTCGTCAATCTCCAGAGATGTTCAGGCTTTTGTAACTGCGTGCAATACTTGTGCCAGGTCCAAGAATCCCAAGACTCGGCCTATGGGTGAGTTGCGTCCATTACCCATACCTGATAGACCTTGGTCACATCTGTCCATGGACTTCATCACGGATTTGCCATGCTCTGAGGGTAAAACCGTGATTCTTGTAGTGGTGGACAGATTCAGCAAGATGTGTCACTTTATTTCTTTGTGTAAATTACCCTCTGCAAAGGTTTTGGCTTCCGTATTTATGGACCACATAGTTAAACTACACGGTGTTCCTGAGAATATTGTTTCTGACAGGGGGGTGCAGTTTGTGTCTAAATTCTGGAGGGCCTTCTGTAAGAAGATCGATATTTCCTTATCCTTTTCGTCAGCCTTTCATCCAGAGACCAATGGTCAGACTGAACGTCTTAATCAGTCCGTTGAGCAATATCTCAGATGTTATGTTGCTGATAACCAGCATGTGTGGGCCAGATTCCTGTCTCTGGCCGAGTTCGCGATTAATAACCGTGTGAATTCGTCTTCTGGGGTATCGCCGTTTTTCTGCCAACATGGGGTTTCATCCGCGCTTTGGCTCTTTTTCTCCAGCTGTTTCGGCGGTCCCAGAGGCCAATGCTCTCTCTCAGGAACTGTGCACAGTTTGGGCAAAGGTTCAGTCGAACCTGGAAAGAGCCCAAAGGATTCAAAAAACTAAGGCCGATAAGAAACGTTCTAAGGGTGTGAATTTCAAGGTGGGGGACATGGTATGGTTGTCAACTAAAAATCTACGTATGAAAGTACCATCCTATAAGTTTGCGCCTCGCTTCATTGGTCCATACAGGATCACCAAGGTGATCAATCCGGTGTCGTTTGAATTGTGTTTACCTGACTCCCTTCGTGTTCACAATGTTTTTCATATGTCTTTGCTTAAGCGTTATGTTGCTCCCGCTGGTCCAGAGGAACTGCCCCCGCCTCCGGTCGAGGTGGAGGGACAAGTGGAGCACGAGATTCATAGAATCATTGATGTTAGGAAGGTCCGGAATTCCTTCCAGTACCTTGTACACTGGAGGGGATTTGGGCCTGAGGACAGATCTTGGGTACCGCTGAGCAGGATGCATGCAGACGCACTTGTTAAGAGTTTTCATCGACAGCATCCCGATAAGCCTGCTCCCGCTGGTAAGGGTCCGGTGGCCCCTCGTGAAGGGGGGGGTACTGTCACGCGAGGTCGGCGTCGCGCTCCCTCTGCACGACATCGCCGGACCTCTCCGCCCCCCTAGAGACGAGCAATAGGGAATTGAAGTGCTGGTCTTGTCAGCCAGCACTTCATGAGTTAATTCTCTGTTTGGGTTTAGCCATGTGGTGCTGATCACACCACATGGCTACTTTACATATTGTTTGGACAGCTTGCTCCGCCTCAGGTCATGTGATGCTGGCCACATCACATGATCCTGGGCGGGCTATTTAAAGATGGCAACTGCCTCACTCAGATGCCTGTGATTAGCGTTACTACTTTGATCAGTGCTTGTGCGACCTAGTGTTTGATTGCTGTTTGACCCTGACCTTGGACTTGGACTTCGACCTCTCTTTGCTTCACCCCCGGTATTTACGTTATCTCCTGTGCATGACCCGGCTTGCTGACTATTCTGATATTGTGTTTGTTTCGTCTGTGTTTGTCTCTCCAATTGTTCCCTGTTCCTCCCTGTGCACTTATACAGAGCAGGGGACCGTCACCGTGGTTGTCCGCGGCCGCCTAGGGCCGACTGAGGCAAGCAGGCAGGGAGAGAACGGGGGGGTTTTCAGTACAGGGCGCACCTTCCCTTGTCTCCCCCGTGACAATATCCTTTTCTTTGTTCATCATATTATTTACAACATTTTTTCCATTACAAATATGTAGGTGGTTCTGCTATTGTCCATTTTTTAGGATCAATAATCGGGCTTCAAACATGACTTTCCCAATCACCAATTTAATTCTATTTGGCATACTTAGCTGTCTCATGTCCCCCAGAATACACAAAATTAGATCTCTGTCTCATTTATAGTCATATACTTTATTAACTGTTGCAATTATCTCAAATCATAATATGCAAAATAACCGTGGAGCCCCAGTTATGGGTCTACAATACAGCGAAACCCAGATATCCCTCAAAGGAAGGAAAACCAAGCAAAGGGGTGTCCCCATTACAGAGATCACCAAATCTACCATATTAAGTGGCCCCTATGTCAAGATCCCACTCTTTTACAAGCTTTAAGGATGTGATGGGGAAAACCTAAGCCAGTTATCCATCCACAGCCAGCTGTTTCAGGGTATTGCCCCTCATCAGCCCAGAACTATAGGCCGGTAAGTTTAACATCTCTAGTGGGTAAACTGTTTGAGGGATGCTAGAGATGCTATCTTGGAGTACCTCAATGAAAATAAGCAAAAAAACTCCATATCAGCATGGCTTCATGAGGGATCGGTCGTGTCAAACCAATTTAATCATTTTTTATGAGGAGGTAAGTTCTAGACTTGACCGCAGGGAATCAATGGATGCCGTATATCTGGACTTCTCCAAAGCATTTGTACTGTACCACATAAAAGGTCAGTATATAAAATGAGAATGCTTGGCATTGGAGAAAATGTCTGTATGTGGGTAAGTAAATGGCTCAGTGATAGAAAACAGAGGGTGGTTATTAACGGTACATACTCAGATTGGGTCACTGTCACTAGTGGGGTACCACAGGGGTCAGTATTGGGCCCTATTCTCTTCAATATATTTATTAATGATCTTGTAGAAGGCTTGCACAGTAAAATATCAATTTTTGCAGATGACACTAAACTGTAATTAACACAGAAGAGGACAGTACACTGCTACAGATGGATCTGGATAGACTGGAGGCTTGGGCAGAGAAGTGGCAGATGAGGTTTAACACTGACAAATGTAAGGTTATGCATATGGGAAGGAATAATGCAAGTCACCAGTACATACTAAATGGTAAAACATTGGGTAACTCTGACATGGAAAAGGACCTAGGAATTTTAGTGAACAGCAAACTAAGCTGCAGAAACCAGTGTCAGACAGCTGCTGCCAAGGCCAATAAGATAATGGGTTGCATCAAAAGGGGCATAGATGCCCGTGATGAGAACATAGTCCTGCCACTTTACAAATCACTAGTCAGACCGCACATGGAGTACTGTGTACAGTTCTGGGCTCCTGTGAACAAGGCAGACATAGCAGAGCTGGAGAGGGTTCAGAGGAGGGCAACTAAAGTCATAGCTGGAATGGGTGGACTACAGTACCCAGAAAGATTATCAAAATTAGGGTTATTCACTTTAGAAAAAAGACGACTGAGGGGAGATCTAATAACTATGTATAAATATATCAGGGGTCAGTACAGAGATCTCTCCCATGATCTCTTTATCCCAAGGACAGTGACCATGACGAGGGGACATCCTCTGCGCCTGGAGGAAAGAAGGTTTGTTCACAAAAATAGAAGAGGATTGGTGATGGTAAGTTCACTAAAAGAGTTCAAGAGGGGCCTGGATGTATTTCTGGAGGGTAATAATATTACAGGTTATAGTTACTAGATATGGGTTGTTGTTGATCCAGGGAGTAATTCTGATTGCCTGATTGGAGTCGGGAAGGAATTTTTTTCCCTAAAGTGAGGAAAATTGGCTTCTACCACACAGGGGTTTCTTGCCTTTCTCTGGATCAACTTGTAGGAAAGCAGGTCGAACTGGATGGACAGATGTCTTTTTTTCGGCCTTATAAACTATGTTACTATGTTACTATGTTACTATGTTACTATGTTACTATGTTACTATGTTACTATGTTACTATCCGTGTGGAGTAGGATTCTGGCTAACCAGGAGCAATGCCTTGGAGACTACTCAAACAAAACAATAGCTGATCTCAGAGAGACCAGCTACAAAAAAACACTGTGGAGCCTCATTTAAAAGTCTCAACACAGCAATCCAAAGTGCAAAGCTCCCTGGGAAACAGTAATATGCAAAATAACCGTGGAGCCCAGTTATGG